>VZDJ01000154.1:929537-960821 GCA_008694505.1 Cyanoderma ruficeps | reverse complement strand
CCATCCATCCATCCATCCATCCACATTCTCATCCTTACATGTACAATTTCTGGCTGTTATTCGACCATTTACACCACTCAGACTTCTTGCTTCTGCTCTGTACATCCCCAAAACAGATTTTAAGTGTAACGGGGAGAGCCATGAACTCTTGCTACGGTGCCTGTCCCCCCTCTCCCCAGAAGTACCCAACCAGGAGCCAGGCACATGCACTGGCTGCAACACTTTCCACCAGGAACTGTTTGTGATCCCAGTTAGAGAATGGAGAACCAAACTGGCAGTTTTATGCCAACATTCTGTGCCTGTTTCAGAGCATGTGGCAATGATGAGTTTCCAGATCCTTGCTAGACCATTATCAGCTCTGGTTTTGGTGGTGACAGGCACGGGGGACTCAAGGACTCTGTCACAGCCTCAGCCCTGGAGCTGTGAGGAGCTCCTGTTTCTGTCATACAGGAAAGGTCAGGTGAGGTAGGAAAGTGAAGGCAAACACCACCTTTAACCTGACTCTTTGGAAAGGGGAGAGAAGGGGAATATTATCCCACTGAGCTCAGTGTCTGATACCCAACTTTCTAAGGAAGGCCTCTGGTTGCCTTTGAAATGTGTAACTTAGTGAAAGAACACTGAAGAAAGAAGATCAGATCAATCACACGATGGAACAAATAGCAAATAGGAGAGGTTGAAAAACTCTAGAGCTGCAGGTGCAGCTCCAGAACTGTCCCCAAATCCAGCTCAGAGACCCCATCTGCTTTAATGAGGGGAAACATAACCCCAAAGTAGCTTCTGTACAGTTCCACTTGTTTCAAGCCCACAGGATGGTTGCTCCTCATGTGCAAAGGAGATGCAAGAACCTTTTGGAATATCTACAGAGGTGAAGCAGCCTGAGAAAGAGCAGAGTGACTCTACTCACTGGCTTGAATTAAGTCATGGTGACCACCACCCTTTCCTTCCTCAATGCAGACCACTAATGTGACACCCAGCTAACATTACAGAAGTAAATAAATGTCTCAGAGGAGGAAGTATCAGTATTCATGGACGGACCTCGAGATGCTTACCACTGCTAACATAAAGGAGCCCTGTTATTTCAGCGTTCGATATAAGCCCAGAATAAATATTTAATAATTTGGTTGCATAAATAATGATTTGAAGGTTGAGCTATTGGCTTAAAACTATAATACTATTTTAAGCCGTTTAACTGCCCAGCTAGATAAATTATTCAAGACTTAAAAGTCATCCTGTGGTCTCTGTACAAGGAGAAAACTAGGAAGTTGTAACAATAATGACAAAAGCAGGGCAAGATCAATCAAACCACATGATCGCTAACACAAACAAGCAGCAATTAAGCAGCAATCAAGACCAATCTGACTGGGGTTGATGTCCTTTTATGCCAATACTCTCAGCCCAAAGAGCAAAACTTAATAATGTTTTGCAATTTATCAAGGGAGCCATAACTCTGCTCTCAGTGACTTGGCCAAGAGGCTATTATGATAGTATTTCTCTATAATTTAATAATGTGAAGGGAGGCGGGGGGAGAGGGAGTAAAAGCATTTTGACATATAACTCACATCCATACATATTGTATTTTCCTCTTGCTTGAATGAGAGAAGCAGAAGTCACAACACTATACCTCAGCACCAATTTGTTAGCAGGAAAGGGAAGCTGAAGTATCTGGCAAAGAAAATCTATTTGAAGCAGCACAGAAGGGAAGGGAATGAAGCATCTGAATTCATTAGCAGCTGTCATTGATGTGGAGATGAGTTTAGTCATCACAAATAACTCAGGAGAAAAGCAAAGGGAGGAACTAATGTTGAAGTTGTTTAAATCTGGATTAGTTCTGACAGATGGCAAGGTGCCACTCGGGGGAACACTGTGGTGCACCTCCACCCTGTCGGAGGGAAGCTCTGAACACAGTCAGCATCCCAGCATTTTGAGGGAAGCTCTGAACACAGTCAGCATCCCAGCATTTGGGATTTTCATTTTTCTTTTTGCACACCTCTCTTCCTCCCCCATCCTAAGCAATAATGTAAAATATACTGCAGCACTGTGCTTTCACCTTGGACTACTTTCGCCAATTGAAACAGTGAGTCCTCCTGTTTGCAAATGTCAAAAAAAGAAAAAAAATCTCCTGATCAACCTCGTCGTCTGTCCTCTGTCAACAGTGACCAAAAGTGATTTAATGCTTGATAGATCTGATGAGCTGGTTGCCTCAGCCCCAGCCCAAAACCATCTTCACCTCCAGAAAATCATTCTGCCAGCCAGTGTAACTGTGCGGGCAGCCTCAGCACAGAGGTGGCAGCAGGGTAAGACCCAATGCCCACCAGAATCCCAGGGCACAACTGCAGCATTGCCACCCACCTCGAGGGATGCAGAAGCCATTTAGGGAACTGGGTGTCCACCATTAACACTTGGCAGATGGTTTCTCTACCTTATCCTAATAAAAAACCCTAACTTAACGTCTCTTTTCTATGCTTTAAAATTGTACTAAACTTACCCATCTTGAAAATATAGTCAAATATTGGATAAGTGGAGCTTTATTATTGTTTCAAGATAAGCGCAAAAAATCTATAATAGAGTACTAGTATCAAATTACAGTTACTTGAATTAATCCTCATCCTGGCATTTAATAATTTGTAAAGTGCTTATTCAGAAAAAGGTCAAAAATCACTTGGAAAGATATGTTAATGGCTCTCTAAGTAATGTTTAGACT
The DNA here is from genome assembly GCA_008694505.1 of Cyanoderma ruficeps. NCBI lineage: Eukaryota > Metazoa > Chordata > Aves > Passeriformes > Timaliidae > Cyanoderma > Cyanoderma ruficeps. Next base: position 958,120 of record VZDJ01000154.1, on the reverse strand, counting down.
TGCTGAATAAATTTTCACACTTAAGTCACGTATAACAAGCATTACAAAATGTATTATAAATTGTGCTCTTCACACTGGAGAGCTGTGTGTACATACATGTTACAGCCTCCCCAGCAGACAGCACCTCAGCACTTAGTTAAATTCGCCTCAGCTGAGAAAAAAAAAGTGAACTTATCTTTGCTGTTATGCCAGAAATAGATTCAGTGTATGCTCTCATAAAGAGGAATATCTACCTCAGTCAGGGCCTGCAGGAGCCCATTGTTGTTCATTTACATGATTAAAAAACCCATCAGAAATGATAACCCAAATGCCTGTCAAGCCCCAACTTCCCCAAAACTCAGTCTTAAAAAAAATAATTAAAAAAGGAATAGCTGTAAATAATTGGAAATAGAGGAAGACAAAGCCCTGTGCTGATGGATCAACATGGAACTCCTTCCATGCTTTGAAATATTTGGGCTTTAAAATGACCCACAAGACTTAAAAACTAAGTATCAGCATGTGAGAAAGTACCATATTACAGTTTAAATCAACCATTATACAGGCTCAGCAAGCATCAGCACGCTCCTTCCATGCACTAAAAAACGTCAACTTCTCCTTGGTGAATAATAATTTGTGAAATAAAGCAGGCATGCAAAATATGGGTGGCAGGCAGCAAATGCTGAGATTTGGGGCACCAAGGTGTTTTAAAATTGTTTTTCACTTTTTCATCCAGCATCTACTGAAATCTCAACAGATCAAAGTTTTGCAGACAAGGAAAAAAAAAGCCTACAAAATTAATAACTATTTAAGTATTCTGTTTCATCATGATAACAAACAGATGGTTTTAATATTCTAGAGGCTAATTTCTGAACAATTAAAAACACAGCAAGACATTAACATCTAATGAAACATTTTAACTACCAGTATATGCATCTGCCATTAATTTCCACACAGTAAGGTCTTGGTTCTCTTCAATCTGTTCTTTATTAAGGAAAGTTTTTCCACTCTGAATTTAGTGAAGTAGAGAATTAACAACTGTTTTCAATCAGCAATCAGCATGATATTTCGCCAGTGTGCATTGAAACCGTCCACACTATCAGACATAAATTTACTCCTATGATGGCTTTGATCTGCACACTGAGTGGAGATGTTAGAGGGGAATTAATTTTCTAATTCTATTTTCATTTAGAACATAGGAATTAACCCCTCACAGATCTCGTGTCCCTTTTTAGCTACTTTAGATAAAGGGCACCTACTTAAAATGTTGTGCTTTACATACACATTACTTACAACCCAGCCAAAAATAAACTCTTTTTTTTTTTTAAATCAATGAAAGCATTCTCATGCAAACCATATGGAAAAAAAGTTCTTCAAAGGACAGGGGAATCCGATATTTATGAGCCTCTAATTTATATTTCCTTTGCTCATCTGCGATAAGAACATGGGGCAGTATTCATCAAAGCTCTACCCATGCAAACACTAGTTGCTATAAAAAAAAATTCTATGCCCCATACAAGCTAATTCCTGTGTTCCCTCTTCAGATATGCAGCTTAGAACTGCTGACTAACTTTTCTGCAGGTTCTCCCCAATTTAGCAGGGAATGATTTAAATTAAGCCGAGGCAAGTCCTTCTCTTGGCTCCCAGGGTGCAGCAAAAGGCTGATGTTATTCAATATTTGTTGTCATCACCTGGCTACTGTAGGAATGAAGCCAATAAATAAATATTTTGGGGAGTAACTCCAAACACCTCCCTGTGGGGCTGGAACACAGGCTCCCTGGGCATTAAACACACAGGCACCTCTCTGAGTGTCTCTGGTTTCCAAAAGGGTTAACTTAGCAAGGAACTGGGAATGATTTTAACAGAAACCACATTCTGTCCACGTTCCTGTTTTGCTTTTAATCATGTAATTTATGTAAACATGGAATTGCAAGGCTAAACTAATGAACATTGAAAAAAGCCTTGAGAAAACATAGATTCAGGGAAGGAGCCAGCAGCAGGACTCTGCCTCCTGGATTCACTTTGTGGCGTTCAGAGGGGATTTCATGGTGCACCAAGAAACGTTTGTACTGCAGTCAAGTAGAACAAGAGACATTCTGGTTACTGCTTCAAGTCAGGAGAGACAGGGCCTGGAACCTGGGGCTTGTCCCTGCAGATTGACGCCCTCCCAAAGGGTATTACCTGTTCCATCTCTCTTCCTCTAATTTACACCAGAAATAACGTTCTGAGCTCAACGTACTTCCAACAATGCTCACATATTTCCACAGAGATTTCTGTACCAGACCACCTACAGCAAAAACACATCCCATCCCTGTCACATCCCACTCTGAGTGCCTGAACCCTTCTCAAAGGCTCGGCCCAAACAAAGCTGGCTCTGCCTCAGCACTTGCTATTTTCCTTTTTCTAAATAGGTATTACAGGTTTAAGGCCAGATCCAGAGAGGCTGAGAACACCCACAAACCTATTTGGAATTCGGGTTTCCAAAGTCTGGAACCAGAACAGTAGTTAGGTAAGAAAGGACATGAAGGATTATTTACTTGACTTCAAGCACTGTCATCACTATGAATTTTGGGGATTAGGGCTGGGAGTTTCCGATGTTTGGAGCAGAGGCAGGGGTGTAAACCTCACTGAAAGACATTGAGCTCTTGGCTCATTTTATATCCACTTTTGGGGCAGTGAAATATGGCTGAAGTGGGGTCCCAGGAGATGCCAGATGGGATTTCAAGAGACCTTTCCAGCCAGTCATATCTGGTTCAGAGAAATGTGCACACTGAAATGACTGCACTGGGACTTTGCCATGTAACCATTAGCTCTATAACCACCATTAATATACCTTGGAGGCTTTGCCTTATTTTTATATGTCAGACAGTTTCAGGCTAGCACTGTATTTAGTGAGGAGAGCACAATATTAAAATGTGACTTTCATACTTTTTATGCTCCAAGTGCCTGGATCTACTCTTGGCACACTACAAAAATAATACTTTTATGATTCAGTTTTTCCATGAAATATTTATAATACAAGTATTGAGTGATGGAAGTGCCAGAATATTACGATTGCTGCACTTGAATTCCTGGAGATTGGAAGCTTTTGTTTGGTCTAGCAGCGGGAAGGAGAAGCGTCCTGCTAAACATCTGTCTCTCCCTGCAGAACCACATGGGAAATTAAGATTTTGGGGCAGCACTGACTGAAGTATTTGAGTCCTCAGCTTACACACTGCAGTCTGAGTGCTGAGGAGCCTCAGCACTATAAAATCACAGCAGAGGAAGGTGCAGACCCAAGTGGTCCCCCAGCCCAGCCCTCTGAGCCCAGAAGGACATGGGGTCCCTGCATCACTCCTGACAGGCAGACACTGAGCTAACCCTGCTGCAGACACCCAGTGAGCTCTGCAGCCCTGCAGCTGCATTGGTGCAGTGCTGCACTGCCTTCCCCTGCAGGAGTTTCCTTCACAGCCCCACTGCATCTCCTGCCTGCAGCATGACCCTGTCCCACCTGCCATGGATATGACAACACACTTCTCCTCTGCTCCCTGCAGCACCTCCCTGTGCCTGGAGACTGTGATCAGTATCTCCACTCCACTCCCTCTTTTAAAACTAAATTGCCCCGATTCTTTTAAGCCTCTCTTGCAGACCAAGCTTTTAGACTTTCTCCATTGATTATTTCCTATTCTGAAGGGAAACTCCTGCAATATCCATTTGGAAATGTAGAATCATATAAATCACACTGGTGCAAAATGGGTATTAAATGAAATACGTAAGGATGAAATGGGTACTAAAAGCTGTGGCCTGCATTTAGCCAACTGACTGGTCAGGCAGGTTCACTTCTGGGTGCCAGTCTTGAGACACCTGAAAACATCTGAAGTGGTCACCTGAAGTGTTCTCAACACAAACCCTTTGAATTTATGCTGTTATTTCCCTCCTGGAAGTGCTGTTAACTTCTTTTCTAAATAATACAGATCTGTAAAAGATATTTCCTGAAGGAAAGTAGTTACAAGTATAGATACAATTTATAGAACTGTTCAGGAGAGGCTTTGTTTAGTTCACTGCACCTTTATTTAGATCTCTCCCCATTCAAAGCCTTATCTGAAACAGGTCTTTTTCTAAATATAAGAGTTTTCAACAGAAATTTTCCTTCTTAGTAGCCTTTTTCCAGAGTTGGAGCTGCGGTGACCGAGTGTAACTCCTCATGGCGCTCCACAGCTGGAACTCATCTGCTGTATAGGCTGTTGTAGGAGTGATCTGGAGAAACACTTCTGCAACACATTTTAACAGCTTTCAGAGATCGCTCAAAGATGCCCAACAGCTCCATTGTCCTTGCCAGGCCCTTCTTCCTCACTACTGCATTTAGTTACAGCAGGAGCAGTGAATTAAATTAAAACTTAATTTGCTGTTAAGAGTCCTGGTTAAGCAATCCGAAACTGTGAAGGTTTTGCTGGCGTTCATAAATGTACTTTACAACAACTAAGACGAGGAATGGCACAAGGACACGTTGACGTTTCTGTGACAGGCTGAGGATTGGCTTTGAGAGAAAACTACGTGAAAAAGGAGGAAAAGGAGAGAGGCACGGGAGGAGCTGCTGGGTGGGTGAAAGGCAAGGCTATTACCTCCTCTTTTAAGGCCACAGAAATGCCATGCTGTCAACCTCTGGCATCCCCCAGCAAACCATGGCAACAGCTGCCTGGCTCTGTAGTAATAAACTGAACCAATTTAATAGCTTTTATTGTTCTGCTGTGATGTTTGAGCGCACCACTTCTTTCCTCCCAGGACTCCTGAGCCCGCAAGGGCAGCAATGAGAGAAGATCTCATTTACCTAAAAGCGCTTATAAATTTTTAATTTGCTTTAACAAGTAAATTAACAAGTCCCTCATTCAGGCAAGTTTTATGGCCTCTTGCCACTTGGGGAGGGCCATAAAAGTTTTATAGATAATCCAGAGCTACCGAGATTGCTCATAATAAATTGTCTGTTTCCTGTTATTTTATCAAACCATTGGGCTTCTAATGACTTAAAGTCACAGCTTCTTTATATCTACACTTTTTATGAGCCCATATTTATAAACTGTAAAGAATATCTTAAATTATACAGGGCCCCTGCTAATCATTACAAAGCCAGTTTTTTATTGGAGACAACCTTTTTGCTCACGCCCACCTAATAAATTTTAAGAGATTTAAAGGGAAAAAAAAATCTTTTTGGAAACGGCACACTGATTGCACATTCTATTTTAAGATGTTGCTTTAGCCAAACTTTCATTAACGAATACTTTGAAGTGCATGGAACTCCCTACACTCTGATTTCTAACAGTTCTTGAAAAAGTTCTCAGGATACCAGGCACCTCAGGCAAGCCTGGCTCTGGGATTCAGGCTTGGGACAAGGCAACAGTGGAAAAACACCAGCTCTTCCCATAGAGAAAATGTCACCTCCAGTGGGAGCCCAGTGTCTGCCCTCTGCAGCACCACTGGTGACACTGGGACAGAGCCCTCAGCCCGGAGCTGTCCTCACCAGGAGGTGATGGGAGCAGTCACACTGAAATTGGAGCTGGCACCACACAGCAGCAGGTTTAAATCACAGCCCCAGCACTGCCAGGTCACCACCAGCCCTGTCCCCAGGTGCCACATCCTCGCAGCTGTTTGTTGAAGCCCCCAGGACAGTGATCCCAGCTGGACAGCCAGGGCCGGGGCTGGACAACACTTTCAGCGAAAACACTTTCCCCAATACCCAACCTAAACCTCCCCGGCTGCAACTTGCGGCCATTTCCCTTTGTCCTGTCACTTGTTCCTTGGGAGAAGAGCCCAACCCCACCTAGAAAGGGAGAGTAGGCTCTGAACTTGAGCGTCCGTGAGCGTTTTGAGGGAGTTTAGGTTTTATTTTGGAGGGAGTTTCGAGGTTTTTATCTCGCTGACTACACAGGATGTAGTGAGACTAGACTCTAAAAGAGAGGAACTCTCACTTTTTCAGTGAGATGAACTCCTCCTCTTTCCCCTGATTTCTGACACAGGAATTATGTGACAAAACTGTAGGGAAAAATCACTGGTAATGTTTCCTGATGTAAGATATCTGGGGTGGAGGAGAAAGAGAAGAAAAAGAATAAAGCTGTTGCAGATTCTGTCTTCCAGAGACTTAAATATTGTGACTGGATTAAAACCTGGACTTGCTCTGAAGTTAGGTTGATACAAAGCTACAAGAAATGGGAACGTGTTAATAATACAGCATAGGTAAAAATAATCAGTATTTTCTGTAAATCCAGAGTGTTCTGAAAGCCTAAAACTACTTCAACTAAACAGGGGACACTGAATTTGACTTTAAAATTTCCCATTACCTTTCTGTGAAATACAAGTCTGTGGAACTGGAAACACCATTTGCCCTAAAGGAGAAAAACACTGCGAGATCAGAATATCATCCTTTACTCAGCAGAGCTTTCCTGCTTAATAGGAAATTCCAGCACAACAGGCAAGCTGTAAAAGCTCAGGATACTATTTTTGAGAGAGATGCTGGAGCTGGTGCTAAATCCTGGAATATGCCCATTATCTGAAGCACTGAAAGTGCTTGAAGTTTTATTTATTGATTTTTTTTTCAGTCTGAAAGTGCCATAGATTCATGTCTCACAATATCAGTTCAGATTAAGATCCATTGTGTAATTACAACCGTGCTCATGTACTTTCATTCTTCGGTGTTATGGTTACCACAGGCCAGTAAAAATAGGCTGCTGGAGAGAATGAACCTGTTCTTGAGGCATCATTGTACACTAGAGGAGAACTTGTTCAACTGGCAATAACTGTAAGTACAGTGGAAACAACATAAGAAAAACAAGCCATGAACCCCTCACCAAATGACAATTATCTTGTGTTTCAGGTTGCAAATTCAGGGTTCTGCTCCCGCAAGCTCAGAAATCCTTGAGATGGAATGAAAGCAACTGCAGAGAATGCCAGAGATCACATTTTTCCAATTCCCTGGAGTCCTTCTGGGGGACTGAAAGTCTATCTTATTTAAGAAGCAGAACTTAACTCTATAAATTGCCCACCACAGCAAATCCAAGGCCCCACTGATCTGTGCTCACTAAAGATTCATCTCCCAGCATCAAGCATTAACCATTGTCTCATCACTTCCTAAAAGATTCTTAAGGTAACAAGGAGAGTTCATGCCTTGGGAAGGCTGATCTGAAACAGAGAGTGGACAGAGGTAGAGAATAAAGTGTGGATTTACTGAAAGGCCTTTGGGATACACCTTGGGCAGGACAAGGCCTGGCCAGGGCTACACCCAAGGTGGACCCAAAATGGTCACAAAATGGAGAAACTGTCGTGAGGTCTCACACTTTTATAAGTTTTGGTCCATTTGCATATTGGGGTTTAATTGTCCAATTACAGCTCATCCTTCTTGTTTCTGCCTTCAGTGCACCATTGTTTGTGCTTTTGGACCTGAAAGTTCCAAAACTTGTCCTTGGTCTTCAGCAGGAAAAGGATTTGTTTTGTCTCCCTAATCTGTGAAGAGAGCTTACTGGCACCTCGTATGAGGCTCAGAACTGCACCCCTAGGCAGCAGAGAATCTGAAATACATGGAAGCTAAAACTTAAGGCATCAGTCATACAAAGATGAGAAGGGAACAATATCCAAAGGATCCTACATTATAAGAGACCTCCAGCCCAAAATCCTGTTGACTGCTCCCAAAGAGGAGAAACCCTAAGGCCTGTGGTATGCAAAGAAAAAAGAGAAAAAATGAGTTCTGTGAGCTGTGTAAAAGACTGAGGGTGACTCAATGGAGACAAACCCATCGCCCACAGAGTCTCTGTCCAAATTAGATTTATCCAAGCTGCTTCACTGGAATGTCCAGATGTCAGCAGGAGTGTGCGGGTGTAACCAGCATGGAACCTGGGCAGACTGACACGAGTTTACATGGAAAAGCCTGACCCCCCAAGGATATTTGAATCTGCAGGTAAAGGTAAGATGTGAAAATACATTTTCTCCTAATGAAAGCCACTGACATTGTCGGCAGCAATATTTACTAAAAACGGACAAAAATAGCCTAGTTTAAAGGAAAGGCTTATTTTTTTCCCCCTATACTTCCCCCCTTCATCTTCCTGACAGTAGATGTTCTGCCCCATCTCTGAAATTCCCTCATGGCTATAAATGGATGCAGAAGTGAGAAAGAAGAAATGCAGCAGAAACCTTTTTTCCTGGAGAAACACTGACCACATATGATTTCCAGACTTTCTCTGACAACAGTTACAAGTCTTTCTGACTCTGAAGAGCATCCAGTCAGAAACTCATCTTGAGGGAATTGCTGTGCTTTCAAGATTCACCTACTCGAGCCCTGGCTGTGGCTTTTATTTCTCTATAAACACACACACATTGCTTCTCCAACCAAATCCTTGCAAAAACACTTGCCCGCCTCTGCTGCAAGACAGAAGATATTTCCATTAAAGTAAGCAAACTCATCTCTGGTGCACCTAAGGCCTGCAGAGTTCCTAAGATTCAGTTCACATTTCAGGTTAATCTTTTCCTTTCCTAAAGAACAGAACATCCTTTTTCCTGATCTCCCCGAGGGCTCAGTATTTACAACATCAAACAGAACACACAAACCATCGCACCCCCTCCAAAAGCCCATTATACTGTCAACTGGCTTCCTAACTGCAACCAGGGGAGAAAGCTTATATACTGACTCCAGAGCTCTTTTACTGCTGGAAAGTGTCCATGATTTCTTCAAGCTACTGCTGCATTTCATTTCTCTAAAAAACTCATAATAAGATGGGCAAAGTTCCAGGAAAGAAAAAAGAAACCCGAGCAACCCTGGGCGCAGACCGCGCGCTCCCCCCGCCGCCGCTCTCAGCCAAAGCCACAGGACCCTCGTGCAATCCTGCCAGTGACCCTCCTCAATAAATCAGATGTTGCAATACACACACACACACCAGTCAGGCTGGGAAGGGAGAGCAGGACCCATGTCTGCTAGGGAAGATAGTGGTGTATCTTCAGTGTATTCCGTATCCACCAAGCACGGAAAGAAGTGAGACACCAGGAGGAAAGTCCTGATGGAGGCCACATACAAGCTACACAAATTCCTGAGAAATCACTGCCTATTTATGAATTTTGCAAGGAGACACCAGGGTGTTATTCTGGGAGGAAGGCCCAAGCAATGCTCTGGCTGAGCTGGGATTTGGGTCTCAGCCTCCACGGCTCAATAAATGAACATTTGCAAGGCACAACCTGAACCTCGGTGGGAAGCTGTTATTGAAGAGTAACACACAATTACTCTAACTAGGAATTTTTTAAAAAGGCAATAAGAGAACATAAATCAAAACCAAGGGTGTCCGGTCAGTTTTACTGCATTGGGAAAAAATGTTTTGATGTTGATAGATATTACCAGCTATTTACATGTTTTCTTTCATTGTGTTTGAAGAGTTCATATCTGCTTTGGCAGATTATTGACTGGCCCCAAGCCTGGGTTAACAGGAGAGGGTCTCATTTTTGCTGGAGGAGCTCACCTTCAGAGACACAATCCCAGCGAGACACAGAATTCCTTCCTCATGGCCCAAGTGGCCCTGCCCTGCCATGGAGCGTGGTGGCTTCTGTCCAAGGCCTGAGCAAACCAGAACAGCCCATCCAGCGGCTGCCACAGAGCTCACTGCAGCTCTCATCCAGAGCTGGCTGGACAGAGGAGCACTAAATATAACTGCCAGCCAGACAGCCAGCACCACCCACAGCTCTCATCCCTAATTTCTCAGTGAACTCCTGGTAAACCATAGCTGACAGTGGCCGCAGGTCTGGCAGGGGATATTTACAGCTGGACGGCTGTGGAGTCGGGAGGTTATGTCAAGCTGCAGCATCCAAGGGATGGTAAATGGAGCCCTGGACCGTGAGGAAATGGCTGGAGATTGGTTACAGCCAGGAGAAATTGATCTGTCTGAAAAAACAGCCCAGGAATCACAGGATTAATGTTCAAATTCCAGCTGTGTTGCATTGTTCCTTTTCCTCCAGCTCTCCAACAACAAAGACATGCCTCCTCCTCTGGAGACCAGGAAAGTTTTATTAAAAATCTTCATACAACTGTTGCAGCGGAGGCCCTGTTAAAAGCATCATCGGAGAAAAATGCAGGATTCATAAAGAAACCATCTTACAATTTCCTTTCGATCTGGCATTGATTTCAAAGGGGCTACCTGAGCCAAGAGGCCTTGGCCAGCTCCCTCCCTGCCCGGGGCAGGCTGAGGCTGAGGCCGGCTGGGTGCGGGCACGAGCAGCGCGGCCGCGCGCCCGGAGCCAGGGGGGAGCACCGAGGGGGAAAGGAACAGAATGGGAACCCTTCCAAACCTGCAGCTGTGCTGGCCCATTAAAAAGCTGAAACTCGTTCTACTGTTCGACCTCATACTTATCACCACATAACTATTCATCAAAGAAATTTCGGTGCAATTAATTAAATTATTCCCCTGCCTGTGCCACTGAGTCGTTATTCCAATATCAGCTTTCACTCGCACTCTCTTAAGCTCGTGTCTCGATGCCAAGTGACATCTCCAGGGCTGTCCAGCCCCAATAAAGCTCTGCTCCTCACCACTCACAGAGCCCATCATTTCTCTCTTTTATTGCCATTTATTTTCCACTAGGATTTTGCTGCCAGTATATTGGCAGGACTTCCAGTATATGGATGTAATGAAATCTACCACAGACACTTAACATCGGGTCAGGCTTCAGCCCGGCTCATGTGAAGCTGTAATATGATAAACAAATGCTTCCAGGAGGAGGATTTTATCCGCTCCAAAACAGAATGAGGGTACTCCTTTGGTACCCAGACATGAACTAGGAGGGAGTAATTTTGAAATCCATATGATAATTAGCTTTATAGCCAAAATGTGCTCAACATGAGAAACCTGAGTTACAGCACGGATCAACTTCTTTATAAAAACCCCTCAGTATCACAGTTTGCATATTCCACCCTTTTTGTGTGTGATTTGTCTGTCTGTGGTTTGTTTTGGTTTGTTTTTAACAGCACTGTTAATATAACTCAACTGGCTCAGCACACCACAGTGAGGGGGATTTGGTGGCTACTGCAGGGCCCTGAGTTAACCCACCACAATATCTAAATGTAAATGCCCAGATGTCAACTCCTCCTCAGCTCTTCTGGAAATTTTGCAGGACCTGATGGCTCTGAATGTGGTCTGCCTGTGTCTACTGCCACATCAACTCATATGATGGCACCGGAGCATTATATCTGCATCCCAACCAAACCAGGTCAGGACTGCAGCCAATGGGATTAAGTTCTAAAAATGTGAATTACACAAGATACCAACAGTCATGTCCCAGGCCCCTCTAAGGGGACTTGTGGCTGGAGTTGAGAGATGAAGGAAACACAAAAGGAAAATAAAGTGTTACTTTTAGAAGGAGAAGAGAAAAAAATCAAACCTCAGAACAGTTTATATCGGGGCACAGTAATTCTTGCACTACCTGGAAGGCTGTAAATCAATAACGAAGACATTCTATCAGAGAGGCTTTATTTCCAACACGAGTTAATGGACATAAATCTCCTCCAGGCAATGGATGTAAAACATCAGACTGGGCGATCAAAGGCATGGGGGTTTTACCCTGGCTTGGTTTTGTGTCTAAAATAATCTCCTCCCAGGAACAATGGAATTTGGCAGCTCTTCCAGGGAGACAGGGAAGAGGACAGAGCTGTTCTGCACCAGCAGCTGCCCTGATGCCCTGCTGCCTTCCAGCTAAGGCATCAGCCAGATGAATTTGTAGCATCTGTGTAAAGGCAGCAGAACCCAAGTGTAGCAGGACAAATAGGGGGAACCCAGAACTCTCCTGGTAAAGAAGGCAGAATTTTGCCTGAGTAGTGCCTACCTGGAAATCTGTTTGCAAAGGTTTATTTATATATCCACTGAAATGTAGATGCTTCCCCTCCTTGCCTTGAAGGAAGGCAAATAAAACCTGGCTCAAACCAGGTTTGAACCAACCTTGTGCATCCTCCACCTCATCCTGCTATCCAACTCCAGGTTATCTCTAACCACGCTGCCTTTTATTTTGCAGACTACACCAGGGATTTTGCCATTTAGTAAACAAGATCTGGATTTGCCTCCCAAGCACACATCAGTACTTTCCAAATGAATGCAATCTAGTCTTTGGATGTGATGTTTTCCTAGGATCCTTCATTACAACATGTCCATTATTTCTTAAAAATAAGGAAATGTTTCTGCTCTGGCATTATGGCACATTACTGGCAACTGTGAAGAGCAGCAAAACAAACAGGAAACATGAAAAACCCAAGGTGAGCAGCAGGGGCCAAGGCAATGGCATTATGAGACTTCCCCCCCTCCTCTCCCCATTCTGTATCAGAAATTTAGCTGTATATAGACTTTAACTATTGCCTTCAAAAAGAAAGAAAGAAAGAAAGAAAGGATAGGATTCAAATTCCCAATGTCACAGATAGTAAAGGAAGTTTGAATGGCACTTTAGAGAAATCACAGAAGGTACGTTTTATCACAGTTGCTTTAAATTTTTTGAAACATTTAATCCCTTTCCAAAAGCTACTACAACATCTTGAATCCTTCACTTACATGTTTATTATCTACCCTAATTTGAATATGGCAAACAGACCATATTGATTTAGCCCAGGACAATCCAGTGTAAGACTAACCTGTGCTCTTCAATACCAACCAACACACTTTCAAGCATTTTAATACAAGAAGTAACCACACAACAAATATAACTCTAGATAATTCTTACCTTCTGTTTTACAAGCACATCTGAGAGCATGCCATTTTGTATCTTTTAATTTTATTTTACTTTTTAACAGGAAAAGCATAAAATCAATATCTCATGGCAGCAAATACAACTACCTGCTCCCTCTGAATGATCTCCTTCACCTCTGGGGCACATTCCAGCTGGACAGTGCACCCCACCAATCCTCTGGGTAGGAATGGGACCAGATCTGGCAGGCTGGGGGAGTGATGCCTTCAGGAAGGCACCGTGGGTGGCAGCACAGGACAGTTTGTGTGTTCACATCCTTGATTTCAGTCATTTCTTCCCTGCACCAAGACCACTGGGATGACCCAAAACGCTCCAAAAGCACCAACTTCAAGGGCGTCTGCACTCCATAGTCTGACAGAGTGATGATGGTGACAAGTGCCAGTGGGTTTTGATCCTTGCCCCAGTGCCAGGCAGGACTGCCCAAGGCCACTGATCAAACCTGCAGGTAAAGCCAGGGCTCTCCCAGGGCCAGGCTGCACAGCAGGCTCCGATCACTCTGGGTGGTGACAAAGGCACCAAAGGCTCTGCCAGCCACATCAACTCTTCAGCAACCAAGAGGAGCTGCAGCACCTGGATTATCCCAGGAACAGCAGCTATCGCCAGACCTCTGATGTAACAGGTTTGCACCTCATCACAAACTCTGGTCTCATAGCCTGTGCAGGGTATCAGAGAGCAGATGTCCATCCCTGGGCTGTGCTCGGTGGGAAAAGCTCATAATATGTTTGGTTGACTTTCCTATAAGTTGCTGGTGTCAACAAAATTAGTGTGACATTTACAATTATTTTGAGGATAAAATGAAGTTGCTTAAATTATTCTGCAGAAGCAGCATGAGACAGAATTATTCAGTTGACAAAATCTAATTAGGTGTAAATTATTTCAGGTTATATGAATTATAAAACCTTTCACAGAGAACTCAAACTCAAGGCTCAATGTGATACAGTGAATTAACATGCCGGGCATCTGTTTGCCAGAGTTGGGTTTCAGTTGGGGACAAAGTCACACAGGTAATTAATTTCTTCTTTCCACCAGCCACCGTGCTCAGGCAGGCAGAGGAACCCATGCCCCATACAACAGACATTTGATTACAACTGGAAGGCTTTTTTCCTCACAGAAGATTGGAAGAATCTGAGAGCTGGTCAGTAGATGCAAAAAGCAGCTCTTAGTCTTACCCCTGAGACAGAGCTGAAGTTCCTGATGCCTGGGGATAGCAAGAAGGGAATATATTGGCAGCAAGCTCTCCTTGGAGCGTGGTCTCCTTCCTTCAAGCAGAAAATTCCTGTGTAGTCACACTGGAAAATGTGTATAAGTTTAATAACCACACTCACGTTTGCAAGTGCACTTTGATGCTCTGCAGGATCAGCGTGTCCAGAAACCTGCCTAATTACCACAGTGTTTATTTCTCCTGCTAAGCTTAATTTTTGCTTTCAGATGCAGAAATGACATCATTACCTTCCACAAAGCCAAGCAGGGCATCTTTGAACCCAAACCATTGGTGATCTCAATGGCTGAAAAGCAGAATGCTGAGAAGCTCCAAGGATGACAGAGTGTCCTGGGCTGTGGCTGGGGTGGAGAAGGAATGACGAGCAGCTGTGTAATTAGATGTTTTGGGTGGGAGAAGAGGAATACTTTATGAGCTGAGCATCAGCTTTGCTCACTGGCTGTCAGCCTGGTGCAGAGGGAGGATCTGGGTGCTGTGGGAAAGAAGCAGACCCAGTTCCCACAGGAGGTTTAGAAATACACACTGGGATTTGACATGATCCTGATTTTCCATTTAAATGCCCCACAATTCAATATGGATTGTAGATCTCATATGGGACTCAAAATACCTTCCCACACTGCTTTCCAACTCCTTGAGCAACCCATTGCAAGGAGACACAGGTTATTTACTATCGCTCACACTCCCTCTGTAAGGATCAGAGAAAATTACTGGAAACAAAGCAGAGCATTTAGTCACACAGCCTTGAGAGGATGCATGCAAAAACCCCACAGCCCTGATTTTCTCTTTAAAAAGTTCAGCTGTGCTGCTAAGCTCCAGCTGGGGCCTTTCTCAATGGATAGGCACTGCAGCTTAGTTAAAAATGATATGCAATGCTATCAGCTGCTCTCTTGTTCTGTTTCTACACAGAACACATTTCTTACACAACACTGACCACAATAATCCCTTGAAAAGACTGGTGAGGGTTACCTATTTTAGATGCCACCTTTTCTCCTACCTCAAACAATAGACAGTAGCAAGTGAATTGGGAAAAAACCCCACAGTAAAAAAAGCAGACACAGAGAGAACACATGTGTACATCAAACATTTAACAATTATTTGCTCAAACTGACTCTTCATTTGCTTTAGAGATTTAATGAATAAAGTTTGATTCCTTGCTGTCTCACACTACCTGGAGCCAGAGGAGCACACGCTGCCATTCCAGGCAGCCAGGCAGGCACAAGCTGGATCTGAGGTGTGGGATGGACCTCTCCTGAGGAAACCCAGCTGGCTTTCCTACATTCTCTGAGGTCCCCACACTGCCAATTTTCTAACTGAAATCTTAACTACAAAGAGCTTGGAAATACCAAGAACGGCCTCAGATGCATCTGAGCACTTAGGCAGCGTCAGTACCCTTCTGTGTGCAGATAAACTGCACATACAAGAGGAAGGTTAGAATAGAGAGAATCTGGCATTTATAGAAGGGGCATAAAAAGTCATCCAGACCAACTGCCATGGGCATCTCCTCTTCCTTCCCCCATACATACGTGGGTGTGTGTGTATATATATATATATATTTAACAGTCTCCTAATCCTCCACCAAGAAGCCAGGGAAGATAAAGTCAAAGCAAGATAAATCCAGCACTCTTTGTTTCTATCTTTGTAACAAGAGCTGGTGGCAGTGACAGAGATCTGAGGATAAACACAGATCTGCTACGGTTCACTAACCTTCATTTCACGGTGATTGATATCTGTATTTTTAAGTGCAGCAGGTATCAGGCTCAGCTCTGGGCTCTGCATCTCTCTCTCTCTCTATCCTGTTAGTAAGAACATGTTGCAATATACTCTAAGACTGAGGGACCAGACAGCTTCCCCAAGACCTCCCATGTTCATGGCAGGACTGGGGATGGAGATGGAAGAGGCGCATATCAGCCCAATTTCCCTGCCTCAGCAAAAGCAGGGCGGTGAAAAGTAAAGGAAATGAAACCCAAAACAAAGCAGAGGGCAGGAAAGGGCGTTTGTGAGCACAAAGTGATTCCCTCCCTTTTGCCAAGGCTCACTCCCAATTGTGGAGGAGTTAAGGCTGCCCCGTAATAGGCAGTGCCGAGCTGTCCCCGGGGTGGCAGCCAAGGCCACTCACCCCACGATTAGAGGCCTGACAAGCTTTGTCAATGCAATCTACTGAACGCCGTGAGTGACAAGCGATCAATATTCCCCACTCTCATGGGTCATCACAGGTGACAGAGGTCTAAGTAATAAAACAGCCCTGGCTGCCTCCTCTAACTTAAATGCTTCCCCAGCCACAATATTTCTTTTTTGTCTAAGCGCCTCTAGCTAAATTCCTCACAGATCGAACCATCGGATGGGCTGTGGGTTCTGAGGAATTGCAATGTGCCAGGATTGATGCTGGCCCAGCAAGGCTCAGCAGGCTGCAGACACAGGTTCAAATAAATCACAAACGACGAGCTCAGCACTGTAATCTGCCAGCACTGAGCCCTGTGGCAGCCCGGGGACACGGGGAGGGTGTGGGGACAGAGGGTGGCACAGAGCCACCCTCCAGCCCAAATCAGCCCTGTGAAAACACTCCCCACAACGCCCCTCCTGCCCCAATCTGTGAGCTGCTCTACAAATTACTGGGGGGAACTACAGAAATTGGCATTATGGTGTTAGCAGAAGACAAAGGTGCTCTGCTGAAAACCTGAGGGAAGTGCTGGTGGGACTAAAGCTCATGCGGCTCTTGAAGCAGCGGGAAACACTGACCAGTGGGTCTTCACAGCATGAAAAAACCCTCCTCCTTTGTGAACACTGGAAATGAGTGTGCAGGTTTTAAGGGAATCCCCTGCTCCATTCCAGTCACCCAACCTTACCCCTGCCACGCCATGAGGCACCTGGTGGGACAAGCAGAGGATTTGTTCTGTACAACTGTGCCACAGCCACAGAGAATCTCCTGCTTTTCTAAACCCACCAACTACCTCACCCTTAAATAACCTGTTTTACAGCTGTGTGCCAAGGAAGAACTCAGGCTTCAAAAAAAAAAAAAAAAGCAGTGATTTACAGCTCAGAACCCAAATTTAAGGCAGATGAGGAAAACCCCCATGTTTTAGCCCTTAGGAAAATCCTGCCCCAATTCCTGCTGTCAATAATCATTATGGACACAAGCCATGGATGTCCATCTGGGATCTGAATGTTGTCCAGTTTTTTCAGATGTTTAAAACCAGCTTTTATTGGGAATAATCTCTTTAACCAAACAGCTTTGCAAACGCCGCGTTTCGCTACATTCCTGGGAGACAGGCAAGTGATACACACCAATTTATGGGGAATAAATGGAGACACAAAGCACAGCCAGAGGCACAACTGGACACAAAACCCCACAGGAACGTAATTTCACACTTCAAACTTTGGACAACAAGTATGTCCTGGAAGAGAGTCTCTTCTAGGGAATGACTGTCAGTTGTGAAATTCTGTTTAAACAGGTGGCAGGACGATGTTGTGTTGTTTGGAAATAATTGGGGCACTGTTTACACACCACTCTCATGATCTAAACCAGGATAAAAATAGACTATAATGCTCAAAATCTGTATTTTTACACAAGTCCATCCTCTTTCACTACAGAAAACAAACCAAAAAGCTAATTCTACTTAAAATACGCATTTATTCTGCCAGTTATTTATAATAATTACAGGACTTCCCTAGTTCAAGAAAAGCAACTCAGTTCACCTATGCCATTGTTGTCTCCCCAGGTAAATGTTTGAGAACTGCAATAATTTATCAGCAGGGTTTTCTATCTGTGCATGAGGCACTTTACCTGGAATGGCTTGAAACAGAAAAAATAACCCAGTACATGGGATGATGTCAAGAACCTTTAAAGGCTATCAATGAAACCATCTTCTGTCCAAGGGAAGCTGTGTTTTTTGTATGGCCAAGGAGAATAATAAATGGAGATGGGAAGTCTGTAGCAATATCTTTTGGAATACACAAAAAGAGATGAGGAACCACATTTCCTAAAGAAAAACTGCCCTAACTCTTGGGATAAAATTAGATGTCTCATAAAGAAAAGGTCAATGTTCTGATGCAGGATTTGGTTTCTTTAACACACTTGACTACTGGCCAACTCAACCAGCTGGACAAGCACTGGAGAAGAGCATGTGGGAAGGAGCTATTTCAGACCAAAGTAATCTTTTTAGCCACTAAATTCAGCTGATTTTCTGAATGATTAGATGAAGGCTCGGCTGTTCCCACATCACTGCTGAGGAAAGGCTGCAGGACAGGGGCTGGGTTAGGACGTGAACCAGCAGATAAACACAGCCAGCCTGGGGACAGCCCACGGTGTTCCCAGGACAGTGTGGTGGCAGTGGTGGCCAGGGAGGGGAGGACTCGGACCAGAACAAACCCAGCCCAGCTCTGCCTGGGGCACAGGGCAGCTGGGAGGGGATTCTGCAGCACGTTAGGGAAGGGAGGCCACGTTCCAGTGCACGACTGCCCTCCTGCTGCCCCTAAAATGCCAATTTACACTGCACTGTATGAGCTCAGCTAACCCCACGCTGCACGTGGAGCACATTCCTCCTCACACTGGAGTTTTGATGCAGATACAACACACAAAACTCAGGTGAGAGAGCAATAAAAACTGTGAAGCTTTATTTCTTCTCTCCACAAGTTTACTGCTATTCTCTCCCAGTCAGCCATCCAGCTGGTTTTTGGGGTTTTTTTGTTTCCTCTTTGGTCTCAGAGGCTTTTGACTTTCTCTAGAGATGACTCCAGAGTAATTTAAAAATAGAGAATGAAAGCAGTATGGTTACAACGATCTGATAGCATCACATACAGCTCTTAACCTAATTTATTACTGATGATGTAGTCATTAATGTACTCTGAACATGCACTATACACTCCTCTTTAATGAAAAAGTAGCTGGGGAAGCTCATCCAACTTGCTTCACAAAGTTGAGTCCCTAGAGGCTTACATGTCATCTACCCTTAGATTTATCCAAGGCTGAAGGAGATATTTTAAAACATATCTTCTTGTTATTCTTTTAAAAGATAGTTCCCTTGATGCTGAGCCTTGGAAGTTTAGCAGATCTTATTACCAGCAGTGAACTAAACTAAAGCAATTGGTGTAATGGTTGTTACACTGTGGGTACAACTCGTTTGCCATGTTCTCTTCTCATCCACTTTCATCTCCAAGTGTTTATATGAGCAGGAAAAGTTACTGCCATTTTTCTTCTCATCAGCAAGGAGAGAAAAAAGTCCGGCAAAACTACACAGGGGAAAGCACAGGAAAAGGAACTATGGAAATAAAAGGTCATTGGGACGAATTCATACAGCACTCTGGGAGGATAAGAGGAACCTCAGAGACAGAAAGGCAGCAGAGCCCCTCTCCAGACTGCCAGCAAGGATGGCCTGTAATTGCCTAACACTGACTAACTGTGCAAAGGAACTTTTCAAAAGCCATCACGCTTCTCTCCTCATGACCCCACTGATCTGCTGAAGCCTCTGGCCCCAGGATTCCCAGCACACCCCAGGTGTGCAGCCACGGGATGATCCCATCCTTTAGAAATCCCACAGCAAGCTCAGGGCTCAGGAAATCAGGAGCTCCAGGCCACAACAGTGCAATAGAAACAACTGCTGGGGAAGCACAAAGCTTCCTGGGGAATGAGGTAGAAAAAAGAATTAAAAACTCAACAAACCCAAAAATGTGAGAGAAATATACACCCTCTCTCCCAGAACCAATGGTAGATCATGTCTCATGCATCGAGAGGGCAAATCATTCTTTTGGAGAAAGAACAACCACAAGGAAAAACAGATGAACAATAGGGGAAATGAACAGGTCTGTGAGCCTGGAAAGTGCTCAGTGGGAAGTGCTGTTTCCATGTATCAGGCCCATAAATCACCCCTCTCCTGCCCTACAGGCGTGCTGACTCCTGTAGAGGAACCACAGCTTTTCCTGAGAAGGAAAGAGCAATAGGGATTATCTGGATATGATGTTCCCTTCTGCATGCCAATTATGATGCTAAAAGGCCAGCAGAAATACCTAAGATGAAGGAAGTCAACACCTCTTCATTCCTGCCTGGTGAGCAGCTCCTCATACTTTTCATGCTTTATCAAATATGGATCATGTCTGCCCAGGAAGGTTAAGTGCAGTGCTAAGGTTTCCAGGTTAACTGCAGCGTAACTTTGTCAGCCTTTCCATTCCTGTCTCTTTCTAAAGGATTTAAATACTCAAATCCAAACGTGCAACTCAAAGCCAGTTTCAACCTGCAGGATCCTAAGCTGGGGGCAACTTTTTTCCTTCTGTGGACACACAGCAAATTCTTACTATTAATTGATTCCAGCAGTTCTTTTCTTTCTTCCAAGGTGTAAGGAGCAAAAAGACAAAGATTAAGTTATTTTGGGCGTAGGAGCTGGGACATGACACAGTCCAGGCAGACTCCACCCCTGCCTGGAGGCTTTGTCTTCTGTGAAACCCTTTGCTGTGACTGCAGCCAGGGAGCTCCAGGCAGGAGGAGGCATCAGTCCTGCTGGAATCCTCTCTGCTGACACCAGAAGGACCAATAAATGTGCTGCGTTAGTCTGAATGTCTTTCAGGTCCGTGTTTACCTAAGATAGCATTATTTGAACGCGTGTATTTGTGATCCAATTCACCCGCAGCGCCGCTCCATCCTACAGCAATGAGACAAGGATGTCCCATATGGTGGCAAGGTAAGAAAATCTCCTCCAATGCAAACCACCTCTGACCTCGGGGATAATAAATTCTTCTGCAAATGACTGGGCAAAGTCCTGGAGCCTGTGTGCGGGGAAGATAAACAGCCCTCTTTGTCCTCGGGGCCAGAAGTGGCCATTGTATGGAGCTGGCCCAAAGGATTAGCGCTGCCATGATTATTTGTGTTATATGAGCTATTTCAGGAGCTAATTGACCCCGGCACAAAAGCCGGGTGAGAAAGGCTTTTGTAGCTAATAGAATGAGCAATACAGAAAAGGGTAAGGTGCTTTGAGCAATTGGGCCACAGTACACAGACACTGACTCAGTTTTAGCTGACAGCATCAAGCAGGGCAATCTAATCTCCCCAGTTAGCACTAAATCAGCCTAGTATAAATGAGCCCATGACAGAACACGGAGAAATGGGACTTGCTAAAAGGATAACTGAGGATAACTGCCTTGTGAAGCATAAATATTGAAGATGTTCAGAACCCTTCATTGCTCGAGCTTAGCCTGCCTGGCAAGAGCTGTGCAGGCAGAGCTGCTGGATACTCAGATCTCTGCTTTTGGAGGGCATGGTGGTAAATGTCAGTATCTACATAAGGTATTCTGAAATTATAGATACATGTTCCCTCCTTCCTTCCCTGTCTTGAGTGCTTAATGGCAGGGGAAAGTATTGACATTGAGAAACTGATGGGACACTTGAACATTAAATCATAAAGCTGCAACAGCAAAAAACAAAGCCATTTTCAGGATGACAGGCATGAGGAGTAGGATGGGCTATGGCTGTAGTGTACAATCATCTCAAAGTAAACTGCTTGCCTCTAAATTCATTTGTGAGGAATCATGGAATCATTATGGTTGGAAAAGACCTGTAAGATACTTGTGAAGAATTATGTATTTAAGGGGGAAAAGTGAAGCTGAATTTAGAACTGAATGTATTTTTCTTGGCATTTAGTCACAATTCAGGAAAGCTGGTTTTATCTCAAATTAAGAGCTAAACAGAATAAAGGGTACAGTGAAAAATTTAAATCACCCTGACCTTTCTAAAGCCACTAGAAAAGCTGCTGCAACATACTGCATTACATATTCTGCACTAAATAGGGTGCAAAGGAGAACACAGACATGTAAATATGCAACAGAAGAGAAATAATCATGTTCATCATTTATTTATTGAACCTTCATGGACCCCTCACTGCACTATCCGAGGCCACCACAAGCATAAAGGAATTAAAGAGCACCAAATCCCAGCCAGGAAAAGCAGGATTTACAGGTGCTTCACAAATGGGGTAATGAGGCAGAGAAAATAGAAGGTCTCTGTGGACAGACTGAGCCTAAAGCAGAGACAAAGTCAAGCCAGCGTCCCCTGAGCCAACACACTTGAGTGTTGGAATATTATTCCCTTCATGTGTTTCATCAGTGCCCATGGCCAGGAGGAGCTCCCCGCCCTAATGTGTCCCAGCCTTTCCATAAGGCAAAAGGCTCTCCAGACCTTTCTGCAATTCTGCAGACACACCCTGAGGATCAGCAGGAGAGGACGTGGCAGCCCCAGCAGCTCCCATGACACAGAACGTGTCACTGTGGTGCCCAGGGCAGCCCACTGCACTGTGACAGACCTTCACCCCAGGACACCACCCCAGGGGTGCTCCAGATGTGCTCCCCAGCAGGAATGTCCACATCCAAGGTCTGCACCCACAGCTCAGTGCCAGAAAATGGAAGCTGTGACTGTACCCAACACCCCCCACACCTCTGGGGCACAGGCACCTTCCAGCACGGGCTGGGGAGGGCTTTGAACACAATCTCAGCCTGTCCTGCAGCAGCCAGCTGGGCCTGAGCCACAGCAACCAGCACCGACAGCTTGGAACCCTGGGCACTGAGAATTTCAGCCTTTCTGTGCTAACAGGCACTGACCTTCAAGAAAACTCTACATTTGACCAGAGGCCATGGAGAAGGCTTCCAAAATTGAGTGATGGCACTGGGTTTATGGGTGTGTAGTTTGAATAGAAGTGTGTTATATCACATGGAGGAAAACATAGAATTTAAGGTTTAGGAAACCCACACCGACACACCCCAGAGGCCGCAGGGCTTTGAAGTTACCTTGTAATTGATTTTAATCACCTTATCAGAACCGTGGGTCTAGAGCAAAGCCCCCCATGTGGGTGGTGAGCCCACCTGCCCTGGCACCCACAGCTCCACTGACCTGAATGCCCTGTTCAGGGACAGAGACAACCACAGGGTTAAAGTCACCTATTGCTCCTGGCCTCTGCAAACAATGCAAACCTACTTAGCTGAGGTAATGTTTTATGCACACTTATTTCCATGAAGCAAATCCAGTGTGTAATTCCAGGATTAGTCCAGAAACTAAGAAGCTTTCTGTTTTCAGCAAAGTTAGTTTTCATTTCAAAGTTTAGTTAGGCCTTAGAAGTTAATAAAACACAGGATTTCACAGTTTCACATGCACTTGTTATAAGCAGAGATCAGCATATTAAAATATATGAAATTGTAACGCTGAGAGAGGATTCTTTACAATTTCCTTTTATTCAAATAGAGGAGGAGCAAAGAAGAGGAAAGGAGGAGTCAGTACTAATGTGCAGGTTCATCACTGACACTGCAATCCTTATGGGAGAGGTTTTACAGGCCATGAGACTTATAAAGATCTACCAAGATAAAGAAAAGATCTATTTTTAATGCTTCTGTAGGTATTAATTCTGCAGACATTAGACAATAATGAGAAAATCAGAGGAGGCTCCTCCAGAGCACCAACATGTGTATGTACCCAAACCTTCACGAAGGAGAAGGGAAAGAACCAAAGCTGAATTTATCTCAAACTAGGTATGATCCAAGGAATGCCACAGTCGGTTAAAATAAAAATGTCTCATGTTCAATGTTAAAGTCAGCACATTCATAAATATTAAGGGCCTGCTTTTTTGGTGTATCATTCTATAATCAAAACCTCAACTTTTAAAAGAATAACAGCCATGAGCACATGTCTTCTATTCCCTTAAACATTTCACAGTACTACTAGAAAGAACTGGGATACTCTGCCTAGATTTAAAAAAAAGTATTGATGTGTTTTTCTACACACCCAAAACAACTGAATCCATACTTACAATCCTATTTTAAAAAAGGAAATAATTAATGCTCAAGTCCAAACACCCTGATGGACCAGGGAGGGTGCTGGGAGCAAGACAGGACCATCAGTATTTGGGACCACAGGCTCTGTGCTCAAGAGGTGGCAGTTTATAAAGGGTTATTCAAGGGTTTATATATAAAGGACAGCATGGCAATACAAATATTACAGATGGGATTTTCACAAGGATGGGTGTAGTTTGTGTTGGTCTCTTTCTAAAGTGCTCACACACTTTTAAACATCCCATCCTAAACAGTGATAAAATAAACATTGAACTGAGTGAAGAGAGTAAAAAAAAATAATGGAAAAAATAAGCATCTATTCTTGAATCACTTACTGATGTCCTATAGGTCATTTCTGTGGTGAAATTCACATTTATTGGCCTAAAACTCCCCAAAGAGCAGATGTGGCAGTGGAAGGCGCCAACTGCTCCTTATGCACTCACCAGGGAGCTCAGCCGTGTTCCATCAACAGCAAATAATGTTCCTTTGCTTGAAAGGTCTCCCTGGAAGCTGCAGAGGACCTGCTCATTTCAGGCTGCAACTACTGTAAGAATTTTGGGAAAGGCCTTTCCCTCACTGCTGAGGCTGTGGGCTGCACTCCTCTCACAGTGCACGTCTCTCTGCACCAAGGTTCCTGGTTCCCGAGGTGCTCAGGACCTTGATGGCAGGTCACACGAGGTTCCTTAACGATTTCCATCCTCCTCCCAGCGGCCTCAATTCCACGGGATAAAGCTCCCTTGGCCCAAAGCAGGGCTCCGTGATGTTAACCTGAACTGTGCTCTGTGCAAGGCACAGCTCTGCTGCCTCACCAACTGCTCACTGTGTGCCTGGAAATCAAAGGTACAAATGCACACTCCACGGAATGGCTTACATTAGTGCCATTAATTCCTACTCTCAGCATAATCCTTCATCTGGGAGTTATTCCAAAACATAGGAGTTAATGACACTAATATAAACCATCCCAATGTAGCATGTGTTTCTTTAGCTTTTATTCCCATGACTAAATGTCTTTTTAATGCACATTTATTTACCATGATGGAAATAGTTTTTCCTGCTTTACTCCATCAGAAGTCCGGCTCTGTCACATTAACCCTTTTCTGGGCAAGGCTCTGTGGATGTATTTCCCATTATGGCTCCCAAATTAAAACCTCCTGCTGACATTCCAGCAGAGCACTTTCAAGAGCTGAGAGCTCTGATGGAAACCCTGCACTGAGGGATGGTGATGGCCTCAGCAGGCTGTGCAATCTCCTGGTGCCCAGGGCTCAGCCAGCCTGGCACTGAAATGCTTTGGGATCAAGGAACAGAGCTGCAGAGAGGCTCTGCCGTCCTGGTGCACAGCAGACCTCAGCCCTGTTCCCTGGTGACACTTCCACCCAGCTGGTGAGAAGCAGTGCCTCTGGATTTTCTCAGAGGTGTGAAATACAGGCAGAGGGAGGAAGTGGATTAGAGGGATGGGGAAAAATGCTGCAACTCCCCCAAGAAGGTATGGAGAAATTCCTGGTGAAAAAACGGTCTTTCAGCGGAGGAAGTGGAAAAGGAAGGAAAAAGCACATAAAAAGAGGAATGAAAAGAAAGCAAAGTACATTATTTCCTCTCCATTTTGCTTTCCCTTCACTCCACAGTCACTCCCCAAAGCAGAGCCTATTCTGTTCTTGGCCTTCTAAGCCGCAGTAACTTTAATGTTCACAAAATTTTCCTTTTCTTTTTTTTTCAAAATTATAACTTTCAGAATTAGGGTTAACTTTTCTAATCACTTTGTATTCTCTTACGTCCTCCTTCACTGCTGCTGAGCACAGGGATGGTGACCAAGACCAGGTAGAAGAGGACGGACTGAAGAGGATGGTAGAGGAGGCTGAGAAGTAAAACAAAAGCAATTTGCCTCTGAACAGTACATTAAGAAACAAAGTTTAAACACTCTGAAATGTTCAGTTCTCCCTTTCAGTTTACCTAATGCTGCTCAGTACATAATCTCCTTTTTAAAGCCTTTAAAAGGAAACATAGAGAGCCATCCTTAAACAATCCTCGGGGATTTTCTTGATCGCATCCACGAAGGAAATTCCTTCCTGCAGTGACACTGCACTGCATTAACCCAGCGATTCAGCAGACAGCACTTCTCCAGAGTTACACAGTCTATAAATACAGGGCATATGAGCAGCATAAACATGGGACACTTGCCAAAACATAATTCTGTTTCGTAAATCTGAGACTGTATCTGAGATGTTCAAAGAGTCATAAATAATACAGGGGGACCAGCTGCCCCCAGAAGTCAACAGGCTCAGGCCTAATAGATGGATTTCAATAAATTCAGGCTAAATCCTTGCCACAGAAGATGTCTATTGATACCTTCTGCTAAGACTTCAAAAAGCACAAAAGTGTTTTGAGGCTCTCACTTTTTATTATCGAAGAGATCCATTTCAAAAAATTTCTCTATTAAGTAAATTCCTCCATCTGATTAGTTTCTTACAGTAAAGATCATTTACCCTTGGGTTTAGATTTGAAGCATAAAGAGGTTGAGCCTGAGATTTTTGTGGGGAACGGGGAGATTAAGGATAAGTAAGTTTTTAATTTAAATAGAAAATGTTTTGAGTATTAACTGGTTGATCTGAAGGTTCAACGATGAGCGCCGTAGGCAAAGAGCTTGTTCTCTGGCATGGACACCCCTGAGGGGAGGGGAACTCAGAGGGAGGGCAGGAATGCAAACCTCTAAACATCACAGATCTGTCACCACAACCACCAGAAAGTCAGTTAGCATCAGTATGATTTTAATTTTGGCAGCGAGATAATAAAGCCACAGTGAGGGTGAACATAGTGAATTCTGACAGAAAATAAGAGGAAGAAAGAAAAAGATGTGAAAGTAAATCTACATCTTCTAGAAAAGCAATCTTGGCTACAGAAGTTAATGATAAAAACATGCGTTTCTACTCAAGTGGTTTTCTCTTACCCATTAGAAGTTAAAATGGAACCTGCTCAAAAGAGACAGATCTTGTTAAGAACATCCCATCATGAACATTCACATGCATTTAGCTTCAGTAAAGTCCCCCTGATGTGGAGAGGGCTCTGGAGCTCCAAGGCCTGTCCCTCATTCAAGGCAAGCCTGGCACAAGGGAGAGGCAGGGATTCCTCACCCACAGGGCCTGGCCTTTGCTGGCAGCTCTTTGTGCCAGGCAGAAGCACCAGCGATAAGAGACATGATGAAAACCAGATCTGAATCATTCCAGGACAAGGTATTATCCCTCCTTCCAGCCCTTGTCCCACAGTTTCCAGGGACCACTGCAGCTCCAACACCACTGCTGGAGCTGTATGTGGGGCACTCAGGTGAACTGCCTCTGCCTGCAGTGGGCAAAAACAAAACCAGCTGATAACCAGAGGGGGCTGCTGGCACCGAAGACAATCTGCAAATATCCAGGCTATATTTTTAATGTTTTTTTTTTTAAATGCCATGAAAGGAGGGTGAAGGATTTGAAACCACCATGAAGCTCAGTTTATTTAACCTTGGGCGGTGCAGCAATGCTTGAGATGCTGAAGCTCCGGGTGGGCAGGCAGAGCCAGCTCCCTTTTGGTGAGTGCAAAATGACTTTCTGACTCCTTTTGACCACCAGTCAAATTGTTCTAGCTCTCCTGCTGTTGCAATTTGAGAGTCTGCAGTGCTTCCTTTCCAAGAACCATTTGGGAGCAAATATAAATGGTGACCTTTGGAAGGAAGATGCAACCTCTACCAAAGGAGTCATTAACCTCCAGTGGGGGGACATGCTCAGGAGCCTCAGTGGGACACTGGAAATCTCTCCCTTCAAAATTAACAAAGAACCTCATGATGTTGTGGTGTGTATTACACTTTCTGGACTCTCAGGATCACAGTTCTGGACTCCTCAGAAAGAAAAATTTCAAGAGAATAAATGAAAAAGCTCAATCCAAACTCATGCAGGCACTTGTGGGTTTTGTTTTCAGGGCCAAACACATTGGAATCAAGACTGTATTTGCCTGCTAAGGACCAGGAGTCCCTTGAAAGAGGAAAGGAGCAGATTGGGAGCTTGGAATGCTCCATGCATGGGTAAGAAATATTCTTTTGATTTCACCCACAGCTCAGTATTTTATCTGGAGAGTGCACTCCCAGCAGCGCTGTTCAGCTTTTACACCGCCCAGGTGTTATACTAGGTAAGAATGGATCCCTAAAGCAACCAGAAAATGGAGATTTATGAGCCTGCTACTACTTCAAACCACACATCCAGCCCTTGATCAAGCAGTACAGACTTAGGCTTGAAAAAGTAGAAATCTTGGGTGTATTCTCTTCCCAGGTACACCTCCACCCAGAGAACTATTACCTCCATAGCTGTGGGTCTTTAAATCCCTCTCATTACCTGTCCCCTCTCCCCACATCTTCTCCAAAGTGCCCCCTGCCCTGGCAGTGGAGTGTGGTGCACCTGTGTGGCACAGTGTGGGAACTGACCCCTTCCTTGGGCTTGTTTTGTGTCAATTCTCTCTGTGGCAGCCCTCACAATACCAGGTTTCCCTGCAGACACCCAGAGAATCACAGCACCTGCTCCCAAGGCCCAAGAAATCAAAAGACAGACAGACATCCAGCTAAAAAAGGGGAAAAAGTTAGGAGGGAGAAACAAGGGTGGTAGAACGGAAAGCAGTCGCTGTCTTCTCCCTTTCGTCACTGACCGCCCTTTAGAGACAAGATAAAAAGCAGCCAGTGAAAAGCCTTACTCTTCATTTTCCTTGGTACTGAGATCAAAATAAACCAGTTGTGGTTTTTGCCTAAAAAGACATACCATAACATTTAAAAAAAAAGAAAAAAAAAAAAAAAAAAAAGAGAGAGAGAGAGAGAAGGAAAAGGAGAAGGGATTGCTTTGGGCTTCTCAAGGAT
>VZDJ01000154.1:797974-929443 GCA_008694505.1 Cyanoderma ruficeps | reverse complement strand
AAAAAAAAAAAAAAAAGAAATAGAACCAGAAATTCCCGCAGTGTTTTCTCCAGCAAGCAGTAAGTGCGCAGTCTATCTTTCTTAAGTGCAATACACTCCACTATCAATTTGTGCACTGGACCATTTTTCCTGAAAGTAATATCCCCAAACATAATACAGGGTTTATTTAGCTCTACAATTGCATTACCAGTGTTTCAGAGTTTAAAACAAAATGAAGACAAATCAAAAGACCTTGGTAACAGAGGAAAAAAAAAGAGTGTATTACATTGGGTTCGGGAAATCTATGAGAGGCAGGGAGCACAAGGCACCAGGATTTGTATCCAAAGAGGCAAGACAGAGAAGGACCAAACAAAAGGCTGACCAAGATGTGCAGGCAGCAGACTGAGGCTTCTATTACTGTGAGAACACACGGAGTTCCTGTTCTCCATATGGCAGCTCTGCTTTCCCAAGAACTCTACCTGTTGGCAGATGAGAGACCCTGCTGTTTGCATCTGAGGCAGGCGGGGAGGGGAGCTGCATCCTCAGGAGCACGGGAATGGTTTGATGCAGAGCAGGGGAACACTATGGAACTCTTAAAGGTGTTGGCTTGATCAAAGCTTCCCCCACCAAAGAGAGATCTCCATTTTACACATGGGAAAAACTGAGACTCATAAAGCAAATTAGAATCAGGTTTGGAGTTTTGAGCTAAGCCTCCAGGACTTGTTTTATGGATAAAATCTGTGGCCATCCTGTGCTTTGGTTTGATTGTCTACAGGGCTGCAAATATCATAGCCTGAATTTTCACCACGGCTTAGCAAAATTTACACTTCCTTTGAAAAGGGAGGTGAAATGCAATGAGCAATTCTTTTAAATGAAATATGAACAGCAGGGCTGACTGCTTTCTTACACCACCAAAACTGAGTCCATTCAGGAATGCTCCAACAGAAACTACCAATAATGCTAATAATAATCCAGAGATTCTGTGCACAAACTGTCTAGAGCCCAAAATAACCCAAAGGCATGCTGAAACTGTCGAGTTACAGCAAGTTTATTGTTTTTGCATTGCATGTCTTACAAGGCAATTTTACTTGTTAAATACGCTAAATTCCACTTTTAATTTATGTATGACCAAACACCCCTTATAAAGTTTTAAGACTGTCTCCTTCTAATTATGGTCCTATCTTCAGCTCATTTACAAAGTTTGCTTATAGGTTTGTACAGGTTTAAATCCATTATTATTGCAAGGATTATGTTCACCTGGAGGGCAGGTTTGCTTCTCCACAGAGCAAACCTCCATGTAATTAAAGAACAGCTATTTCATTCCTGCCTAATGTGGCTGCACCAGGCATCAGATCCACAAGTGTTAGTACACACCAGGAATTGATGGAGCTGGTGAAAAATAGCATCTGGCGTAGGAAACTGCAGCCCCACAATGCAATTAGACTTATTAACGACGTTACCCCACAGAGATGCCAGCCAGGGTGATGGTCTCTGTCATCCCAGCACCCTGGCCTTCATGTGACACACATCCTTCCACAAATCCAAACAACAGCTCTGTGACAACATGGAAAGCTCCTTTCTAGGCTTTGAGCCTGTGTTTCTACTCACCAAAAACAACAACAAACGTAGTTGAAACAGAAGCCATTTGCTAACTGCCCCCACAGAACCAGGGAATGTCCTCACTTGGAAGGGACCCTCAGAGATCATTGAGTCCAACCCCTGGCCCTGCACAGGGCAACACCAAGATTCACACCCTGTGCCTGCAAGCAGCGTCCAAACACTCCTGGAGCTTTGGCAGCCTCAGGCTGTGCCCATTCCCTGGGGAGCCTGGGCAGTGCCCAGCACCCTCTGGGGGAAGAACCTTTCCCTGAGATCCAGCCTAAACCTCCCTGAAACAGCTCCAGCCCTTCCCTGGGTCCTGTCCCTGGTCATGAGAGTGACGAGATCTGTGCCTGCCCCTCATGAGGATGTTGAAGACCACAATGAGGTCAGACCTCAGTCTCCCCTTCTCCAGCTGAACATTCCAAGAGCCCTCAGCTGCTCCTCACATGGCTTCCCTTCCAGACCCTTTCCCATCCTCGTGGCCTCCTTTGGATGCTCCCTGATGGCTTCATGTCCTTTTTACACTGTGCTGCCCAAACTGCCCCAGCTCTGCAGGTGAGGCTGCCCCAGCCCAGAGCAGAGCAGGACAATCCCCTCCCTGGTGCCCTCAGGACAGGGATGTCCCTCCTGGCTCCAGGGCACTGCTGGCTCACATCCCACTGGCCATTGACCAGAACCCCCAGGTCCCTTCCTGTTCCACCACTATTGGGTGAATATTTTCAAATAAATCATGACATCCAGGAAACATTCTGCATCTCAACTCAGAAAGCTGGCCAGCAATGTGGAAAACTACAGAGAATCATAAGATGTTTTTGGTTGGAAGGGACCTTCAAGACCATCTAACTTCAACCTCCTGCTATAGGGAGGGACACCTTCCACTAGACCAGTTGTTCAAAGCCCAATCCCAAGAGATATCCTCCTTTTATCCATCAACCCTGAGCTGCTGAGATTTTCAAAGATCATCAAGATAAAGTCCATTTTAACTCTGAGCAGACCCACCAGAACCGCTGCATGCCTTGCTGCACCAGAGTGTACATCTCTCACAGCTCTCACATCCTCCCAGCAATGTCAGCTGAAAGTGTATTCAGTGATGCCAATGGCTGGGCAGGTTTGGCCTTGGCTCCCAGCCCTCCAGGGCAGCACTGGGGGCTGCACACAGCCCTGGCCAGCTGGCACACTCTGCTCCCAGTGAGCCTTCCCCAAAACCCCCGGGGCCTGGAGCAGCACAAAGGCAGCCACTGGAAAGAGGCTCACAAATGAGCTCCATGGTGTGCACAGGCACTGCCTGCCAGGCAAACTGCCTGCTGGGCATGGGAATGGAGCAGGGAGCACCAGAGCTGGGCAGGGAGAGCTGGAGATGGCCAGGGAGCACCAAAACCGTGCAGAGAGCACCCGAACAGGGCAGGGAGCACCAGAACTGGGCAGGGAGAGGTGGAGATGGCCGGGGAGGAAGGGAGCTGAGGAGTGAGCTGGGCACAGAGCAAGGGAGGGGGACAGGCAGAGCTGGAGCCGGGCAGGGTGAGCTGGAGAAGAGCAGGGAGAGCCAGAACCGGGCAGGGAGAGCCAGAACCAGGCAAGGAGCACTAGCACCAGGCAGGGAGAGCTGGAGCCAGGCAGGGAGAGCCAGAGTCAGGCAGCCATAGGCAACCCAGCATAGCAGCAGGAGCGGCTGTCTGGCCACAGCCACCATGCCAGGGATTTCTGTCCACGCTGACAGCGTGCAAGAGAGCACCAGCAAGCCTTGCTTGGAGCACATCTAATCCAAATGGCAGTGGGGAAGTCTGGAAGCCTATCTGGCAATTTTATATCCAGACATTAGGCATGATGAAAGCGTGGTGGAAGGACAACGTGAGAGAAAACATGCCAGATTTTGCAAGTGTGGACATGGCCTTAAATTTGTTTTGGCCAGGAAAAAACAAACTGTCACCCTTCTAATAAGCCCTGCTCAAAGCACATCCTTTTGGAAAATGAGCTGGCCAGACATTTATCTCGGCCAGGGCAGAGATGACTTTATTTTTGATGGAAGTTGGCAGGAAGGAAGCCAAGGAGGCTGAGCTGCTACGTGTTTGCAATGAGAGAAGCAACTGTGAATGTCCATCTCACACCCTCTTCCATCAGAGGGGGAATGCTGCATCATCCATCTGCACACCAGGACACTGACACGCTTTCCCACACTACACCTCAAGGCCTAATAGATCATTTTTAACTGAAAATTGTTTTCCAGAGCCTGGAAGATCTCAGAACTTTGGAGCAATTAAAATTCACTCCATTTCCTTCACCTGTTCTGTTGTGTTGTCCAAAAAAGTCTGTGCAGTTTATTCAGCGTGGCTTACTTGCCTTAAACACGGGAAGAAGCTGTACAAACAAATCCTTCTAAGGAAATCTATGGGCTTTAGAAGACTGGACTGCACTAACCTCTGGAAGAGAACAGTGATAGCTGTAAACTCTTACACTTAGAAAGTAATTAAGACTGAGTAAATGAAAAATGCTCCAAGAGCTCAGTACTCCCAGCAGCTAAGCCTTCTTTTTGGCATGAAAGTTACCCTTTTTTTCAGCGTGCTGCAAAAAACTGAGGGACTGGAGGGGCTGCAGAGGAGGTGGGAGATGCTGTCAGCACGTTGGTGCAGATCAGAAACCCTCCATGGGAGAAGTCCATGCTGGAGCTGCTGCCATGGCCCAGCACGGGCAGCCAGGCTGCCTGACCCACCTCCCTCCCCACCACGTACCCATCAATCTGCTCCCCCTCCGCCGTGGTTCTGGGGATTGACTGATTATATTTATCACACTTGTAGTTCACAGGGCAATGGTTTAAATTTCATTCAATACACTCCATCTGGGAGCGCTTTTAAAACACACCCACAAGCACATTTCTCCCTCTCACCCCGCACCCCCGCAGCGATCAGCCATCTGTACTCTGGAAACAAATCCTAAAAAATTATTCTAAATTAAAAACTCATTTTAAAAGAAAAGTAGTATTAAACTGTTTTATAAACATAATAAACCACAGTAAGCCTTGGTTGCAATAAATATCCAACTCTTGCCTACAGCTATTAGAATCCACAAGCGTATTTTTAAGTTTGCTAGCAAACAGTATATTTATTCTGACCATGATTTGTCTTCTGTGGTTTAATGCTCTCTCATGTTTCTTTCATATGTTTACAGAGGTGGGGGGAGAGAAGAGAGAGAGAAAGCAGGCTGTCCTGAAATCTGTTACAGACTCCTGTAAGCCCTGGTGGCTCTTGAAGCCACTTCTGCACCGGGGCTGGCTCAGCCTGGGGACAGCGGTGTCACCAAGACATGCAGTGTCCCCTCCCTGCCTCAGCTACCTTTGGTTACATGTGGTCAAATTGGTCACAGGAAAAAAAAAATAAATAAAAGGAGAACAAGAGCAAGTTATAGCCCACAATGCAGAGAGGCACCACAGTGGGAATCTGCTGCCTCTAGCAGAGGTGCCTACGCACAAAAATAAGGGTATTTGTAGGAGGATGAAAGAAGGTAAGAAAGAAGAGAGGCAGACTGGGGCAGGGACTGAAGACAGAGGCAGACATGGTAAAGGAATTAACATTAAATAATAGGGTCATATGTGGGGTAGAGGTGGTTTAACCATGTAGCCCTGAGATAATGCCCATGTGCTAGTCCGTAATGCCAAAGAAATCAAGATGCTAATTATTTCTGTTGTATGGGAGAAAATACCACATTTAAACATCTCAAAGAACTTATAATCCAGCACACCTTTTGGTTCACCAGGAGATGCTGCTCACTGCTGGTGAGGAAAAAGCTGCTGTTTCCCCCAGGCTGATGGGAGCTGGGCAGAACGTGGGGCACCGTGTGGGGCAGAGGCTCAGCCCCCGTGGGCAGGGTCAGCAGGGAGCTCCCCCAGCTCAGAGCCCCCACAGGAGCCCCTGCAGCAGCCCGGGGATGGAGGGTGTGGAACCATCCCAGGCAGTGGGTGCTGGGCCACTGGCACAGGGGAGGTGCCTCCATCCTGGCCCCAGCCCCATGGAGCCATGCCCACTGCAGCCCTGGGGATGTATGTCAAAACACTCTGCATGTGGCCATGCCATGACTCCAGATGAGAAGTACACTTGATTTTTATCAGATGTTTGAGGCTATGGTTTTATAAACTGATGGAACACATGTCAGCAAAAGCCCCTAAGCAGTCCTGCTGCCTTCAGAAGTTACTGGCAGATGTATTTCTTTAAGAGACCTTGTGTGGAAAACCTGTGCTCCACCTCATGCTTTGTGCCCCCTGAATTTTTTATTGGATCCAATTATTATGTATTATCTTATGAGATGTGATCTGACCAAAACTAAGTAGGTCCACTCAAAGGTGTCCAAAGAGGAGGACACCTTCCATGCAAGAACTGCTCCAAGGTTTGAAGGATTAGGTACTTCCAAAGTTTCCTCACATGCATTAAAAAGATAATCAATGCAATCAGGTTAACTACAAAGCTGTTCCTTCCCATTTTCAAGACAATTATAGCTCATGATGTGTGAGTAACTAATACAAGTTAGGTTTTAATGACTGGAATTTATAACGTTACCAAGTGTTACCCAAGAAAAGGGGAAAGGGAAAGTGATGGAGGGCAAAGAAGTCGTAAGCAAAGCTCCCACACTAAAGAATTTATAAGCAAGAAGAACAAACATTCTCTTTGGGAGTTACTCAAGGCAACACAGCCAAGAATTATAGCATATAAACTAAGGTTACATAAACAGTCTAATAAAATCCTGAGACTGATTTATGGAGCAGAGACATCTTGTAGTGTACTTCCACGGACAGCAGTTCCTGCTCAGAACAGCAACTATGTTGCAATTAGTGAAAACCAACAGAGCATCCCATCTAAGAGGGGACAAAGATAAAAGCCAAACATATAAATAAATAAATAGCCCGAAACAACAAAATCAGTCAGACCCTTCTTCCTATAGGCAGATACATAAAGTAATGGCTGGAGAACTTTGATCTTCTCTGCAATAAACTCTGTAAACATGTGCCAACACAGATTTACCTAATTTTCAATGCAAAGTTTTGGTTCCCTGGAAGTGGTGACCTTTAAACACAGGGCAGAAAGGATGCCCAAGGAGCCACAGCTCAGTGTGTCACGTGGGATGGAGCACATTTTCCCAGGCCCAGGGCTGGTACCTGCTTTGCATACAACATTTTTCCCATCATAGAATATTCTGAGTTGGGAGGAACCCACAAGGATCATCAAGTCCAACTCTTCAGTGAATGGCCCATAGAGGAATCAAGCCCCACCTTGGTGTTTTTAGCACCAGGCTCTAACCAATTATTTTTCTGAGGTTTATGACAAAGCTGGGTTTGGTGCCAAGATCAGAGACAACATCATCTCAGTGTAAAAAGCCAAAAGAACACCAGCAGTCCCTCCCTGCCCAGCAGCCTAGCCTTGCCAGCCCTCTGTGCCACTAGTTCACTTTGCTCTGCTCAGCAGCCACTGGTCCTGACTGAGACATTTCACTGTCCCCCTGTCCTGCCCAGCTCAGGGAGTCCCTTGTGCAATCTGCCCCACAGTTCTGTCCAGCAGCCTCTCAGGGAGAGGGGCAGGGAGGATGGCAATGCACCCAGTGTCCCTGCAGTTCGTGTGACAGGATTCACATCCTCCCACGCTGTCCAGGCTCTTATGCAGTTTAAATATAAGCCTTATTCATGCAGATAAAGTACAACCAATGCCACAGCCTTAAGTGACAGCTCATTTAGGTTGTAGCTACTATTTTTCTCCCCTCCATGACACAAAAGGGCAATACAACTGGTAGTGGTGGATGTTGTCATCACTTTTTAATTCTCCCAGGTAACAGACACTACAATGGGTCTGATGCACAAGGGGATGGGAGCGACAAAATAAAGGTGGGCCAAGAACACAGAGGGGTTCCCCTTGTCCACTGTGGAACAAAGAAACCAGAAATGTTCTGGAGGAACTGGGTCCCAAGAGGGTTTCCTAGAGGGGTTGGTGCAACTGATCCAGGAGCAGAAGGACAAAACCAGTTGAATTTGTGCAGAAGTGCAGCCAACACGTCACTGAGGCCTGGCAGGACCCGCCTGCCACCGCCACCTCCCTCCAGAGCCAGCAGCCTTTACAAGCTTTCATGAAGCCTCATGAAGAATAGGGCTGTGAGAGAGTGCTGAGGCCCCTTTAAAACAGATTCTCCCAGAGAAACTTCCAGAAGGAGAGGGCTTGAAACAGAACTAAAGAGTGCCATCTGCTGCAGAGAGCTGGAGCAACTCGGGCCGGCGAGCGAGCGGCCGGGCAGCGCAGTGCCCGGGCTGGCACCGAGCTGGGGCAGGGGAAAGGCTCCCGGCAGTGTTGGGGAGAGGAGGCTGAAGGTTAATGTGGGTTACTGCTCCCTCTGTGCTGTCTGCACCCACATTCCCTGCAGGCCCGTGGGGTCTGGGATGCGCCCTGCCCTGCAGGAGGATGCTGTGCAGGGATGCTGGGGCACCAAGCTGTGCCCTGCTGCCCCTGGAGCTGCTGCCAGCCTCGCTGGAGCAAGGCAGGGATGGACAAAACTCTGCAGCTTCATCTGACCGCAATCTGCTCGTGTTATCTTCTACTCCAGCTCACAAGGTGATACCTCAGAGGCCGCTTGCTGAAGAAAGACTTGAAGAGCAAGGTTTGAACTTCAGAGGGTTTCCACTGCTTGCAGGGAAAAAGTCTCAAGTAAAGCAGAGCTCAGAGCAAAGCCAGCCATTTGGGACAGCCAAGGGATGTGCTGGCTCAGGGGAGAGGGACAGGCTTAGTGAGGAGTTCCAGGCAGAGCTCCATGGCCAGGCACAGTCCTGGCGTTGTCACCGCACTCCCACCTGGCACCAGCGCTCCCGTTCCCGCTGGGCACGGCACGGCTGCAGCCTGAGAGGACTCACCGAAAACACTCAACAACCCAGCTCGGCCCTGGCACAGCCCTTCCCGACCCTGCCTTTCTTCCAGGAGCCTTTTGTCCCTGCTCTCCCCTGCGGGCGCCGGAGCGGAGCGCAGCGAGCGCCGCCCGCCCTGGTTCGCAGCCTGCAGATGGTGCTACCGACCAGCTTTTCCCCGATCCCAAACTTCCCCTCAGCACAAGGAAAAACCCCCGTGCGCAGCCAGCACAGCTCCCAGCCGGGGCTCGCTCCCGTGGCAGGTGTCCCCAGCCCCTGTGACACGGGGACACGTCCCGTCAGCGCCCCGTGCCCGGGATGTGCCGGCTATGGGCCAGAGGAACTCGGCCAGTTCTGGAAAGCCGCTTTACGGCGGCACAAATCGCGGCTGCCTCGGCGGAGCTACAGAACAAATGACGCTGGTGCTCGCAGGCATTGCCCTCAGCCAGCAGGATTCACCCCACGAGGGCTCGGAGGGACACCGAGGGTCCCTGTCCTGCCCTGACCCCCGGCCGCTCTGTCCCTCCCCATCCCTCACGCCGGGAAGCTCAGGCAGCACAAGTGAAAGTGCTCAGAGCTCAGCCAGAGCTCTCTACATTGTGCCCATCCCTTTTAGGAGTCGGATTTAATCCTATTAAACCCACGGGGCTTTTGTAACTCTAAGATAGAGTTGCATCTATTTCCTCCCCATCAGCACAACTTTATTTTTTTTTTTTAATTAATTGAGCTCGCAACCCAAAATGTATTTTAGGCAAAATAGGTGCCAAAAAATTCCACGAACAACAAAAATGCCCCTCGGGTTACAAATGTCAAAGCTGAATCATGACCAGATCACGACTCTGATGTTCACAAATAAAAAGAAAAAAGCAGGTTTGTACTCTAAGGGAAGAAAATTCTTCGAATTTCCAGCACTTGAGACATTACATTTAGGTGAGAATCCTCCACCATTTTATTTAAAATAACTTTTCCTGAAGTGTATAACAAAATGTAGGTTCCCTGAGTGCAGCTGGGATACCTTTACAGCAGCAGCCAACACAGTGGGTTCCCCAGAAGCAAAGAAAATCACTGTGTTCCAAAATCCTCTTAAAACTACCGACAGCTGAAGGAGCTGAGCTGCCTTAATAAACCGGGCTGGTTTTATGGCTTTATCCTTCAAGATGCCAAGTATTCCTGCTCCAGTTCAGCAGAATCCTTCAGGACAAGCTTAACTTTAAATACAGGGAGAGTTTTGTTGAAGTTAATGGTGCTGCCCAGGGGCTTAAGATTAAGCACATGCTTAAGTACTTTGCTAGGCCTGGACCCACACTTACAAAGATCAAGCTCTTAAATTTTAGAGCCTGAGTGTATGTTTAACTGTTTACGTCGAGCCTGTCAAGCTTTTGGCTTCTGATTATTCCTGCAAGAGAAATATTACATCAGACATTAAATCCTGAATAATTACTGGTTTGGAAAATCCAAAGACAGGGTGACTGGGTGCAGAGACCTGTTAAGAGTAAATAAGAATTTAATAAAAAGGCTTTTAACAAAATCCCTATGTTAGTTTTATAAATAAAACAAGTTCTGACTGTCAATGCTCACAGGAGGAGAGGGGCACCCAGAGCTTTGGTGAACTCCTGCTCTAACAGGAGCTGGGCTCAGAACCATGCAGCAACCCAAGGGCAAAGGACAACAGAGGGAAGGAAAACATCTCAGGGAAAGCCCCAGGCCCAGGGCACCACGGGCAGGGCTGACTGTCCCAGGAGGGCAGTTTCACTCTACCAGAGAATCACAAAATCATTAAGGTTGGGAAAGCCCTCCAAGAGCAGGAGTCCAACCCTTGCCCCAGCACTGCCCAGGCCACCCCTGACCCATGTCCCCAGGTGCCACATCCACACATCTGTCAAACCCCTCCAGGGATGGGGACTCCCCCACTGCCCTGGGCAGCTGTGACAGGGCTGGACAGCCCATTCCATGAAGAAATTTTCCCTAATGTCCAACCTAAACCTAACCTGGCTCAGCCTGAGACCATTTCCTCCTACCCTGTCAGTTGTTACCTGGGAACTTTCCTCCTCCTTTATCTTGTCCTTTCATCCTCCTCCCTCTGCAACAAGATTGCTTTTTTGCTTTTTTTTTTACAACCTGTTTTAAAGCTTTGAGGAAAAAAAGTCTGGTAAAAGAAGTTTATGTATACTTCATATAATAGAACTAAAAATGTGAGAAGAACTCTCATGAAATGCTGAAGAAAAACCACTAAACTGCTGTAAAGCAACAGGACCAAGTGAGATACTACTGGTAATTAAACTGCCACTGGATTCCTTTGAAAATAGTTTGGTTTTTTTTTATCAGAGTCTCTTAATTCTTTCTCTTTTTTTTTTTTTTTCTCCAATGTACTGAAAAGGTAGGAAAATCCTATCTGGTTATTAATGTTTTTATTTCAGTGACCTGTATTAATATTCATTGATAACCTTTGAAAGGGAATATGAGATTTGATACAGCAAAAGCTGTAAATACATTCTGAACTGTAAACAAACAAGGCTTATCTCATCTGAATAAGCAAAGTATTCTGGAGCTGGGCTTGACATTCTTAGCATCTTTTCAGATTGAATAGAAAGAACAATAAAAGGACCCAGAAAGCAATTAAAATACATGGGGTTATAGGTTTGTCAAAAACTATTCTTCACAAACTGGGTATCAGATTTATGGGCAGGATAGAGGCTGCCACTCTGAGCCTTCTTGGCTATCAATGTACAGAAGATCACAATCGATTTTATATAAATTATTTACATCAAACAAAACCCACTACATTAAAGGCATGAATCGTTTCACCGCTGGATGTGACAAATATAAACCAGCTTTGACACTTTCCAATCTCTTTTCCTCTCCTTAAAGCCAGGCCAGCAGGGAGGGAGGGCAGGTAATGAAACTTTTTTGTCTGCAGCTGAGCCAACCCAGGGCATTTCATCAGCTTGGGAAACAAGCAAGACATCTGTAATCTCTGCAACAGGCTAAGCCAAGGACATCCCTGAAGGCCTGTACTTCCACTGCCGTGCCTTTGTCTCACAGGAGAAGGTCTGTAATTATACAAGCATGGAGAAACACTTTAAATGCAACTGTCCTGAGGCTTCAGTCTCAATAAGCTGGATAAAATGAACTCGACTAACTTAAAAAAAAAAAGGGGAGAGGGGTGGGGAGGGGGGAGATAGGAGCAAGAAAGAGAATTAAAGGTATGTGAGAAAATGTTTCTCAGGCTCTTTATGGCTGATTGAGCTAATTTACTGTGGAATGGGCAGCAGCCTATCTTTAGATAAATGCTAATGAGGACTTTAATGCTTTCTTCAGTCTGGCTGCTACTATTATGCTGAAAGGGAAGGTCAACAGCTAATAAACCCAGTTAACAAGCCATTCTGAACTTCACTTTAGCTTAACACTCTTCAAAGTTGCAGTCATTAAATCCATAGGCTATTAGGAGCTGCCCTCCTGTTTTCACTACGAGCAAAGGCAAACTTTCAATGTAGTCATTAATTGAATTAACAGACTCTAATCCAATTTGATGTAGTGTAAATTGAAATGCACATAAGAGTGAAGATGTGTGTAAAGGAGTTCCCCCTTCTCAGGCGGCTTTGTGTCAAACTCCTTCTGTTATCACCGCTGCATGCCTCCCATGAAGGGTGCTCTCATGTACATAACCCTTAACATTAGCTACTCTTTGATATGAATATAGTTTGCTATGAGAAGACAGAGGCTGGCAAGACAAAAACATGTCTTACAGCTTATTAAACTTCTCAGCTCAGTGAGACAAGCTGGTTAGCGAGGATCTTAAAATATATCGCCACCATTACATTGTGTTACACTGCTTTGAAGTGGAGAAATATCACACAGTCTCGGCAGACAGGGAACCCGGGGTAGGGAGATGTTAAGTGAAGGAGGTTGGGGTGGGCAGGCAGGGAAGGAGAAGCCTGAGCATCTTGTTTGCCAGCCAGAGCCACAGCTCCCCTGTAGGCAGTGTGAAGGGGAGCCTACACTGGGTACACCGGCCTCCAGCCACCAGAAGAGCTGGTGGAAAGCCCCACAATCACCAAAAAAAGTCTGAATTAAAAAAAAAAAAAATAAAATCAAATTTTTAAAAGGGCAAGAAGTGCACATCCCAGCACATCCCAGCACATCCCAGCACATCCCAGCGGCCTGTGGGGCAGCACAGCCCCTCCCTGTGACTGCCACATACCCAAACCCGTGTGTGAACAGGGGGAGATCAATGAATTCTCCAGCTCAGACAAGGCAGAGGGAGCTGCTGGATGGTTCCACACCTCCTTTCCTGCAGGAGCTGCCAGCGTGAGCCTCACACCCCACAACCCTGGGCTCCCTTCAACACTGAGCCCTTCACTCGCCCACAAGGCTGCATAAAGCACCATCGCTGCAAATTTAACAGGGAATTCAATCTTACAGGACAAGAACTTCTCCAGTCTCTTACAGAAAGAACTGTATTACAGGCACTTGAAAATATCTAGGTTACCCATTAATCCAAATAAAACACAAAGGCAAGGAAGCTAAGACAGTTATCCACATACAAAGTACTGGCAAGAGCGAGATAAAGCTATTCTAAGCCTACAGAGACCATTTATAATATTCCTTTAATATTGACCTGCATAATTGGCACGCCACTGGAGCAGAAATCCAAGCTTCCATTATTGGAGATATGAAGATATAAAACCACATTCAAGAGGCAATAGGACATCTGGAGAGGAAAATGCATGCATATCCAAATCATTGTGTTCTTTCAGACACAGAAAAATACAATGGAGCTTTAGAAATAACTAAATATAGTAATTTGAGTTCAACTGTAATTAAGGAAGAAAAAAGCATGACTTCCCCCCATCCTTTTAAGAGTCATTGTTCAACGTCACAGCGATATTCAATTATTCCATATAAAAAGCATTTACTTTCTTTTCTGCATCATTATTATATTATCCACTATTTGTATGACTACAGAATGAGCAGTAATACAGGCCCCCAGCTGAGACTGACAGCCCCCCTCTGCTCAGCACTGTGAAGACATATGGCACAAAAGCATCCCCGAGCAGCTTTGTATTAGCACAGATAAGAAAGCCTGGAAGAAAGGGAAGGTTGGTATTTTTATTTCATGGGTGGGGAAACGAAGGCAAACTGAGCAAAAAAGGACCCAGGAACTTTAGAATAAATGATTTCACACAAGATTGGCTCTGTCTATCACCAGCGGGCAGGGCTTTGTGGGTTTCATGGACACGTTTTCAAGGCTTAAGCAGGAATTTAAAGCACACATCAAACAGTGCTCACCAAAGTAGATTTTGGGCACAGACTCCCAGCCAGCCTAGAGAAATCCCCCCACCCACCCCAAAGCTGTGTGAGCTCTGGGTGCTCAGCACCAGCTTTTGACTCTACTGCTATAACAAGGACTAGGAATCCAAAGGGTCCCTGGCTCTAGCTCAGGGCCTGGCAGCAGGTGCTGCAAATCCTCCTCTGTCAGTAAAACAAATGAAATACCAAGAGGCAAAGAGTAAAAACCCAAGCCTACATATCAGCTGGACCACATGTCTGTATTTTCTGACTGCAGCAACGTTTCAACTGTCGCTGCCAAGAGAAGTCCAACATGCACCTTCAAAATGTGAATATTCTGTCACATCTGATAATTCCTCTTCTCAACAGACACTTTTATCAGGAAGATTGCGACAAGAAAAAGTACTTTGGAAGGCTAAAGTGACAATGGTGGCAGGAGCTGACACTGGAAAAGCATGTTCATTTAAAATACCAATGAAAACACACAGGAAAAAAAATCTCTGCAGCCTTTTCCAAGTTCCAACAGACACAGACACGAAGTCAAACAGTAACTGAGGTGTCCATCTCACTGACCAGCTACACCTACTGACCAGCAGAAGCCCCCCAACTTGGCACTGTCATCTGCTGCCCAGAGGCTTTGCAGCTCTCCACGGCAAGACCCTGCAGCTGCAGGTGGCTCTGCACAGGGGGAGAGAGCCAGAGCCCAGCCCCAGGGACAGCAGCCTTGGGACAGCAGCAAAGCTCAGCTGACAGCTGGACCTGGAGCTGACACCGGGGCTTTAGAGTCTGCTTTGGGGTTTACTCACACACAGCCTTCACCACAGAGCCCAGGCTGGGCCAGGCCTGAAGGGACCCCAGAGGGTCACTGGTGCCACCTCCCTGCTCAGGCAGGGCCATCCCAGAGCACAGGGCACAGGATTGTGTCCAGAGGGCTCTGGAATATCCCCGTGAGGAGACTCCAGCCCCTCCCTGGGCAGCCTGTTGAGGGCTGGGCACTGCCCAGGGCAGAAGTTGTGCCTCCTGTGCAGGGGGAATTGCTGGGCTCAGCCCCTGCCCGTTGCTCTGGTGCCACTGCTGGGCCCCCGGAGCAGAGCCTGGGCCCTGCTCTGCCCCTCCCTGCACACAGGGACACCCAGGGCTGAGGGCTCCTCTCAGCTGGGGCTCCTCTCCAGGCTGAGCAGCCCCAGCTCCCTCAGCCTTTCCTGGCCATGGAGATGCTCCAGTCCCTCCTCATCCCCACAGCCCTTCAGTTTATGGGAGGTCTATAGAGCTCCTAAGTAGGAAGAAAGCAATGCAAATGCTTGGAAGTCCATCTGCCAATGTAATTGTGGATAATTTGTCACGAAGACTAAGGAATCCACATACCATCCATATCTGCAAAAGCACAGCACAGACCTTTGTGCAGGTCACCACTTTTTAAACACAGGTTGAGTAAACTTGATGAAAATGTGTTTTTTGAAGCATTTGGGGCTCAGAATGAGGTTCTGGCCTCTTACAAGAAGGGCAGTTTCAGTGCAGGTTTGTTAGCACAGGAGTCTGTAATTGCCAGCCACCAAATAACATCCCAGTGCACGAGAGCATGAAATGTGCAGTGACAAGCACCTCTCCCTCCCTCTCAAACATCACTGCTGTTACTGTGCAACACACAACCACCAAGCCTGCAAGGTTTCCAAGGAGGAGGTAAAACCACAGAGGCATAGTGGAGCTGTTTGGCTGGTGCCTGCAAACCTCACTGTGAGGAAAGGCTGTGGCTGCCCAGCTGGCAGTGGAACAGACTCAACCCTCAGCCACCAGCCAGGGGATTTTCTTCTCCTCCAGGTGTCAGTCCTAGGAAAACAGCATCAATATTAATAGAAGACAAAAGGATGCAAGAAACCCTGCTGAGTGTACACCAATGGGAGGTACAGAAGCTCACACTGGGAAAATGGGTAATTAATGGAGCTTTGTGAAATTTGTGTATTGTAGCAATTTTCACCCAAGAACCTTAGAATACATTTCAAATGTAGTCCAACCTCAAGCAAAAAAAAAACCAAACAAACCCAAAACAAAAACATATTGCTGTAGCATTGTTGTATCTACATGGAAGTGAAAGGAGATGTGGAAGTTATGGAAAACATGGAACAATACCCAAAGAATGGGCTCTCTTGATGTGATAAAATCCAGTGGCTGCAAGCAGAAGTGAGAAAAAAAGTTGAGTTATAAATAGGATGCTAATTTTTAACTGTGAGGGTAATTAACCACTAGAACAACTTCCTACGGACTGCAGTGGTTTCTCAATTACTGGCAATTCAAAGTGAAGACCAGATTTATTTATTTTAAAGATATGCTCAAACAGGAGTTAATTACATCAACTCCTGCTTCCCAAGTGCTGCAGAAGCTCACTCAAAATGATTCAAATGATCTTTTTTGGCATCCCGCTCTTGGATCAGATGGGACAGCAATCCAGAACAACTGGGGGCCCTCACAAGGAAATGCAATTACAATTGCCCTGGTGCTGTCCTGGAGACACCATCCCTGCTCTCAAAAGGGTCAATATCTGAACT
Source organism: Cyanoderma ruficeps (assembly GCA_008694505.1). Taxonomy (NCBI): domain Eukaryota; kingdom Metazoa; phylum Chordata; class Aves; order Passeriformes; family Timaliidae; genus Cyanoderma; species Cyanoderma ruficeps. The sequence goes on along the minus strand of VZDJ01000154.1, from coordinate 913,165 downwards.
GAGCATCAACACAACAGTCCTTGGATAACAATCTATCCACCCGGGGTGCAGTATTCAAATTGCCCTTTACAGTAACAGAGAACAAAAATTAGAGGGGGCAGCAGCAACACAAAATTTAATTCTCTCATGAAAGGCAGAGCCATAAAATACCTTTTTAACACACAAGACAGGTATGAGGCTCTTCATCCATTTGAGGGATGTTTTTCTGGGGCTTTGCTTGGTTTCCTGTTCCCACACAGAGCTGGTACTCTTCCCACATCTCAGAATGCTGGTAACTCATAGACTTAAGTTCACCTTGATACAGGGAATTATCCAAGAACTTACATTTTGGGGGGAGAGGAATAACTGGGTAAAAGATGGAGTTCAGCAAATGCCCACACTGGTGTGAGCCCTTGCTGGAAATGTCTCTCCTTTCCTCTCCCACCCCTTGGAGGCAGCAGCAGACCCCAGACTGTCCCACTGGAGGAGCTGGTTTGTGTTTGTAGCTGAGTTTGGTTGTTTTTATTAAATGACACAAGACTCCTTTATTAACAGTGTTCAAACAGCAGGACAGACAGGAGCATCTCCAGCTGGATGTGGCTGACACGCAGCAGACACACTGGGGGCTCCAGAAACCCAAAACTGAAACCTTCAATTGCAAGCAGAGCTCTCCAGCTCCCGTGGTGCTTTCAGAGGCTCTGTGCTGGCCCAGTGAGTGCTGCCTGTGCAAAACCTCCCCAGCAAGGCAGGCAGCAGCTGAAGGGCTCCACGACAGCATGCCAAGGCATTCTGTTTGCATTGCCATTGTCACTTGATGTAATAAGTGTTGATCTCCATTCACTAAACATTTGTGTCAATTTGCCACTCCGTTTGGTTCAGTTTCCAAGGCATTTCTGTTGTATTAAAAAATGGCATTAAACTATAAATTAATTAGTTGGTTTACAAATGTAAGATACATTATTATCCTTCCAGCTCTCTTCTGAACTGTGTCTTCACATTTTTTCGGTGATGTGCAAGGAACAATTTTTACCATTAAAATGTAACTTTCAGGAGCTCTCAGAGGAAAGTCCATCAGAGCCAGCAGGTGCCGGAGCATTCCAAAGTGCATTACGGACTGTATTTATAGGAGCTGTCTAGCCATTTAATGGGTTCTTGAATGATTTGCTTAGGTGTTTACTTTTCCTAAAAGCAGTTTATAACCTCTGCTCTTGTCTCTGAAGTCCCTGTTAAATCATTCTGAAAATGCACCACAGGGCAGTGGGAGGGAAGGACTGCAGTCGCCCACCTTGGGCTCTGTGCTGCGTTTGCCCTCCGGGATGTGCAGATTTGTTGTCACAGAAATAGGCCATGGCTGACCTCGATATGGGGCCGTGTAATTCCCAGACGGATTCAGCTCAGTAATCCCCGGTGGAGACACTTTCACTCCATTCAGTGGATGTGCCGCCCTATATCTTTGTGTTTCACAGGCCTGGACTGTACAGGAAGGCATTCAGCAAAGTCAAATACTGGCTCTTTGCACCCCACCTTCAGCAGATGCTTTTCTAATCATGTTTTCTGGATGTGGCACGTTCCCTTCTGGAATCAGCAAGAAGGGTTTGGGGCTGCTCCTCTTCCCACCTCCCTTTCCCTCATCCATTAAGAGCGAGAATCTGGCAATGGCATTGCTGCCTCTGTAATCTATCACCTCGAGGCCCTTTCATATATCAATGTTTGACTGCTTTCTATGTAAAACAGGTCATTAAGTTAATCAGAAATTGACTACTACTACAAACACCTTTTGAATAAGGTCAAATTAAGATAAAAGTCCTTGCTCTTTTCGTCTCTCAGCAACAAAGACTATAACCAGGCTGCTAAACCCACCATTAATGTCAGTGTGCAGATTAAATGTCATTAAAGGCAATTTGTCACTTACATACACACTTATCTCAATCTAATAATTAGCAAAAGGTCAGGCAGATAAACCTGTGTATTTCTATCCACAATAAATTTCAGCTGCAGGAAATGACAAAATAAAAGTTTAACCATATATACATGTATTTATGTTTGAAATATATGTGCATAATTAAATCCAGGAGAAAAGAAGAATCTCTGTTAAAGACCTAACTGGTTTCAAGCCCTACTCTGGCACTTTGCTTAAGCTGTGAGGAAGCCAATTGCATGATCATGGATCAAAGTAATTCCCCAAAGGAGTGAGCAGAGCAGCCCTGGCTCGGGTATGACAGCCCAAGAAATGGGTCACAGGCACTCCCCAGACCTCAGCACCAGCACCACAACTGGGTTGATCCAGCCAAGGTGTGAGCTCAGGTGAATAAACAACAGGGACTGAATTCCCCCCTGACCTGCAAGGTGACTCCTTCCCTTGAGGTGTCAGGAGGCAGGTGCAAAGGACACCCAAGCGAGAAAGCAGTTGGGGATAAAGCAAACGCTTTAATTCCCCAGCCTGCCATCTCCACACCTCCCACGAGGCTCAGGTGTGCCTGAGGAGTGCCAGCTGCAGCTCTGCACAAGCAAGGAGGAGACCAGCATGCCCCATGTGCCTCCTCCTTGCCTCCGCCTGCAAGCCAAAATTCCAAAATTCTCTCAGAGAATTTGACACAACCTGTAGAAAATGGAATTGCCACACCTCTATTTTGGCAAATGTCCTTTAAATGATGCCCTGGCAGTGTGGTTGGCAGCTTTGGCTCAGTGAGGAGCACAAGGGCAGGGAATTGTGCCCCATCAGTCCCACCTCTCCCCACAGCACAGCCCTGTTGCAGGGCCTGCCACCTGCCAGTGCTGAAGGTGACCAATTCCAGTGTGCGCCAGGCTGGACATGAAACCATGGGATGTTCATTTGTGGAAAAGGATAAACTTCAAATCTCTCACCACTCAAGAGACAAAACCCCAACAGCTTCTAAAATAACACACCCCAAAGCTGATAATGTCACCAGTACCTGAGTCCACTCTGCCATTGGATCCTTTCCAGCTTCTCCCATCCAGGTGTACAAATTCCTTAGCCCAATCCCTGTTCCCAGACTATGCTCCCACTGAGTATTAAACACTTTCCTGACTCCAATGACCATTAACAGTACATTTTCAGATCCTGTGTGAGGATACAGCTGTGATATGGATATTAGTAACTAAATAACATACAGAGACAGAGCAGTATTTTTCAAAGACATTTTAAATTACTCTGGTCATGTTTTTGTTTTATTTCACATTGGCAGCACTTAACCCATCTTCAGTGTCTAAATAGGTCCTATGGCAGTGCAATGGCAAATTGTCAGCATTCAGCCTCTCCCTCTGCTTCTAACAGAGCAGGGACACTTAGTTAACTCAGGGTGATGGTGTGTTGTTTTAATCATTCATAGCAAAGAAAGATGGTTTCAAGGAATCATACAATTTACCCAGCCTCTTGTCACAAAGGTGCTTCATGATTAATGGAAAGTAGATGTGTGAAACAATATATTACAGCAAAACAGGATTTTTATGTCGCTTAGCTGGAGAAATTTTTGGATACCTTGTTTTAAAAAAAACATAAATCACAGCAAGCATGAGTTTTAAAAGCAATGACAAATTCTTCTCAGCACAGGGTTTAAAGCTTAATTTGGGTTTGTTTTTTTTTTTTTTTGTAAAAGGTTTATGTAGGGATGGGACATTGCCTTAAAGAAAAATTCAACCCACTGTTTAGAGAGAGAGCTCCTGCTCTGTCTGACCATCATCAGCCAAGCCCAAAGCCTGGCTGGGTGGAAAACTCTGCTCATCCATTATTCATGTGCTGCACCACACATCCCCAAAAGGTAAACAATTAAAAGACAAAACACAAAGGATGGTAGCAGACAGAAACAAAGTCATCTTCAGATTACAAGATACAATCTGAGGGAGAAAATATAAGGAGATGAGTGGAAGAGCTGAGGATAGATCCAAGTCTGACTGCTGGCTAATGAGAGCAAGGAGCAGATCCCAACAGCAAAGCACATCCACAGGTGGGCTCTCATCTAAAGTCTTCTTCATGTCCATACAGAAGATGCTATTCCTATACATCATCACAGCAAAATATCCCCAAATATTTCTAAAGTAGAAGAAAAATTCAATTTTAAAAGAATCAACCTCAAAACCAGCTGCTTTAGCACTGTCTGGTCCCTTTAACTTCAGGTTCTGTCCACACTGTGGAAAGAAAACCCATCTGTCCCACCTCTCATTGCGTGGCAGGGAGGATTCTTCTGGCACACCAAGAGCTGGCTGGAGCAGCTGAAGCTGCAGGAAAAGGCCTTGGGTTTCAAGAGAAGCCAGTGATTTTGGACTTCTCAGGGGTTTGGCATATTTTATTAGAGGATGGACATTGGCATCAACAGTACAAGGCAAAACTTGAAGGACACTGTACTCACAGTCCCCCCCAGCTCTTGAAAACTGAGGCTGGAACATGTTTAAAACCTCCCTGCTTTTCCCCTTATGCAAGTGCATTTGCTTTCACCACCTGTGCAAACTGATCTGCAGGAGACTGATCTGAGGAAGCACGAGTAATTTTTATCTGCTGTTTGGTTTTCAAGATCATCTAAGAGCTGGAGATTCTGACACTGGGATCTCAGTGTCCTACAATGTCGTCTTGGTGGGGAGCGTGTGCATGTCTGTGTCCCCTCTGTGCCCAAACACATCTCTGCCAGAAATCTCACACTCTCTGCTAATGTGAAGAAGAAAAGGAAGCGTGTTCAGGCTACAGGATTACAAGGAAAAGATTAATCCTTTCACTGAGTTCCAAAACATGCACCCCATAGCCAGGGAAGAGCTGTGAGTGGAGGTGGATCCAGGGTCATTTCACAGCCCTCAATAATGAGCTGTTCTATCCCAGCACAGACAGGAGAGTGTCCTGACTGACACTGACATTATCATTTGCTCACCACGGGTTTATATCCACAAAGTATGAATTTTTTCCCCTTTTCTAATCAGTAGAAGAACGTGAAGGTCAGGCTGAAGCAGCTTTGACTCTGCTACACTTGCACTGCTCTGCCTGAGAGTCCCAGCGCCTTGGGAAGGTCAGGAGAACAATGTGCTACCCCACAGCTGTGGCCAGGACTGCTATGTTTAAAGGTTACAGTGATTAAGCACTGTGATTAATTTAGTCTCAGCAGAATCAATTCCACTCAACTACTAATCTAATTTACATCCTGGAGAGGACTCGGCTCTTCCCTGGTCGGTGTGGGTTTGAATTTAGATTCATTTTTCCCTAAGAAGTATGTTTTGAGGGATCACACTGCAATTAGCAAATGTTTTGACAAAGCTAATGGGAGAGCTCTGTCTCTGTGTCACTGCTTCCTGCCATCTGCCCTTTCATAAACCACAGTGAGTTCCCAAACCTCCCGAGTGTGGCTCTAGATTAAAAGATCACCTACAGAGGAGCATGTTGGGTGTCACCACCCCGCTGTGACTGCACAATGGCAGGGAAACCAACACCATAACCTCCTTCAAAGTGCCTGGACAGCACCAAAGGGTGGGGATTCTCCCCCTCTATCCTGCAGTTGTGAGACCCCACCTGGAGTCCTGTGTCCAGCTCTGGTGTCCTCAGCACAGGAAGGACATGGACCTGTCAGAGTGAGTCCAGAGGAGGCCACAAAGATGCTCCAAGGGCTGAAGCCATAAAGGAAAGGCTGAAAGAGGTGGGATTGTACAATCTGGACAACAGAAGGCTCTGGGGAGACTTGAGTGCCCCTTCCAGTGCCTGAAGGGCTTCAAGAGAGCTGGAGAGAGGCTCAGGACAAGGGATGGAGTGACATGACAAGGCTTCCCACTGCCAGAAGACAGGATTAGATGGGATACTGGGAAGAATTCCTCCCCTCTGAGGGTGGGCAGGCCCTGGCACAGGGTGCCCAGAGAAGCTGTGGCTGCCCCTGGATCCCTGGAAGTGCCCAAGGCCAGGCTGGATGTGGCCTGGAGCAGCCTGGGACAGTGAAAGGTTTCCCTGCCCATGGTCAAGGGTGGAACCAGAGGGGCTTTAAAGTCCCTTCCAAGCCAAACCATTCTGTGATTTTTCCTCAGTTGAACAGGATCCCTCAGGAAAGATGTATTCCTCAAAGACAAGATATGTTTGTCAGACTCAAAAAAGTGATGAAGATTACACAGGGGGTGTAAAAGCAGCGAATGCAGGACAAGTGTAGGCAGATGGGTCTAGTAAGGCAGGATTCTGGTAGCCACAAAGAGGAAGAGGGGATCTGTTGCTCAGGTTGCAGTCCTCACACATTTGGGGTCACCAAGTGTTGCTTGCTGAGGCTGGGCATGTCCCCCTTTAGGGACAGAAAGAGAGCAGGCACAGAAGCATCGTGAGGGGGAACAAACTCTTCTCTCTCCTTTATTTACAAATCTAACTCCTTTATACATTTGTACAGAGGTCAAGAGATTGGCTACAGGGATCCAAAGTGAATTCCCATCAAAAACAAACCATGGGACTCTACATGTCAGTATGTATTGAGTAAGAGACAAATTATACCATTATATTCTGAAAATTCAGTATTATTGTGTTCTGAAAAACCACTGCCCAAGTTAGAGGTGAGTGTGCAAGCCAGACCTTAATGCCACTCAGCCAGACATTGAGGCTGAAAAATCTACAGCTCTCAGGACTGCCAGGGATGTGTGGTCTTGGGAGAAGCTTCATTCAGGAGACAATACAAAGAAATTACTTTAACAGCTATTATTTGGTGAGTGTATGACTGGAAGTCACTGGAACATGCATACCTGCTAAATTCTAGTTTTCTTTCTGAATAGCCATTTCCAAAATTTATCAAGAACTTCCCTTCTGTAGGGGAGCATGGGAATAGCTGAAAATGAGCAGACCAAGGGGAGAAAACAATTGCTCCCTAAACATACCATGGATTTGCTCCACCACAACTGATACAACATTAGGATACTGGCACCCAGCGCAACCTGACCCCTCACAGAACACCCCTGCTGAGCCATCTTTGCTGTTACCTCCTTCACCTTCCTGCAGAAATACCTTAAATTATAGATACATCAGAGGAATCCGATCTGCAACGCCCCCGGCACATCCTGATCCCCAGCACGTCCGTCTCCCTTTCAGCCCGAGCGCTCCTGTGTTTTGTCAATACCAGCCAGTACAGCTTCAAATATTTAGCTTAACTTGATCTTCCGAGCTGCAGGAGAGGAAAGCCAGAGTCTCCTAACACCATTTGTTGAACAAACAATTGATCCCAGCAGAGGATGGCGGCGGCTGCTCTGCCCCTGGCGTTGGGAGCCGTGACAGATGCCAGCGGTGACAGCTCCGTCACTTGGCAGGCCGGGCTGCAGTGGGGGTGACAGCTCCTCTGATTCCTTCATCAACCGATGTGACTGAGTGACCTTTTCCAGTCTCAGCAGCTGCCTCCCTTCTTTACTCAATCATGGCAGAAAATAAGTCCCTTTGGGGAAATCCTGCCCTTTCTGTAATTTTGAATGACCGCGATTGTCATTAGACCTTGTTTGCTAAACGCGCTCCTGAGCGGTGGCAGAGTCCTCGGCCAGAGCACGTGGCTGCTGTGCATGCAGGATGGCAGAGCTGGATGCTCCCGGGAGAGCCTTGGAAATGCTCAGAAATCCTTTGTCAGTATTTCTCCTTCCCTCGAGGGGGTTTCCACTGTGAGAGACCCCGGGTTGGGAAGGTTCCCGCCCATATCTGGGTTTTCAGCAAGAAGGAACAAAGTGCAGCAGCATAAAAAATGGAATGTGTTCATGCAGCTCCACAGACACACTTTGTTCTTCACGGTGGGAAAAGAGAAATGCCCTTAATTAATAACAGTGACAGAGCAAAGGGGTTTCAAGTAGCTTTGCCATAAACCTGCTTTGCATCTCTGCTCATTTGTCAGGCTCGCTGTGGCTGCAGGCACGGGGAGATTGCCACGGCTCTCAGTGCACCCCAGCCATTAGAGAAAGCAAGTAAAATAAAATAAAAAAATAATAATAAACCCAAGTTCCATGCAATGAGCAGTCAGTTTGGAATTGCAGTAAGTCTGCTCTGGCTCAGCCTCTGCTTCATGCCTGCTTTCTGCATAAAATTGAGCAATTGAATCTTACCAGCACAAATGCTTCAGAAAAGAGAATTTCAAAGCTGCTCCCAGTATTAAGAGAATCATTATTTACATCTTCACAGAATTACTTTTGCTGAGAAATCACATCCACACAGCTAATCACAGCACAGATTTATTTTTGGCACAAGAACTGCCTGTCTTTAGGTATTACCCTGGCTCCCTCTGTGGCTCTATGTGAGCCCCTTCCACCCACAATAAATTGCAATAACCTTCCTTAGGGCTGTCTCCTATGCTGTATAACACCTGTGCAATCACAGAGCTGTCCTACATGACAACACATCTAACGTGACAAGTGCAATTTTAATATTTGTGATAAACTCACGGATTAAAAAAAAAGTTATTCATAACACAGAAAGTTGGGGCAACAAAGAGGAAATCCCAACCCCTCTGTATACACTCAGGGTAAGGGGAAAAAAATAGGCTAAAATTATTCAATGTATTCTTCCTGTAAGTCATTCACTGTGCTCCGGCAGGGAAAACTCTGTTTAGGCACTGTGGGACAGGGCGGGTAATTGCAGGGCCACAGGAGGAGTTGCAGAGAGAGAAAGAGCCAGAGGAAGGTGCAGTGCCTGGGCTCTGCCCTGCCCAAAGCAGTCTCAGTCATGACTTGGAATGCCATAGTTCCAAGTGCCCAAGGAATTCAGCCTGCTCTCTGCTGAAAGCTGATTTCCCAAAGCATGATGTGTGTTTATCTCCTGTAGGCAGTCAAAGCATTTCCTCCTGTGCATTGACACTGATGGCAAACGCTGCCCCCGTGCCCACTGCCCACCCGGGCTGGGCTGCCTTTGGCTTTAAGCTCCTTCAGGCCAGTCCTGCTCAACCACAGAATTCTGTGAACCATCAGGCTGCTTCACGGGATAAGAGCTTGAAGCTGCAGTGGCCCAAATCAGAGGGAAAGATGAGGGAGGGAGGGTTGTCAGGCAGGAGAGCAGAGGAGAATTTCCCAGCACAAAGTGCTGCTGGTGCCGCCGGAACCTTTGCTGCACCTTGCCATTATTGAGGGATTACAGGACCTTCTGTGCAGCTGCTGAGCCTGCCAAGTCCCACGCATGCTAACCAAAATCCCACACAAGCTGCTAAAATCTTCAGGGGGTTTTACAAGACAAATTTCAATAATCCTTTTAAGTGCTTCTTTAGAATCGAGCATGAATTTGCCAAATCCAGGGTAGCTTATTCTTCTTAAATTCATAACACAACTAACTAGTGCTACGTGCCCTGCAAGAAACTCTTAGTGCTCCCTAGAATAAGTGCTGCAGAATTTTAATATTCATTCCCTAACTACTTGATATGAGAAAATGGGCTGGAAATCTTGGGATTGCAGACAGCGTGAATGGTATTGTATTTCCTGACTTTGATCAAACAGAAAAAAACAAGGATATTGATGAACAAGGATTACACTCAAATTCAGTGTTCCCACCTCTTCAAGGAAACCATTAGCACTGATTAACTCTGCAGACCAGAAAAGTCTAGAAATACCAGAAAGGAGTTAGCCGTGAGGTGAATTATTTTCCTGTAATTCTGTTTCAAATTAATAAATGCAAGAGTAGGGGGAAAAGGAAAATATTGTTTCATCAGGCACTAAGAGGAATTCTGAACAGATGAAGGAGAGCAGGAACCTAGAAAAATAAGGTGGAACAAAAAGGGAGGCAAAGGGGAAAATAAAAAGAATAAAAAGAGGAAAATTAGTTATTGGAATTCAACTTTGTTACACTAAAGGAGGAAGTTAAAAGAAAGTCATCCAAACCTCTAAGTCACTCCTGCAACTCGCCCACCCACATCCACTTGACAAAGTGCTTTGAGTCATACTGCACTCCCTTGGACACTGGGGAATAAATGTTCCCCTGTACCCAACCCCAGAGCACCTAACTCTGTGTGCTCTCCCTACTTAGAGCTGATCCTCCTTGTCCCCTCTGCCAGCACACAAAACCACACACAAACACACAAAATAAACACATAAACACAAAAATAAACACACAAACACACAAAAATAAACACACAAACACACAAAATAAACACACAAACACACACAAACACAAAAAATAAACACACAAACAAACACACAAATACAAACACACATGCATTTGTACACAGACCAAAGCAAACAAGCCAGCACAGATCCATATCTCTTTGAGACTGAAGTTTGATTCAGTGTAATGGTACAGGCCCAAATCTAGACATTGGGTCCCTAAGAGGGAGATCTTGACATGCAGGAATCCTATATTTGCTCAAAGTGAATTTTGTGTTTTCCATTTGATGTCTGGATACTGTTTTCATCCTGCCTGTCCTTACAGATGCAGCTGGGATTGGAATCTGCCCCTCCTATCCCATTGCCAGCACAGGTGAAAAAAACTCAAAAAGTATATTGAATCACAAGAAAAAAAAAGTAAATCCAAAAAACAAACATAAGGAGGGAGTCCTGTGGGTGCCCTTAAGGAGCCAACACAGTCGTGGTCCAGAGGTGGGAAGCAAAGGGGATGTTTCAGAGTGCTCCAGCTCTGAGCTTTCCAATAACATCATGAACCTGACCCTGTGGGGTTCACAAAGCTCTGATTTTCCTGCTGACAGCTGGAGACTGCAGCACTGGTAGCTGAGCTGAGAAAATGTGCTCTAGAAGGTCTCCAAGACAGGGAGAAAGAGAAAATAAACAGTGAGCCCCATGGTGTCACTTTTATAGTCACTTCTGTGACAGCAGCCACGCTTTTATACATGGCACTCAGTAAACAATTCAGAGCAAGTGTTTTTTTGGCTGTGGGAAGAGGATGCTCTTTTCAGCACAAACACAATGCAAAGGCAAACAAAGAACAGAAATCAGGATGGCTCATTACTACCTGTCTTCTTCCAATTACACTTACTACTCTGGAGCTGACAGGACAAATAAATGTACAACACAGTACCAAAAAAAAAATACAAATTCACTCTGTAACAGTATTTTCTGACAGAAATATAGAGACATCCAAAGTACCATTAAATAAACACCACTCATTAGAAAAATGAGCTCCACCATACGAATCACAGATATCGTCATCAAAAGGACACTGCCATTGTATCTTTAATAATAATTATGCATATTGATACCTGCAAAACTAGACTGTTAGGATTTAATTTCCAATTTTAAATGCATTTTAATGCACTGTTCCCTCCTCAGAAAAGTTTCTATGGTGTTCTGCAACAAAGGAACAAACTTTTGATCCCTGACTTAGACTGGTGAAAATCATAGAATCATTTGGGTTCAAAGGGACCTTAAAACACATCCCATTCCACCCTTGCCATGGGCAGGGACACGTCCCACTGTCCCAGGCTGCTCCAAGCCCCAGTGTCCAGCCTGGCCTTGGGCACTGCCAGGGATCCAGGGGCAGCCACAGCTGCTCTGGGCACCCTGTGCCAGGGCCTGCCCACCTCACAGGGAAACATTATTCCCAATACCCCATCCAGCCCTGCCCTCTGGCAGTGGAAAGCCATTCCCTGTGTCTTGGCACTCCAGGTCCTTGTAAATTGTCTCTCTCCATCTTTTCTGTAAGTTCCCTTCAGGTCCTGGAAGGCCACAACCAGGTCCCCCCAAAGCTTCTCCTCTCCAGGCAGGACGATCCCAGCTCTCCCAGCCTTTTCCCATTGCAGAGCTGCTCCATCCTCCCGGCACCTTGGTCCTCTGGGCTCCTCCAGCAGCTCCAGGTGCTGCCTGTGCTGGGCCCAGGGCTGGGGCAGCTCTGCAGGTGGGGCCTCACCTGAGCACAGGGGCACAATCCTCTCCCTGAAATGGACTGGAACACACCTGCACCAGCTCCTGGTGTAGAACCCCATCTCTCACCCCCCCACTCAGGCCTGTTCCAGCCATTTGGCTGCTCAGGATTCATTTCACCAATTCTTCCCACCTTTGACGCAGATTTATTTGCACCGTGCTCATGGTTTAACTTTGTGAGGGGGGACTGAGGAGCAGAGTTTGCTGTACAAAAGATGCCACACCAGGGGCTCATCATCAATTTGCTTCCCCCAGATGAACCCAGCCTGCTTTGCCATCTGTGGGGAAGGCAGGGCTGAGGGGGTGTCTGCTCATCTGCAGCTTCAAAACCTCCAGGTATGTCCAGCAAGCCTCAAAAGCTTTCAACCCTTGGCACTGCAGAACCATCGCAAGGGCCACATTCCAACACTGCAAAGCAGGTGGAAACCAAAGGGAATAAAGCAATTACAGGCATTATGTACAGCCATTTCTGACATACTAGAAGTCATTTCCATTCCTTTCCACATGTAGCTGCATTGGAATTATTTGTAATGGCCCAGGTTTGTATGCCAGGAATACAAAGCAAAAATGTATTCCTGTGCTACAGCACCACAGTGGAAGGGACAAAACCCCCTCGAATTACTGTAGAACTGCATCACATTCACACAAGCAGAGGAAGGCTACAAAATCACAGCCCATATTCTGGAATCCCTCAGACAGGAATCCAGAAGGCTTCTGGAAACATTTGTAACTGCAGCTCCACAGTGTATTTTCAAAGCATGTCAGAACACAAGAGGAGGATTAAGTTCCTTACACTGCCACCTCCTCCTCCTCCCTCTTGCAGGGATGACACTGCTAACAGGATAAAGTGAGTGACAGGGTTATATGATCATTACATAAAGGTAGTACACATGCAAAATCCTCAGAACATGGAAAAAAAATTATCAAAGAGGTTGCACCATCTGTCTGTGGAGAAAAAAACAACAGCTGGTGCAAGGAGCTGCAAGATGCCAGCCTTCCGAGTGACAAGATGGGAAATGACAGGAAACAGCTTTTCACTCTTCTAACAGCAAAAGAAACGTACAGCCCGTGTTCTCGTGTTTGAAAACCTCCAGATGCTGCCCTCTTCTCACATTTCCATATCTTTGTTCATGCAACATCTGAAAGCTTTTCTATTTTTACAGAGGGAGGGGAAGAAAGCACAAAGCCATCAAATGTATATATATTTTTTTTTCCTTGTGAGAGGATGTTGAATGAATTTTAATCATGATCATGAGAAAAAAGGAAAAGAAAAATCAGCAGTATTTGATGTGAGAAACCTTTGAAATTTTCTCCTCCTCAGAAGAAACTGCAATGTTTGGCCTTTATAAAGAGTTGTGTATGATAAATATTAGCTTATTCTGAGACTGATTAGGCCTTTAGATTGATGCAGGACAATGTTAAAGGTCACCATAAGTCTGAAAACCATGGAATCCCAGGATGGTTTGGAAAGGACCTTAAAGATAATCTAGTTCTGACCTCCTGCCATGGGCAGGGACACCTTCCAGCAGACAAATGTTCTGTGACAGCAGCAGGCCCCCCTTGAACAGGTAACAAATCCCCTGTGCCAAACATCCCAGACCTCAACATGGCCCTGGGCTCAATGTCCCAACCTTCCCTGTTTGTTTTTCCAAGGTGTTTGCCAACACCAAGCTGTGTTGAAGGAAGAGACACCAAAACTCATTCCACAGAATCCATGGGGCTGTTCCAAAGGCTGGAACAGATCCCGGGAGGAATCTGTCAAATTTGACCTCGTGTGACCCCACAAACCCCAAGTTATTTACCACTGATACACACTTCACAGCAGAAAGCCCACTGGGAAGTCAGTGCCCCATGAAGAAACACTTGCCATGGGGTGTAAGCCCAGGGCACAGGCAGCGTGGGGCAGGGTGTTCCAGCACAAGGCTCAGGGAAAGCTCAGTTGGAGGACAACACTGATCTGCAGATCAGGGATGGATCTGGGCAGCCTGAGGCTGATGGTTTCTACCTCCCCAGAGAGATCAGTCCTTGGCTCATCCAAGTGTTTTGTAGCAGGAGATAAACTAAGATTATTCACTCCAGAAGGAAGTGAGCAAAAGGAAAGGTATCTACCCACAGGAAAGCAAGATTCCAGTGCCAGATCTCAGCAGGAATCACAGCTTCACCTTAACAGCCACCCTGCACTCAGTGCCCAGCTCTGGGGTTCACCTCTCACCCTTCATCAACAAAACACTGCCTTCCTGGGGATTTTTTCTATCTTGAGAGAAATCAGAGATCACTGCTGAGATTTTTGGTTATTGCATACCAAGAAGGCTCTGCTAGAGACCAGACTAAGACAGCAATGCACAGATAACTGAGATAACAGCCCAGTAGCTGGTGGAAAATCCAGGTGGAGCAGGTTCAAGATACTGCTGCAGGCCAGGCAGGATGGGTGTGCAGCAGGCAGAGAACCAGTCCTATTTTCCTCATCTGACCCTTGAGCCTTTCCCAGCTAATCCTTCTCACAACAGCAGTTGTTTTTTTGAGCCAGGAGCAAGGTTCCCAAAAGCCATCATGGCATGAGCACCAACCCATGCAGAGCAAGTGAAATCATAAAAAACCACTTTAAGCATCATCGAGCTTAGAGAGAATTTACAAGGTGCTGTTTATTTCTACCTTTGATTCTCTACATGGTCTCTACAGATCAGAGTACTTAGAAAACATAATTATTTTAATTAGGAGTAATTCAATTAGAATATCTCATTGCCAATAACATTGCTAATAAGAAATGAACACACTTGACTTTTTTTTTTTAATCTTACCTTTGGGGACTCTCTGAACACTTTCCCAGATGTGGAAATACTGCTTTGATGTTGCATGTCTAATTCTTTTCTCCTGTAGGGTCTGATTCAGTGTATATTTAAGTCCACTCAAGTCTTTCCTTTGCTTCCAGAGGGCACAGGACTGTGCTGTTCCACAGTGCTTTATGTCAGGAGGGATATGTGCTGTAACTCCCTTGCAGGAGAACAGCGAAATGAGCACCCTGTCTGTGAAATGGGGATGCCAAGTGGGTCTGGTGGAGTAACCACATCAGTAAAAGGGTAAAGGCCACCTCCTGGAGATCCCTTGCTGACGGGGCTTGGACAACAATTCAGGAATGTGCTTTAGGCCTCTTCAGTGAGTCCATCATAGTGAGTGACAAGAGTAATAACAGTATTTTTCTCTAACAGCACAAGCCAGGCCAATTTGGGAACGTGCACTCTGTAATATCCAACCCAGTGCACAATGTTTGCTAAAACAGAGTCCCTGGAAGTGGCTGCAGCACTGCTGGGGTCACAGGACAGCACTCAGTGGTTTCCAGCTGTAACCAGAGCGGGTTTATCCCCAGGGAGATGGGCACCCTTGGGTCAGGGAGCTCGTCTGCTCCTCTCACTGGGACACTCTGGCTGTTGTGGCAATCAGGAGCCACCATCCAGCACCCAGGTGACCTCCCAGTGACACAGACCAGCCTGGCTGCACACCCAGGTTGTGCTGTGGGGACAGGGATGGCTGGCACATCCTTCCCAAAGATCCTGCAGCCACCCAGGGCTGGTGTGAAACGCAGCCACTGGGAATCAGCTCCTAGAATCACTAGGACACAGCAACCTAAGATCTGTGCTCACATCTGTACACCCTCAACACCAACAGAAACCACACAGATGGAGAATATTTTACTAATTCTAGCCATTTTCTCTGTGATCCAGCCAGCAGGGCTCTGAGAAACTTGCCTTGGCAAGCAGAGCTCAGCTGAGCTGTGGACAATTAGCTGCTTTACCCAGTTCATGCTCATCCTCTTAACCAGCAGCCAAAGAATATTTTAATGCTGATCTGTCTCAGCCTTAGCTGTGACACTCTCCCAGCACAGTACAGCTTGTTTTAGATTGCACTGAACAATAAAGGGTCCTGTTATCCAAGGGTGGTACTTGAAAGCCTATCTGCAAGAACAGATCTCATTATTTTAATTAAAAGCTTCCACGTATTATTTTCTAAGCTAACAAATATGGCCATAGTTGTAATTACGGAATCACCAAATATAGTCTCGAGATCTTGTTAATAATGATATCCTTTTTAAAATCTCATAATCTTAAAAAAATGTTGTAATTAAGTCACTAAGCAACTATATTTGTCTCCATGAAATAAAGCCAAATCTACAGATAATTGCAAATAACTCATTTCCCAGTGGATTAATTTTTTTGTATGCCAATTAGGCTCACAAATCTCAAGCTGTCACCTTCATCTCCAGACATGCAGCCGGCTGAGAGCACAGCTATAAACAAAACAGCCCAAGTGCCTCTTGTTCTCTCAGTAAGAAAGAAAATGAAGTTACCAACACACATTTGTAGATGTCAGCCTCTCGAGAGCGGAAAAGGGGGAAAAAATTATCTTTGGATTATTTTTTGGATGTAGGACAATTAAACCACTTGGTCTAGCTTCTGGGAAGTGTTCTGGGAAAGTCCTGAGAGACTTTTGGGGTAAGAGCTGCCTGGAGACTCAAACCCACACATGACCCAGCACCCCCAGCCATGGATGGTTTTCTCTACCATGTCCCAAGTGCTGGGAGCCCTCTGTGAACCGCAGCCAGACACGGGCACAGCTCGTGTCTGTCCCCACTCATCCCATGGCACCAAAGAGCTCGTGGGGCTGGCAGGAGCCACAGCTGGAGCAGCTGCTGCATCCACCTCTGCCCAGCAGCCCTTTTAGGAGGCCCCAGGGGCAAAGCTGCTGTGCCCCATCCTCAGGCACCTGCACCTCCTGCAGTCCCTCACTGTCACCTCTGCTCTTCCACAGTGTCCACCAAACCTGCTGACTCCTCTGCTTTGCAGCAAAGCACCCCACACCCGAGCAGCTGTTTCCATATAGGGAAAGGGTTAAGATTCACCTTAAAACCTTTTAAGGGAAGAACACCGGAAGTTGCTTTCCTGATAGCAATTGGCTCAGTGCTAAGACAAAAACACTGATAGGTCTTAATACTTGCTCTTCAGAAAAGTAGCCATTCTCTGTTGGGCTGTTTGCCAAAAAACCCACCTAAATCATCCAATACTTAAGGGAGAGCAGGAGGCTTCTCAGTGCATTCACAAGGTGCTGTAGCAGGTGTGTGGGACCTGTCCCTGTGAACAGCTTTGTTCTTTTGTTTTTGTATTATGTTCTTCTTTCATTAAAGCCTTCTTGCTTTTTCAAGACACACTTGATCATGCCATCTTGCAAAATTATTTAAACCATTTTCTGTGAGGTGCTGGACACCCTCAGATGTATTGAACCCTCACAGGGCTGACTGTACCTGGCTCTTTGAGAAATTCACTACTGCTTGGGGAATATTCCAGAGCAGCAGCAAACAACCATTTCTTCAAAACATGTTGGCAAGACTAGGCAATTGTCCCAATCAAATCAACAAGCCACCTCTGCAGCCTAAAACATTCAGAAGTGTTTTGCAGCTCCTACTGAGGTGCAAGGGAGTCCCTTTGCCTGCCCCTGCTGAACGTCCTGCACTCAGACATGCAACCTGTCCCAAACAGCTCAACGACAGCAGAACTGCCCAGAAGCACAAATTCAGGGTATCTGAGAGGTTACACTCTCACAGAAAAGGGGAACAACTCTGTGACAAGTCTCTGTTTCAAAAAATAGTGACACACAATTCACAAAACTTGAAATTGAAGCATCAAGATGTGAGCTGGTGGCCCAAGCTGAGCACACCTGTAACACTTGGTCCAGTGTCTTCCCCTGGACAGGTGGCCCAAAGCCTTGAAGCTACTGAGGGGAGTGTCTGGGAAAGCTGGGCTGATGGGCCTTGGGGGACACAGGGTTCCTCTGACTCACTCTGTCCTTCTCTGCAGTGGAGATTAGATGTTTCCTCACAAAATCCTCATGCCTGACAAGTGACCCATCAACACTATCCCTGTTCCCATCCTCAGGTCACCCAAGATTCCCCTCAGCCCATGCAGCTTAGCTCTTTTCCCATTCCTTTGGAACAATCCCTGACTTCACTCCTGCAGGGGAAGGGCACACCAGGTAACCTGGAGCTCTGCCACCTGCACTGCTTCTGTATCTGAAACATGCAACTTCTCCATCCTTGCCACTGTTCAACCCCTGCTCTGCCTGCCCAGCGGGAGGAGGACATCACCTCTATAAATGCTGCTGCCATTGTGGCCCTGCATTTGCTTAGGAAGGGGAAGAGGCCAATTCTTGGAGAGCTGCACCTAAAGGACTTAAAAGACTGCACATCAGGAAAAAATAAATCCTATGGAAAGTAAAATTGCTCAGATGGGATATTACCCATATAGCTACACCCATAACCAAGGTTTCAGAAATGCTGATTAATCCCTGCAGCATTAAAGCATTGGAGGTACATCTCTGTCATATTTCTGAAGCCTTGGCCACAAAGTCCCTTTGTAAAGATGCAAACAGCCTGAAAAGCACATTCTCCCCTTTGTCAGCATCATTGTAGGAAAAGAAAAAACAACCGCAAAGTGTTTGTAGCAAAACGCATTGATAGTCATGTAGATATTTCATTTTTTCCCTTCCCGAATTTAACAAAAGCCTGGATCTACCACTCAAATTAAACACTGTGCAGTAAAGCATAAAGTCTGCATTCAACAAGTTTAATTACTGTGTAAATGAAAGAAATTATTATTCATTCATGACATTTATTTCAGTTCCAGTGCTAGCTGCCTTTATAAAAGTGGGATTGGGGGTGCAGGGGGAGGAGGAGGCTGGGTGTATAATTACTACTATATTTCTTTGCCAAACATTAGTGAACTTAAACAAAAAGTGCTTGTTTTCGTTGGAGAGCAAAAAGCATGTGAGCTATCAATGATGGATCTTAAGGACGCCCACAGCCTTGACACGGTGCCAGGCTCTGCTAGGTACACCAGGGCTGGGGAGGCTGATAACACAGAGCTCATTGAAGGCAAAAGCCCACAGCAGGACTGGGGTGGGTCAAAAGCCACCCAAACGATGGGAACAATCCAAGGCAGCAGTCCCTGGGCAGTAAAGGGAGCCACTGTGCGACATGAAAGATAAACTGGCAGCTGATGCTATCGGGGCCCAGCCAACAATGCATCTTTTCTAATAGATTTTCACAGAGCTTAAACTTCAAACAAAGGAAAGGGAAAATAAAACCCTCTAAGCTGATTCAGATCAGGCATTTTTGGGAGTCTGAAGAAGGGGAGGAGAGGCTGCAGAAGGATTCCTTCCTTACAGGATACCATAAACCTGACACACTTATTCTGCCTCATCCTGCACGTTGTGCTGATCCCAGGGGAATAGCTGTTACCTGCTCTGATCCACCCAAAACACCTGAGCTTTCCAGAGAGCATTGGAAACAAATTCTAGTGACTAATCAAAACAAATGTTCCAAAAACATGCTTTTCCTGGGAGAAGCAATTCCTGTACTTTCCTAGCCCTCCAACTACCAGCATCTAATCGCTGCACTACAGGAGAGATTATGCTCTGGCAGAAGTGTCCTCAGTTTACTTTAAGGAAGGGAAAAAAAAAAGTAAAAAAAAATCCACACTGGGCCACACAAGTCGTATGTAAGAAATTACAGTTGATGTATTTAGATAAGTGGAAGGAGCAGGGATGATCCTGGAGGTCAGCCTCAGTGGGGGAATGACTGCAGTGATGTTTCACATCCACAGTTAAGACATTCCACTTCCCCTGCTGTGCTAGGCAGAAAATACATCCTTTTTAAGAGGGGCTGTACAGAACTGCCTACCACAGCCAAGGCCGTGGGGTGATCCTCTGAAAGCCCATGAAGTGTGTGCACTCAGCTGAGGGAATAAACATGACTAATTTTTTGCATTTCAGAGTAATACACGTCAGAGTCAGCTCTGATCTCATTCCCCATTCAAAATGAGTCACTCTGAAGTTTGTTCCCAATTCCTTGCTGGACCTAATCAAGCCAAATGGAACAAGCCATAATCCGAGCAGAATTCAATGAACTGCACCCTTTAAGAAGGCTATTAAAGCTTGTTCCCAGGGTTTAAACCAGGAGAAGATTTAAAGTGGAGAAGAGATTATCCCACATCTGCCTCCCATGACCTCCCTCTGTTGGCACCAGCACTGCCACAGTCAGAGGGAGCAGCTGCCAGAAGGGTGGATTTGAGACACTGACCTATTCTCTCACATCCTACACACCACTGACATCACAGCTAATTTTTCTGCCCCCAGACTGCACCAGTACCCCCTCAAATGCTTGATTCTCTGGAAATTTCAGGCTCAGAGCTCTCAGAGCTGCTGTTTTGGTTCCAGCACGCTGCCCCTGCCCTGGGGAGCAGCCACAGCGGCCGCTGCTGCAGCTTGATCCTTGCTCCTGATTAGAGCAGGGCTTTGCAGACACAAAGCACTATCTCCTGCCAAAACCTGATTACTGCTGCACCCTAACAACCACAGTGATAACAGGGATGGTAATTACACCCAGAAATAGGTTACACGCCAAAGCCAAGTACTTTGGCCAAGCCTGCACAACAATATCTGCATTTACTTTTTCACCGTGGCTCAAAATAATTGCTGAATTTATGCCATTAGTAAGAGGAGACCAACAACCACGTCATCTTTGGACTTTTCAGCACCACTGAGAGCCGAGGAACAGACAGGGACAGCATTCCTTACAATGTCCCCATGGTCAGGCACCTGGCTGGGGGATGGCTCCTCCCTGTGCTGGGTGGAAACACCAGCTGGTCACAGGGCAAGGGACAAGGGGTTGGTGTTCTGGGGGAGCTGAGGAGGCAAATCCACTGCCCCAAGAGCTGAGGAGTGACTGCAACACGGAGCAGCAGCTGAGGGAAGAGAAGCAGCCCATGACAGACACGTCAGCAGAGTCATTTCCAAGCAGCCCCTGCTGCTCCCCTGCTCCAGTGCAGGAGCTGCAGGACTCCAACCAGCCCCCCAGGGAAAACACTCCCTTGGGCACTGCCCACTCCAACCAGCTCCCCAAGGAAAACACTCCCTGGACACTGCCCACTCCAACCAGCCCCCCAGGGAAAACACTTCCAGGACACTGCCCACTCCAACCAGCCCCCCAGGGAAAACACTTCCCTGGACACTGCCCACTCCAACCAGCCCCCCAGGGAAAACACTTCCCTGGACACTGCCCACTCCAACCAGGCCCCCAGGGAAAACACTCCCTGGACACTGCCCACTCCAACCAGCCCCCCANGGGAAAACACTCCCTTGGGCATTGCCCACTCCAACCAACCCCCCAGGGAAAACACTTCCCTGGACACTGCCCACACCTGCTTGGAATGGCTTTGCCAATACCACTGACAGCCTCATCTCAGCCACTCGGGAGTTTCCAACTGCCCACAGAAAGGAACAGAAATGGGGCAAGGGATCCTTTCTGCCCACCTGCCAACTTAAGCACTAACTTCATCATCATTTAATAATAAAATGGCCAAGGAAAATTTGTTGCGTTGATAGTGACCATGATAATTTCTTATATTATTATTTCTTGCCTAATAGCCTTGAGCAATGCAGGATCCCCCTGACCACAGAGGTTTTTCCAGAGAGGGCACCAGCAGTCATTCCCCTGCAGAAGGGGAGAGGGCTCAGTGCACATTCCACGGGAAGAGGAAACTCCTGCAGTGACACAGGCAGTGGCCAGGCAGCCTGCAAAGCACACTCAGGCTGTCATTAGGCATTTCCACAGCCAGCTGAGATGCATGAACAATTCATATAAGGCAACACCAAAAATAAAGCTAATTACTTTAGGCTTATGATAAGAGAGATCTTTTTCTACAGGCAACTTTGCAAGGTCACCTTCCTTGCTTTAGTCCCTCTGTTCTTTTTTTTTTCTTTTTCTTTTTTTTTTTTTTTTAAATAAATGACATTGAGCTGCTTTCAAAGCTTATCTAATTTTACCTCAGGCCAGGAAGGGGTTAAGACCTTAAAAAATACATAGAGATGAATGGAAAGCCAGGCTGGCAGGGCAATGTTTTAAAAAAGGAAAGGAGGGAAAAAAAAAACAACAAAGGAAAAAAAGAGAGTATTTTCTTACAGTCAAAACAGAGCCACAACCCCAGAGTTTAAGGTCACTTCCTCTCCTCCAGTGCTGGCAGCAATGCTGTCAATCAGCGCGGAGTGCTGGTGGTGGCCCTCGCTGGGGACACACAGTGGCACAGCACAGAGGAACATTTACCCGCTGGGAAAGGGGGATGGGGGACGCAGCTTTCAATTGATTCCAAAGGTCCTTTGGGAAAGATGGAGCCTCTGGTTTATTAGCACTGACATTCAGCTCTCAGAGTAGCAGGCTGATACCTATTTAATTTAAAGGCACTTTCCAAGAGGGAAATCTGTTTGTCAGGCTCTTGCCAGGGAAGCCCAGGCAGCACCAACCCCGAGCAGAGCTCCTGGTGGGACAGGACACCTCCAGCACACAGCCTCAGCTGCAGAAATGTGTTCAACAGGAGAAGAGGGCACTGTGCTCCAGACTGTCTGCTCCTGAGCTTGCTCAAGTGTTGATCTGGTGAGGGGAAAAATAACAACACAGTCACCTTTGTGTTTCTTTTGCAGGAGAGTCTGCCATGAGCAGACACGACCCTGTGCGCCCAGGCAGAACCTCACCCTTGCCTTCAGTCTGTAACATTTCTTCGTGCAACTCCCTCAGGCTTCTCAACTGGTGCTCTTACATGCTAAAGGAGGTCCTGACTTCATTTTAGAAATAGATTATTAGCTGCATGCCAGACTAGGGTCTTTCAGGATAAGATATCATTATTCTTCCATTAAAAATTCCTCCTCAGACAATGGCACTGACCTGCTGCTGCCTGGCTGCTCCTGTCTGTGTGACCCTGCGAGTGTACACTGGGCTGGGATTGTGTCACAGCTCTGTGTGACAACACCAGTAAATGACAAAATGAGGGCAAGGTCTGGGGCAGGCTCAGGAAAGCCCTGGGAAGTGAGGATGGCTTTGGCTCCTTAACCAGACTTGAGGTAACAGTGAAGGCAGAGGAGCTGCACACAAACACCCCACACCAGATCTCCAGTCAGGCTCCAAAAGATGCAAATCCCAGCTTGGTGTAATATTCAATATCACGTAAGGAATCTGGGCATCTGCTTCTCACTGATCCCTTAAAGCTTAACTCGTTCATCAGTCTTGTGAACTGCAAGGATCTATCAGCAAACACCCTGATGAAGCTGCTCCACAATTTGGATTTTAGCTAAATCCTAATCCAGACTAAGAAAATCTATAGAATTATGCAAAAATTTCCTCATCACAAAACAGAAACATATTTGAGGAAAGCTTTCCATGGAATTCCCAGGCTGCTGTCTCCCAGTCTTTGCAATGACACAAGCACCTAGCAGTGCGCCTCCAGCCAGACACGTTGGCTTCCACTGCACTGATTGTGGGAGTCAGGATTATTGAAGGAAATTAAAGGCTGCTGCTGTTTTCTTATATACACCTCAATGAATTATTCCAAAAAGGAAAAAATATGAGACTATCTATCAAAATCATACAGACCCAATCAGTGCTGTGCCTATGTCTGTCTGTGTCTAAACCCAGAGGTATCACATGTCTAACGTAATTAGACATTAAACACTACGTGCAATGTTCAGACCTACAAGTATTGCATTACATATATAAACGTGCCCACACACAGACACTTTGAGACAGATCTTTGGGAGTTTTGACTACAGTCATGATAAAAATCAGTTTGCAGCTGTGCAGGGAACTCTCCCCAGGTCAGTACTGAGCACTGACTGTGTCACACAGACTCCATTCTTGGACAGAAATGGTTGTGGAAACACAGGCTGGATTTTGACTTTTGAAGAGGATGAAAGAAATAACGTGACAGCAATGGATATGCCGGACTTCAGAGCTCACACATTTCCTTGTATATTTATACCTCTGGTCTCAGAGGTGCAAAGCTCAGTGTCCCCTGATGTGCTGAGTGCCAGGAGGGAGGGCAGGATGTGCCCAGCAGGGTGACCTGCCAGCACAGCCAGCTCTCCCCTGCCACTGACTGTGCAGTTTGGACAGCAAACCACACTTGCAGCAGCCACTTCCATCCCTGAGAGACTTGCTGGTTTGTATTTGCTCAATGCTGTGAACAGCCTTGTCCTGTAAGGCCATTTCAGCTGCCAAGCTCTCAGGGCAGGCCAAGTGTGGCTGCAGTCAGGCTCTGACTTTCCCGGGCTCCTCCAAGTGCCACTTTGGGTAAAAACAACATATGCAAGTGTAAAGCTGCCAGACTTGTGGTCAAGGAACATCTGTAGGTGCTTGTTCATTCTCTCAAACAAGGATCACTTGGAATATTTGAACACACTTCCTCCCTGTGTTGGAGGCAGGCGAGGAGCCCAGCTGTGCCCCCACAGAAGCTGAGCACCCCAGCACCTCTAACATTTCAAACCTGATCACCCTTCAGAGATGGAGAAATTTAAAAATAGTCCTTTTACCCACAGATGCAAAATTTCACCTGCATATAAACAAGTGTGTTTAAATTTAAAAACTAACCTAGAGGCCTCATTGCCTGGGCCACAGCACTATCAAGGGAAATCAAGAACCTTCAAAAAGCCATGCAGGCCCTGGAGTAGGTTCATTTCTGTCCTCCTGGATCCTGAGGAGATGAGATCCCTAATTCAGACATATTACGTGCTTGAAGTTAGAGGAGAAAGGATCCAAATCTGAGTTGTCCAGAATGAGAAGAGAAAGTTTACCCTGATTTTGAACCCACAAGTTCTAAAACCAGCTCTGACTATCCCTCCCTTTCCGGGTGCAGGACCCCACACAGGTCACTCCCCCTGGTACCCGACAGCAATCAGCTGCTGCTACCTCCCAAGGCAGGCAGTCCCATCAAACAGCCAGAACAAATGGTTTGAAATATTTCTCATGAACACGTAATCAGTTCACTGCCCAAGGCCAGGAGAGATGTGGTTTTAACAGAGGTGTCTTTAAAAGGACTGAGATTGTATGTTAAACCATATCCCAACCCCACACAAACCTACAAGGCAAGAAGAATGCAATATAAAATCTCTGGGGCACTATGCCAAGGCACTTTTTGGAACATTTTTTTAGTATATCTAGCATTTTTTAGATTTATTGGAGATTTAGATTTATACCTTCTTTTGGTCTCAGAGTGACCACTAGCTGAGGTCACAAAAGCAGCACCTCTTTCAGTAATCTCCCTCCACAGACAGTGGAAGGACCCAGATCTCTCTCTGCAATCTTCTGCCTGTGCTGAGAAGAAAATTGGGATTTTGTGCT
Organism: Cyanoderma ruficeps; assembly: GCA_008694505.1. NCBI lineage: Eukaryota > Metazoa > Chordata > Aves > Passeriformes > Timaliidae > Cyanoderma > Cyanoderma ruficeps. The sequence continues at coordinate 888,189 of VZDJ01000154.1, read as the reverse complement.
CCCAGTTTCTCTCCCAAACACACCACAGTGATATTCAAGCACTGAATGAGCCTGTTTGCTAAGACAAAACAAGAAAACCTTCAATCTGAACCTTAAGCCAAGGAGGGAGATGATTTTGGCTTGTCTTTGGTTTCCCTTTTCTTACATGGAAGGGGGGAAAAAAGTCTGGGAAGGTGGTGAGGACACAGCAGGAGCAGGAACCAGCAGCAAGGCTCTCCCTGGCACCAAGTGCTGCATTCCCAGGATCTCCAGGAGCACAAGGACAGCAGCACCCCCAGAGCTCTGAGACACCACGGGGGCCATCCCTGGGAGGAAAAGCAGCTCTGTTCTCCCAGCAGGAGAACAGGGCTCCTCTCCAGAGCCCTGATGGGGGGAACAGCAGCACGGTGCTGCCAGGCCCTGAGGAGGGAGGGGACACTGCCTGGCAGTGTGAGGTGTCCCTGTCACCTCCCACACACCATCTGGGTGCCTCTCTCTCCAAACCTGCCAGCCTGACCCCGCTCCACTCCTCGTCCCACTGCCACTCCCCGTGTCCTCACTGCTGCAAAGACAGGTTATTGCAGAGGGAACCTGCACTGGAAGCAGAGGACACAGCAGGTGATGAACCTCAGTGACATCGAGGCCAAGGAATCCAAACCAGGTCATAAGACACAAGAGAGGCAGAATAGAAACCAGCACAAAACTGTTTCTGAGCAGCAGCTGATTCTCTCTGTCCAGGCACTGCTGTTAATGTATTCTAACACAGTTCCAGCTTTAACTCTCCTGGATTGACAACAGAATTGAATTACCCTTCCAAATCTCTCTCTTTCAACTTGTCATAATTTTTTTAATCCAACAAGAAGCACTTCCTTGGCAGGGTTGCCATTGTTATATTTTTTCCAGCTTTTCTGATTTAGGGATTTAATCTTTTTAGCCATGAATTGACTTCTCTGAACTAGCACTCACAGAAATAAAAAAAAATCAGCTCTTGCTTGCCAAGTAAGTTCCTAGGACCAGATGGAGTGGATCCTGGGCTTTTAAAGGAGATCACTGACAATCACAGAGAACACAACAAACACAGGCAAAGTTTCAAGGGGGCTGAAATAAGATTGATCACAACACAGAAATGACAGAACACTAAACAAGGAAATGGAAGCACTATCTGTTCATCTCCAACATCTGTATTGTGTAGAACACTGGAAGCTACAAATAAAGCTGCAGAGTAATTCAAGCCACGTGCACCCCTGAGATGGGGACCCCCCGCCCTGCCCCACACAGGGCTCAGCCCCTCCACCCCTGCCAGCTCTTACTGCTCAGAATTCATTCCCAAACATGCAGAGCAAAGCAGAAACAGCAGCTATAGGGGGAGGAAAAAGGAGACATTTAAACCATTGCTGAGACCCACAGATGATGTTTGCCTCGAAGCATGACTTTACCAAGGTATGTTAGAGCTGCCACACTGCTGAACAGGGTGGACAAAGAGACTAGCTAGAGAGCTTTCAGAATATTTCTGTGATTATCACTGAGCTATAGGCAGCATTTGTGCATAGGCACAGCTTAATTCCCCTCCTTTAAGCTCCTCTGCCTTCTTTCCCAGTTTATATTTGGATGCTCAAGAAAGGAACTATTTAGTTACTGAACTCAAGTTTATGATACAGGCAGTGAAATTCAATCCCCTCTTTTAAGCAGATTAGGACCTACACACAGACCTTTGAACCTGCTGTGTTACCGTGTTGGCTTTCACAGCTCATCCCCAAAGGAATAAAATTACTCCATTTAATTAGACTCCAGCTCTCCTCGTCTGCCCCAGAAGTTTCCTGTCACCTCATTCAATTGTGAATGTAATTTAGGCTTAAAGGTTTGTCCTGATTTCTCACTGGGGTGCTGAAGAGCTTAGCAAGGCAGTAATTCACCCATCTTCAAACATTTCTGGGGACACTACAATGGAAATGCTGCTTTGCCTTCTCTTGGTTCTGTGCCTTGTCCAATGGCCTCAGAGAAGAGCTTTGGAATTCTTTCCAAAATGCTGCATAGACAATACTCTTGATAACACACATATCTTCACAGCCATCTTATGGCTGGAGAAAATGAAGCACAGAGAAGAGGAAATGTGAGATTCTCCTTCCCAGACCCAGAGCACTTTCAGCAAAAATTAGGAATCCAGCAATTAGTACCATGCTGTAATCACTGTGTGACATGCCTTTGTCTGAAGGTAACAACCACAGCCAAATCCCAGGCTGCAGAGCTGGGTGGGTGTTGAAGAACGTGTGTTCTATGCAGCAGTCATCGCACAGGACAAGATGTTTCAGAAAGAGCTGCCCCAGTGCCTCCAGCACAGAGAACTGCTGTGCTGGGCCAGATCAAAGGCTCAGCTTGCTCAGCATCCTCTTTCCAACAGTGGCCATAAATGGGTGTCCAAAGGAAGAGAATAAAAATAGGATAAGTACATATAATACTCCTGTCTCTCTATTTATATGCCTACATCTTTCCCCCTTGCTTCCACCACCAGTCACTCCCAACTCACTGAGCTCCTGACAGGGCTTCTGCCTGTTCAGTGACATTCCATTGATTTATTTTCCATTAATTGGCCCAGTTTCCCACAAGTGATGTAAACTTTTACCATCTACAATTTCCTGGACAACACCCAGCTGCACTGGCCAACACGTTCCCAAAGAACCACCTCCTTCTGATCTCCTTCAGCTGGGCTCTTACCAACTTTCTCTGGCATCTCCAAGTCCTTGTGTCACAAGGCAATGAGCAATTCCCATCTTCCTGGTGTCCTGCCCAAATCCACAAACCTCTTCACATCTCCTTTCCTTATGCCCCCAGCTGAGGGGTTGGAGTTCACTCAGTTCCTCCTCACACAGAGGCAGTTCCACCCCTCTGAACAGCCTTGATGCATTTCTTCTCTGAGCCCTCAGTGTCTGCGAGTTTTTGGAGGGGGAATGACGAGAGCAGCACATGGCCACGGCACAGTTAAATCAGGAATTTCTGTTCCATCGCAGCAAGGTTCCCTGTTCCATCTTTAGGATGCTCCCTTATCTTTAACTGGTTAGTCTTTTATACCACTACTGAGTGATGTGCTGGTGATTTGATGGAAATATCCATTATAACCCCAAAGTCTGTGACTAGAAATGGAGTTAGAAACACTCTAATTTCACTTTTGGATGGAAATCAGCTCAGAGTTCATCATTTCATTAGGACTGTTTTAGGGAAGAGTCACCAGAGTCCCTAAAAGCAGCATAAGGCACCCAAGCTTTGGCCCAGGACTGCTGTTAAAGTGAACGTGGACACACTAATCCCACTCAGAATCCCCTCTCCACCCCATGCTCTGTCCCTGCACCTACCCCACACTGTAATAAAACAGGATTTTAACAGGCCTGGTGCTATTTCATACAACCAGTGTCTTCAAATTTGCTTTAAAAGCACATATAAATATTTCATAGAGCAGACAATGCTGCTCTCACATCTGACTGCAAACAAGATTATTTTTTCTCCCAAACAAATCCAATAACTTGATTATCTGCTCTGGTCTGTTCTTATTTTTTCTGCTGTACAATTTTCAAATATTTGCAGTTGTAAGTCTCTCAAAGCTTTAATTTGCTTAAAATGATTCACAGGCACCTTGTTAATCTTTTATCAGTTTTATTACAAACTGTAAACAAAACCCAGTTCTTAAATAATTAAAGGAAAGAACTAGCCCTCAGGCAAATGAAGTCCAGGAGGGGAGAATAAAAAATTTAAAAATCAGAGTAAGTCTGTAATTTTTTTTTCCTTCCCATCTACAGAATTGGTGAATCTAGCTTCAAAACAGAGAGGAATTCAAAAAGAACAGATTGTGTGTGACATCCCCCCAGCCAGCTTCTCTCAACTACTGTGTCCTGAATATTAATCCATCAAGTACCTACACGTTACTGGTTACAGAGTTAAACACACCACAGGCTCTCAAGGCAGAAGTTGGGTCCCAAACAGAGAATTCCTGTGCACTTCTGTGTGCCCAGAAATACCTGAGCCTGATTCCTCATCCCAGAAAGGATCCCTCCCAGACAGCAGCCCAAGGGAAGGCAGCTGGAGCACACTCCTGTCCCCTGGGGACACCCCAGCACCTCCTCCTGCCACCCCTGGGCAGAGCTCAGGGGGCACAGCCATGGGAGGACTCAGTTCCTGCCCACGTCCCTGCAGCCCAAAGCTCCAGTGCCTGCCAGCTCCTGGCACAGAGGTGACAGCAGCCCCTGCCTGGAGAAACCCCACAGAAACCCCCCGAAAGGAGGCACCAGCATGATCAGAGGGATGGAGCAGCTCTGCTGGGAGGGAAGCCTGAGAGAACTGGGGTTGTTCAGCCTGGAGAGGAGAAGCTTCAGGGTGACCTCATTGTGGCCTTCCAGTGCCTGAAGGAGATACAGGAAATATGGAAAGACAATTTCCAAGGGATGGAGTGACAGGACAAGGGGGAATGGCTTCCCACTGCCACAGGGCAGGGATAGATGGGATATTGGGAAGGAATTCTTGCCCATACCTGGCACAGTTTGCCCTCAGAAGCTGCCCCATCCCTGCCAGTGTTCAGGGGCTTGGAGAAGGTTTGGAGCAACCTGGGACAGTGGAAGGTGTCCCTGCCCATGGCAGGGGGTGCAATGGATGTGCTTTAAGATCCCTTTGAACCCAAAGCAGTGTATGGCTTCATCAAATCCTGAAGAACAACCCTGCTCAGGTGCCCTCACCACGGCCAGTGTTGAATCATGAGCATTTTCATCACACCCTGGGTAGGACTCAGACAGGGCCAGCCCAGGGGGTGTGGGCAGATCCCAGAGGGGAGCTGGAGTCTGGAGCACAGCCAGCTCAGGGAGGGGAAACTCCAAACAGGGATGCTGAAATTGAGGAAAAAGCCTGCTTGGAGGCCTGCCATGACAGAGGGTGATGGCAGCACGAGGCAGGAGCTGGGCTGGAGATGAGGGTCCCAGGCAGGAGCCCTCACACAGAGGACACACACAGGGAGATGGCAGTGCTGGGTCTGGTCATCTGTGAAAAGGGTACTGCTACATCCACACCTTGATATAAAACTCACCTCCAATTATTCACATGGAGAACTGTTATTTAATGTAATTATCACGGCTGTTACAACCTCCTGTCATCTACCAACACTTCAACCCAGCTGTGCTGCAGAGTAGTGCTCACTGTGGCTGTACAAGCATTTTAGAAATTTTGGTACAAAACTTCCAGTTTTCTAATGTATTGAGAATTTCCTAAGGTATTCAAATGGCATTTGCTTCTAGTTACAGAAAAGACCACTTCTAATGAAGCTTTCCAAAGCATTGCAATTGGAAGAAAACCTAAGGAACTATGAAGGCAAGAGAGAGAAAATTCTAATTATCCTTCGAAGGCTACACTACCGTGCACACAAAAATGGATTTAAATGCATTACAGACCTAAAAACGTGTAATGGATGCATTGCTAGCCTATTACATGCAGTTCATTGTGCAAAGGTTTTTGGTTGTATGTTTTGTGCAGTGGGCTGTAAAAGTTGCTTAACAGAAGAAAATACATTTGATTAAAAATTTACATCAGAAGAATGTAACAGGGTTTTTTTTTTCTCTGCTATTTTATCTGCCACTGACTATCCCCATTAGCATTCAGTTCTTCTCAGTCTCACAAGAATATGCAAAAAACGAGGACTAAAGATGGAAAAGTTTGAGGTCTAGATCCCAATCCATATTAAAGACAAAACTGTCCAGAAGCTGGCTCCAGGTGGAAAAAAATGCACACATTCCCACCTCTAAGTGGGAGGACCCTAAAGTGTCACTGAGATGCTTAAATAGTTCTGCTCCAGTGACTCCCTTTGTAGAGATATCAAGGGGAAAACGGGTGGTGCTTGGACTTCCTGATGCTGCAAATCCCACGGGGCTCCCAGCACCTGCCCGGGCAGGAGCAGCCCTTGAGTCACCCTGACACACAGCATGCAAGCACTGCCCCAGATCAAGGAACAAAAAGCCCTTCACATCTCCACCATATTCCCAGAAAAGCCTGAAGAACTTACAGGCCCTTGCCAATAACCATTTAGAGCAAAAAGCAAACAGCAAATATTCAATCTGCAGCATGGAAAGAAATCAGGAAGATTTTACAGCTTAGTTAAACACCCTTATCCAAAACCACGCAGGTCCAACTACCAAGAATTGGCAGAACTAAGAAAGACACATTTAAATCAAAATAAGTAAGCAAATAGATAAATAAAGCAAAATAAATAAATAAGTACTTCAGTGGGTTCTGCAGCCCAGGAGCAAATTAAAGCCGAGGGGGTGGCTCGCCCTGAGGAGCCAACCAACCTCCCACCCCTCTGGGGCTGGAGACTGAACAGGGATGGAATTCCTTCCTCTGCCTTCCAGCCCTGCCTGCTTCTCACCGGGCTTACCGGGCCATGGAGACACAAGCCCGTGTTTGCTGCTGCGGCTCCAGCCCAACCCAGCCATGAGGCTGGAAGGAGATAAAAACCTGCCGAGCCCCACTGCCAGCCCAGGGCACAGCACAGCAGCTGGGCAGGCTGCAGCATTGGCAAGTGTTCACTGCGTCCTTGTGCTCACTGAAAGGCCAGAGAAATCAAAATGCAACCGTGAAAGGCCAAAACATGAAGCAAGGCAGCTCTGTGTGAAAGGACTCAGTGGCACTCACAGGGAGACAGGACCAAGCCAGGCAGGGGAAGAGCTGAGTCCAAGCAAGCACAGGCTCCTGAAGCACAAGGGGGCATTTGGATCAGAGATTAGGACAAAACTGTTCCCTGGCAGGGTGGGCAGGCCCTGGCACAGGGTGCCCAGAGCAGCTGTGGCTGCCCCTGGATCCCTGGCAGTGCCCAAGGCCAGGTTGGATATCGGGGCTTGGAGCAGCCTGGGACAATGGGAGGTGTCCCTTGCCCATGGCAGGGGTGGCACTGAATGATTTTTAAAGACCTTTCCAAGCCAAACTATTCTATAATTTTATGATTTATAGTAATTTCTATTTACAAGCAAATTAAATCCCTACATCTGTTTTCCTTGATTATGCCCAATCTCTGTTCACAAGAATATAAAATGACAAATCTCACTCATTTCCCTAAAATGCTGTCAGTCACGGTTGCAACATGATTTTAAAAACGCAAACTTGTACTATTCATAGGCAGGAAAGGCAAAATTTAAAAAAAAAATTAGCAGCTAAAAGTGATAAAAATAGTAAACCAGGTGTCTGTGCTGAGTAATTCAGGAGAGCACAACCCTTTGTAGATCATCCCCATCAGTTTAACATCTGATTTCACACCTGCAGAAATCCTTCTATGAGGCAATGAGGAAAAGAAGTAGCAAAGATAAATAAATATAATCAGCACAATTATCTCCAGCAAACACTTTTGGTGAAGAAGCAGGTGGGTTCCCACCGCTGAGGCAAGGGTGCTTTGAGTGCCAGTGTAACAGGGAGCTCAGCTCTGGGGGCAGCCTGGTTCACTCCCTGCACTCCTCCCGTGCCCCTGGGCATAGCTCTGGCCCAGAAAGTCATCCACACAGAGTTATCCCTGACTCCAGCCAGCCAGGGGTGCACAATTCTGGAAGGGTTCATCACTGCAGGGAAAATGAATGTTCTGGGGAGCTCAGGTCATCAGGCTGATTTATCATCTCAGCTGTCAGGCTCTTCAGAGCACTGTATTATGCAAACACTGTGCACACTGCAGTATCTGGACTTATGGAAAGGTGTTCCCTGCCCCAGCAAGGGGAGGAAATGGTTTCGGATGAAAAACCATCTTGTGGGGAGTGGGAGGGAGAAGAGGTTGTGCCACACAGGAGATAAATAACCAAATCTTTGTCAAACTACTGCTAAAAAGGACAAGACAAATAACAAGCAGAGTCAGGAATGAAAAAAAACCCTAAATCCTCTAAAAATACGGCCAACTCATGAATTTCCAGCTGCAGAGCAGCCCTTTCAAGTTGCAACTCTCAGTGCTTGTGGAGAGAGATGCTTCCTGCCTGGATCCCCCACAAGAGCAGCACGGTCTAATGGAAGTCACATTTGATGTGCTCTGTGCTGCTCAGCACAGAGTGGCTGAATTACCGGGTGCAGACCTCATCATACTCTTAAAAAGTAATTTGGAACCAGGGCTTTGATTTAGATGGGCTTTATCCTTTACTTTCAAAGTACAACTGGTAATAATGTAGTCTGTGAGTTTAACATTTGAAACAGGGGTTCCATTTACCTCTTTGTACTTACTGGAGGAAAATGACTGTAATTGAAATCTTTCTGCTGGAAATGAAGCCCTTCTAACATTCAAAGTGGCTGCTTGTCCTTCAGGCTTTTTATTTTAGCTGTCAAAACTGTAAACTGCCTTTCAGAGTAGTGAGAGTCTTACAAGAGAGGATGAAATGAATGTACCCTGGATCGAGGTAGTAGGTGTTTTAATCTAATTTTCTGGCTAGAAATACAGCACTTCTCTCCCTTGGGCACTGCTGAGAACAGGAAAATTAAGCTTCACTTCAGTTCAGCAATATCTATCAATGAACCTCAAACAAGGGACAGGACTTTTCAAGGACAAAGCAAAACCTTTCAAGTCCTCCATTTTCATCTATAAGCTCCCTCAGATCCAGGCTCGAACACGTGAAGCCAGACTGCCCACTCACGCTGCCTCCCTCCACATGTCTCCCACACTTTCTAGAGTTTCACAGATTTTTTCCAAGAGCTTGCCTTTTTTCTTTCCCCCTTCAGATTAAACTGATTTCTTGGTGTCAGCAATATTATTCACATGAAGCCTTTGAGTCTTAATTCCGGTGTAAATGCACTCAGACTGAATATGGGTATTGTGTCCAAGTGGCTCGTGGCCAAATGACCTTATATTAAATCTTTGAAAGGGTAAACATAAAAACTTTGAGGTTTATCCTGTAGGCTTCCTTTCACTCTGTATTATAGAATGTTAGCAATTAACTTGATAATAGATTCAAGATGAAGTTGTGAGATTTCTACTTTAGTTAGTTTTATTATCTGGTTATTTTAATCACTACTAAAAATGTGCTGCTGGGAAAAGGTTTTATCATGCTTGTCTATACAACTTAAAAAAACTGTTTGGATGACTTGAGCAAACTAACACACCAAAGTACATCAATTCAACCAACGTCTTTCTCTGCCGCTTCCAGTTCCAGCATGTCTTTAGGATAAAAGGTGACCATTTTTCAGGCTTTGTGTTACAGCCACAGATGCATGAGCACTTCGTACCAGTACAAACCAGCCACTGGGCATAGAGGCAAATGACATGAATGAACGGATTAAGAGATGTCAAAAGTTTCAGGTGGTTGTGAGGAGTTTGGAAGCTCCCAGAAGACCTGTGAGGGTTCAATCCCTGAAGCTCAAGCCAGTTCCATCAGCACACTTCAGTTCAGGTCTCTCTGTAGATAACCCAGCCAGGATGAGCAGCATCCAAACCCAACCAATGGAACATTTTAGGGCAGGAAAACACAGTGATGCCAAGAGAATAAAAGAGGTTGACAATCTATATGGGAAGCAAGACTGGACAATATACGAGATTCCTGCAGTTACCTCTGACATGTATATAAATATATACGCTTTATCAAAGTGGGGTCTTCAGACATCAACAACTTCTGAAGTAAACCAAAAGAAAAAAAATAAATATTTGCGATGGCCAGAGGCAAGGACGTCAACTTCAGCAAAGCCAGCCAGCCAGTAAAAATGTCAATGAACTTCTTTACAAGAGAATTAAGAGGGAGCAGTGCAATGTCAGCACACACAGGAAGAGCAGCTCCAGTTCTGATTAACTGAGATACTGCACTGACGGGAGGGCACAGACCCAACCTCTTCCTAACCTGAAATGACCTCCCTTAAACAGAGATTATATAACACTTCCACATGAGGAGAGCAAACTTAAATTAATTTGGGTTTCACAGGCTGCTGCCAGAAGAGACATCACTGTCCTTTCTGCTCATCCAGGTACACCATATAGGGCCGTACCCTCACGGTGAACTGGGACACACTGGCCTGCCTGGAAACAAAGCCAGCACAAAAAGGGAATAAAACCAGCTCAGGTGGAGGTGGTATCACCTCCCCATGCGGCTGCACAGGCACCTCTGCTGACAATGCCCAGCTGGGAGTGCAGCACTCGCTCCTGCAGCAGCTCACGCTTGTGTCAGCTGAAGAGGAGAAACTGCATCTCCAAGGGAGATTCTAAATCCATTTAGACAAACTGCTGTAAAAAGCTGGTTTGAGAATTTCAAAGGTTCTTCAGCTTAGCTCACATAAACCCAATTTCTAAGACCATGACAACACTGAGGAGCTGCAAAAGAATTTGACCTAATTTTTTAAGCCAGTTTGGTTACACTATTGCAGAAGCACTTGTTTCATGGAGCATGTACCCAGAGTGAGCAGCCAGAGAACTGCAGCAGTTTAATAAATTCAGCGTCAATTCACACCTAAGCCACACTAGCACAACTTTCACAGGCAGACAAGACTGGGAGCTAAAGCAGAACAAGCCAAGCCCCAACTGCAACACAAACGTTGACACAAAATCCAGCGTTCAGCAAGGGGGTGCAGCCCTCCCACATAGCCAACCCCAAAATTTCTCAGGAGCCTTCCATTAGGAACCCCCCCCACTTCAACACAAAGGGTTAACAGTCCCTTATCACAGATGAAATCCAGTGAAGGGTCAGGCATGCACGTCAGTTTTTGCCTTCCTGCGTGGGGGCATTATGGTTTGGGGCTCCTTCCCCCCAGCAGATGAACAGACTCGGCACCTGCCCTGGTGGATCGGAAGAAAGTCTTGGAAGGCACAAGTAACTGTAAGTATACAGATTAGATGGGTTTCCTGGATTTCATCCATGCTCAAATTTCCCAGGTTGTAGATCTCAAAAATATCTGTCTCTGACAAAACTGGTATGACAGGTTATGTAACACTCCACAGAATCACCCGGTGACAGCAGAGCAGGAACATTATCTGCTCTGCTCAGGGACTCCAGGGCTTTCTGGATCAACTGCACGGGGTGTCAAAAAGGAAAAGAAAAAAAAAATGGAACTGAATCACAAAATATAGAGGAAAAAGAAATCCCCATGCATTTTAAATAGCCAACCTCACCCATTGACAAATAACTGGTGATTGCCTTAGATTATTTCCAGAAGTTCCATATGCTAAATATACTGAGGTGATTCATTTAATTATAGATGTTTATAGGTCTGATATGACTTCAAAGAACACAGAATTATTGCAGAGAAACATCAAGAAGATAGTAACTGCCTAATACAGTGGATTTTGCAGCCTCTTTAAGACTGCCCAAAACAAACGAAATGGAACAGTTACATCTGAGACTGTTACATATGCTATTTGCAGCCTGGGGTAAATGATAAGACAATCTTGTTAAATGAAATATATATGCTTTTTGTTAAATGAAATATATATGCTTTCACTGAGTGCAGTATAACTTGAGGCACAAAGACAAGAAATAAATCAATGTGGGACTATTTGCCAAAATAGAAAATTTCAGACTAACAGCACATGCATGGGTTTTCCCTCTGTTATAAGAAGAGCAAGTTGCTTACTGCTCAAGGATGTTTAGGGAACAGACAGCTTAGTATTTTCATAAAAAGTTGTCTTGTTCTTTTCCCTGTTTTGCTGGATTAAGGAAAGAGCAAAGCTACATCCACATTCTGCCTGCACCTCAGCACTATTGGAAATCGGATCAGCCTCTAACCTGGGGCAGGAAACCCTCCAGGAGATGTCCAGTGAAAATGCACCACTGTTAAGCAGTTCCCTGTGCAATCTTGGTCCATCCTCTCTCCCCATCCCTGCTCCTCTGCTTCCCCCAGGCAGATGATCTGGGTACCAAGGCACGGGAGAGATAAAGTGGAAGCTGAGTGTAAGAGGAAAATCCCACAGCACTCTATTCTGTGCAATGGGAAATACGGCAAACTCCACAGTAAATCCCACACCAAAGAGTCTTGAATACATCTTGCTACTTTTTGATCAGTAAAACTTCTTCCTTCCAGTAATAATTATGGACAATTAAATACTTCGCTGCTAAAGGAGAAGAAACAACTGACCTCCCCGCAGAAGCAGGTCGCAACTCATAATGAGCTCCACAGAACAAGAAATATTCCTCTCTTTCAAGCTCCACATGAGAAAAACACACGCATCTCTACCATCTCTATTTTTATTTTTTTTTTCCCGACACGGCACTGGAGGAATCAGATCTGAGCTTTCCCCCTCCACCTGCACTGTGTTGAAGTTGCTGCCACACCTGCAGCCTGCTCCAGCTCTGGGCACAGCCTTATCCATGGAATCACAGGAAAACCAGTTCCCGGTGACACTTCCTGGGGCACACAGCCTTATCCATGGAGTCACAGGAAAACCAATTCCCGGTGACACTTCCAGGGGCACACAGCCTTATCCATGGAGTCACAGGAAAACCAATTCCCGGTGACACTTCCTGGGGCACACAGCCTTATCCATGGAGTCACAGGAAAGCCAATTCCCGGTGACACTTCCAGGGGCACACAGCCTTATCCATGGAGTCACAGGAAAACCAATTCCCGGTGCCACTTCCAGGGGCGCTTCCAGGGGAAGGGGAGCAGCTGAGCCGCAGCAGAGCCCGGGAAGGGCTGCAGCAAGAGGCTGGACTTACCTTCTCAGCATGCTTGAACTTGACGTAGAACCAACTGGACTTGATCATTGTGTCACCTCCTGCCCTCGGTGAACGCCAGGAAAGCGACCTGGAGCTGTCCCGCTGAGTGAGGAGCAACGTGCTGCCGCTGCCGGCGCTCTGCCCAGGGGAGCGCAGCGTCCAGCTCGGGGGCAGGAGCGCCGGAGGGACGGACGGGCGGGGATGAAGGCGCTGTGCCGCGGAGTGTCCCTCCTGCCCGTGTCCCTCCTTCCTGCCCGTGTCCCTCTGTCCGTGTCCCCCCGCTCGCCGCCGAGCGCTCGGCGCCGCTGCCAGCCCGGCTGCCCGACAGCTCCGCCGCTCACGGGGACTTCACCGCCTTCATCACAAATGGCACATGTCAGTAAAGCCAGGAGGAGGCTGGCTCCGGCGCTGGCAGCCGCCCAGGACCGTGACCTCCCCCAGCGGGATGAATAATGAATTCCAGCACTTCCCTCCAGACACAGATTAACACCTGGCTAAACATTATTCTGACAATGAGCTTGGCCACCGCGAGAGCCCCGCACCCCGCGTTAACCCCTCGCTCGCCCACCAGGCAGGGCGGGGATGCTTTGGAGGCTGTCCCGCGATGCCCTCCCCCACCGAATGCAAGATTACAGGACTATATATAGTTTAGAAACAATAAAGCCTCTTAGGCATAAAGCAAACATCTCCTTTCCGATTCGGCAGCTGCGGTAACGCTGCCGTGGAACCAGAGCAAGTCCTCAGGAGCCAGACTGGCTCCTGGACCCCCCTTTCTCAGCCCCCCTACAAACACCCTTGGTAAGCTGTGATGCTGTCAGGCTCGTGTTGTAAAGTGACAGCTGTAAAGACATCTGTAAGGAATAAAAACCACACAAACCCCAAACCAAACCCAACAGAACAACCACCACTACCAAATTAAGCTAATGCACAGAAAATCCCGGGAAGTCATTGGGCAGAGTGTTTGTTCTTCCGTCTGTCCAGAAACGCTTCCCAATTCCCTGACTCTGCTTTAAGGAGACATGCTGATCTGGCTGCAAACCTCCCAGCTCCGTGCATCCACGGAGCAGTGAATATCAAGTTACAAACTAAAGGATGGATATAATCAGCCTCCTGTCCTCCCACTGCACATATCCAGAGCTATCTGGCCCAGCATCCTGTGCCCAAACATTTCAGGAAGCTAAAGGAAACAATGTCAGGAATCTCGAGTCCAAAGATGTGCCCTCAGTAACACATGTAATAACACAGACGGACATGAATTTGTCATACAGGTACCTGAACCTCCTTATGTTCCCATACAATGATGAGCGAGGTTCAGGTTTTCATTACAGAAGTAAAAATGTCACCTCAATTTGCTGCTTTACACAGCTCTCTGGTTATTTAAGTGAGAGTCTCACAGTATCTTATCCCAACAAAAGAGGATAATTTGCTTCTCATCATCTTCAGATCATGACTTTATAGATTTTTCTTGTCTCCTTTATATCACACCTCCCAGACTATTCAATTTCTCCTTGTAGGTAGGCAGTGCATGTCTCCACAGATCTTTTTCATCATTCCCTGTACCATTTCTAGGTCTAGGTATCTTTCTTATGGGCAGAGTGAGATGGAATAAATACATTTACCACTGACTTACCATCTCCTACTATATGTGCACACAAGAGATATAAAGCAGGTGAAACAGACCCTGAAACCTAGTTTGTCAGTATTACTCACCTAAAAAGTACTGTCAGTGCTGATAACAGTGTCAGTGCATTATCTGAAAGTGGTGCCTTTGACAACCTGGCTACTCATTCACCTGCCAACAAAGGTTTTTAGAACTTTCCTTAAACCAGGACTTACACAAGGGATGCAAATACCAATATTGGCCAATAATGGTCAATATTTAGGAGGAGCTGAGGCTGCTCAGTCCTGCTCTGCCCTGAGGCCCCTTTCCTGCTCACCCACATTCCGTGTTCGGTCCCTGCTCTTCCCTGCCCAGACAGAGAATTGGGATGAAGCCCTTTCCAAGCCCCCTCACTGCAGTCAGCTGGGCTGGTTCAAATCATGGCCATCCATGGCCATAGCTGTCAGAAATGACTTTCCATTGACACCACAGAAAAATATTCCCACTCTTCCTTTAACTCTGCATTCCTGTGGGAGAATTAACCTATGCTAAAAGGGTGGTAAAATACCCCAGGCAATTTTTTTGGAACTGGAGATGTTAAAAATGGATGAGAAGGTCTGCTATACCAACATACAAAGAAAATCAAAACACTGTTTTTTATCAGCACCTCCTATTTTTTGCACCTCAAAAGCTGCTTTTTGAAGTGGCAAATGAACAGATCCGGCTGTGGATTTGATTGAGATGGGGTCAGTGCAAGAGGCTCGCTTCCTCCCCAGCTGCCGCTGCTCCTCCAGTCCCTGCGGCAGCGCGTTCCCCGCAGCCGTGCCAGGACGGTGCAGACAGCACACAGAGCACGGCCGTGCTGGCAGAGCAGGCTTCCCGAGCCCTGCACGGACACCACGCTGCCCTGTTCCCATTGCGGAGCTCTGCCCGCACTCCCCGATCCCCGGGGCAGGAGCGGAGCGCGCAGCCGGCGCGGCGTACCAAGCACAAACAGCTGTGCCTCACAGCAATCACCAGGCCCTGGATGTTTTCCACTGCTTCATTAGCATCTGGCAGGACCTAAAGTTCCAGGGTCACAAAACACAGAGCTGTTATTTTATTTCAGGAAAATGCACAGCCACATCCCTCGAGAGCTGTCCTTTTGTAATCAAAGGACAAGTGCAGCGCAGGGAACGGAGACGAGGAATTTACAGCCATCACATCCCCAGCCGGGCAGGGACGAGCCCATCATGCCACAGATTGCTCATTTTGTGTTGCACTGTTGAAAGCCCCCACATCAGCATCCACAAACAGCCCCTGGCAGCACCAGAGGAGCCCGGTGATTCCTCACAGCACTGACAGCTCTGTGGTTCTGCGCACACACACTAAGTACACACCAGCTTAAGTTTTCAACACTTCATTCATCTTTGCAGGAGGACAAAACGCACCATTTAGTTTCAAACCTGCAGCGTCAGCACCTTCTCTGAACTGTGTTTGGATCTCCTGTGTAATAGAGCTATAGCCTTTATGGTGCCTGGTACAACAGCTTCGCTGCTGTTTGCCAATGCACTTTTAGGAACATGATGCTGCACAAGCGCCTCAGCAGATGGGGATCCACCCCTGAAAGTGCTGCACGCTCCTCCAAAACCCTGTTAGCCCACACCTTCCCCTTCAGTCACCCAACAGCAACACGAAATGACATACTGCTCCTGGTCTGAGTTTGTACAGCCAAAATCCCAACTTGTTTTCATATGACCCCCAAAAGGGAACCATGCTTCGGTAGAATATTCACAATTCTCCCAGAATAATCATAGTTTGATTATTCAGCAGGTTTTGCCATACTCTAGTAAACCATTTCAACTGTGAGGCAGTGCAGAAAAGAATTGAAATAACCTCATTTTTAACAGCCCATTGGTTCTAAGCCTTTTAATACACCCTAATGTATATTTAGATATCGATCCACGTTCATTTCAATTATTCCCCATGACAAAGCTGATCACACACTAATGCAATGTGCAGTGTAACAGTGAATACTGGGCTGGTTTTTAAATCTCCTAACAGCAGTGGGTACCTCCTCCTCTTCTCTCTGCCTTTGGGTTTGTTAAAAAGTCAAACCAACGTCTTGGTGCCACAAGGAAGGGGGGACAGGAGCAAACCAGGCACTATTTCACCCATTTTCCCTATTTCTTGAGGCAGCAGAAATGCCTTGAAGAACCCACTTGCACAGCACAGCCAATCCTGGAGGAAGCTAAAGAACCCTGACCCTTATGCCAAGCAAAACCAAATCTCTGTGTGTGTGCAGGGGGACTAAAGCTAAAGCAAGATGGTGCATTTGCAGCAGGGACTACATCCAAGATGAATTACAGCCATTCCTGTGTTCTTGGCACTACGAGAGCAGAAAATCATCTCCCTCCCTATTACCATAATAGCTTTCACACTTCCCAACCAGCAGAGTGAAGTGTGGGGATGCTGAAAGAAAAAGCACATAAACAACAAACAGAAAGTTTAGATAAATAGGAAGAGCTCATCTCCAGAAAATGTTTACAGCAATTTTTATAATTAGCCTGTGGGGAGAGGAAAAAAAAGGGAGGAAATAAAGGCAATTTGGAATAAGTATAAATAAAAAGGATTTAGAAATGTTTTTCACAGTTCAGAATGGCTCCTAATGTAGCAGCCAAAGCAGGGATCCCTGGGAGATGAAATGAAGCTGAGAGCAAAGCCTGTGGGATCTGCAAGCCTACTAAGAGAGAAAGTTTTTCCCAAAGTCAGAGAACTGTAGAGTAACTTGAATTCTATAAATGAGGTACAAATGCTGAAGCTCCTGCCTGCCTCTGAACACGGTCAGCACTCCCCCAGCTCCAAACTAGCGAACACCCAGCTCACTTCCAAGCACTCAGATTCCACAGCAGCCCTTCTGCTTTAACCCAGAACCACACCAGCTTTGTACTCCAACCCTTTACATCCTAGAAGGCTTCCCAGGGCACGGGCAGTGAGGGAAGGGTCAAACAAATCACTGGCTATATCTCAAAACCAGCAGAACAAATGAGGCGTCCGCAGCCTCCCGAGGCCGGTGCTGCCAGACCTTTGTGGGTCACAGGCAGCTCCACAGGGAACTCTCATCTTCCAGGCTAATAGAGAGCACAGTGGGATTTGCTGTCTCGTTATTAACATGGTAACAATCCCATCTTGTACCTCAGGACCCCGCTCGCCCATCAACACCATCTGCTCTTTCATCTTGAGTGCCACAGAGTAATCCCATCACCGACATGCTGCTGTCAATTCGGGCTCGGGTGCACGTCTGCACAAAACTCTCCAGGTCACTGCTTTGAACCAGTGAGGGCTGGCAGGATTTGGGAGCCCTCCTGCCTCCACCCCCACTGAGAGCAGGCACAGCACGGGCTGCATCCCGTGCCTGCTGTTCTTGGCACCGGCACTGTTTCAGCCCAGGAGACCAACACCACCACCAGAGTCACCCTTTACAGAAAGGGGTTTTTTTTCTTCCCAGTGACTAAGAAGTGCAAGTGACATTTTTCCTGGCAGCTCTAAGCCCTGTCAGGTCTGTCAGTGCTGTAAGGTCTTATAGCTGCCTTTCCCTTGGAATAGGATAAAGCCTAATAAGTCAGGCCACCTGACTCAAAGAGAAAGAGTGCAGATTAACGTGAGAAAACCAGTCTGAAGCACTTTATCTCCCCCAGCAAAGTGCCAGTCTGTAATGACTTACAGCCAGGGGTAACTCACCTGGGGCACATGCTCAGCTTTTCAGGTGAAATGATGGCTGTGAGGCACAACCACAGACCCCTGAAGGATTCAAAGACACCTCAAGGCAGTCCACAGAGGACAAGAAACAGGCATTTGCTAGTGTTTTACAACCTGCAAGAGACAGACTGAGACAGAAGCAGGACAGCCCATGAGCCTGGCACACAAGAGCTGGGCTCATGATGGCTCACAATCTGCTGCTTCTGCCACACTGAGTTAGCTCAGGGTGCAGCAAGGAGAGCTGCTGATGGTACATGGTATATATGGAACTGTGCCAGGAAGTCATGTGTGACTATCTGCAGCAGTGGGAGGCAAAGGTGGCTTAAAATGTCTTTTTGACCTCTCTGAAAAAGAAGGTGCAGTGCCATAATCTGTAATTTAAAAAACAACAATAATTGCCAGCTGGAAAAAATCGCTTATGATATTAAGAGATCAAATGATGCTTTTGTAATCCTACAGAATGCTTCTGCATTTTGTTCCCTGGCTTTCTGGTTTCTAAAGCTCCAGCACTGTTTGGACAGAGGTTTATTACCTTGAGAAAAAAAGTCACTTCTGAGATGACACTCAAAAGTGTTTGAAATGATGGGGTTCTCAAATGCAGAAGGCAGTGATTTCTGTGGCACTCCATCATTTCCTCCTACTGAACACGGCTCTGCAATACACTACAGAGCTGTGAGTATGGATCTGCCTCATTTCCACATGGAACAGGGATGAGGGAGCAATACATCCTGGGGGGAAGGGGGCTCCAATTAACATTGGAGCACTAACACAAGTTCCCTTTGAATATGAAAAGGGATTAGATGGCAGGGCACTAATGCCCGCAGCTAAATCAAGCCCTGTTCAGCAAAACGTTTGACACTAAAATCCCCAGCAGCACAGATTAGGCTGCAGTGCCGACGGCTCCTGCCCCGGCCATGGACACAGGGCAATTTACACCTCAGCCGTGAGTGCTCTAATCTGTTTAACACCCACCAAGGCACGAGGCTGGGAACAAGGACAGTGACCAAGGACCAAGGAAGGAGTCACACAGAGCACTGGGGTTCCTGCAGCCATGCCCAGCACCCAAACAGGTCTCAGATCCCCACCCCAGCCACCCTGGGCAGCCCACTCAGGTCCTCACCAGCAGAATAACGACCTATAAACCCAAGACCACCATTGGCATGATTCAAAATTCCTTTTGTGTCACACAAAACAGAAAATCCAGCACACTGCAGGAAGACAGAGCAAAGAAACAACCAGTATCTCCCCAGACATGGAGCTACACATCCCAGCTCCCCAACACCCTGCAAGGTCCTTACTGAGGCCAGGCAGGTGCATCACCTGTGTCTCTGGGAAGCTCCAGAGTTCCTCACACCAGGCTTGGATCAGCTCTGAGGATGCTCTGTACTCACCAAGCAGAAAAAACACCCTGAAGAGGCAGCCTGGAGGCCACAGCCAGAGCACACGTGTTCACACATGTGCATGGACACCCAGCCAACACCCTGGCACTCACACTGTCCTGTCATTTTCAACACAATTCTAATTCTTGTGAAGTTTCCCTTTAAAAATGAGATTTTGTTCTTTAATATTCATTGACTTCTAGTTTCCTTCCCACACACAAGGCATTATTTACTCTACAGTGGCTCGGTGCATCAATTATGGTAATAGTTTGTGAATAACATTTGCATTATGGGAAAATGAGCCTGGTTATTTAGCACTAGCCGAACCATCCCTCTGGAAAATTGTCACAAACATATGTATCATATGCCTCCACTTAAACAGATCTGTAATTACTCTAGTTTATTAAAAAGAGCCAGCACTTTGTTTCTCTCTCTCTTTTTTTTTTTATTCCTAAATCTTCTTTCTGAAAGCAGACAAACATCTAGAGAGCCCTTTCCCTTACTCAGCCAAAGGTAAAGGCTAATGACTGCTGCTACCATGTCCTCTTATTTTACACTCGGATGTTAGAGGTGAAAAGCATCTTCTACATTAGTTTACTCTAATGCAGAAAGTGTGGCTCAGTAATTGTGGCATTTGATTAATGCTCCATTTCACTCCCTTCGGCTAAATTCCAGGCTCAGTTCAACTACTGTAAATTCTGATTAACATCTGTATTACATCAGCACCCAGGGTTTATATTCCATGAGCAGGACTGCCTGGTGCAAGGCACTGAGCACTGAGAGCACCACAGTCTGCACCTCCTCCAGAGCAATTGCTCCGTTCCTTAGAGAGTTTAGAGTAGCAAATAAGGCATTACTCCTTGTGTAATGTGTCTATCCGTACCTGCCTAAAGGCTTGTCAACTTTTTTAAGCAGGTGAGAAAAGCTAAGAAATAGAATTCAAACAGGGGTTGTTCAAAAACACCCACAAAAGCACCCCAGCAAAATGAACAGCTGTGTACATTGAGGACCTGTAGTACCCAAATTCACAGCATTTCTAACACTCAGACTGCAAAATTCTGGCAAATAAGCAGTTCTGTTAGTGCATAGCAGCTGTCGGCTTGCTTTTACAGTGCCCACGGTCAGCTCAGGTATATTTGGAGAAGTTAGTCAAGGCTCCAGGCTTTCTTAGAGCACCAGGGCTTTCCACAGAGCACCAACTGCATAAGAAATGCACAAAACTGCCCCTTTGCATGGAAAGGGAGAGCAACACAGCCAGAATGATCCCAGCAAAGGGACCTGGCTTCCAAGGTCACAAACTGTAACGTGGACAAGAGAAGCTGCTGATGCCATCAGATCTCCTTCACAGGCAACCCCACAATCAGAACTGAACTTTCACAGGAAGAGTACACCACAAAGAGACTTAAAACAAGGCAGGTGAAAGTGGGAAGGGAGTGGCACAGACAGTGTAACACAGTGGTACCCGAGATGATGCATCCTGAGCTGGCACTGCTCTGGGCACAGAGCAGTGGTCTCAGAGCTGGTCTCAGAGCTCTCAGAGCTGGTCCAGGCCAGCAATGAGATGGGGCAGTTATTGCTGTGTAACAGTTCTTTCAGAGCCCAGGACTCCCTGATGTCAGGCCAATTCAAAGTCCCCAGCCAAGAAATCATCCAGAGGAGCCATCTCAAAAAGCAGTCAAAGGTTCCATAGGCTATTAACACAAACTGCAGCCTTGTTATTCAGCCAGATGTGGAAACAAAATAACAATGTTGGACAAGCTTGGTTTGCTCTGCCTCTGTAACACCTTCCCCTGAGCTCTGTGGATGGTACAGGAGCAATGCCAAACCCCTTCTACACCAGCACAGAACACCAAGTGTTTTTTCTCCTCTTGTGACAAAATTGAAACTGGTTTTACTCAGTACCAGCGCATGGTGTGTGCATTTGGAAATTGCTCTAATGCCTATATTTCCAGCTCTGGTATGAAAATCTCCACAGCAAAAGCTCCAGCAGTGGCACACTGGCACCAAGTGCTGTATCCTGCACCTCACACACAGGCTTTTTCAATATAGGAGAGGATGGAGGTATAAAGCAGAAATTGGTTATTCCTGTGATACACCTGAGATTTAAGTATTAGCTTGTATTGAAGCTTTTGATCTAACAAAATGTTATTATAAAATGCACAATCAAGCCCAAAAGCTCACCCCTATCCTATGTAGGCAACACTACACTCACCACAGCAATTCCAAACCCCACCAAACCTTTTCCCTCTGCTCTGGCCAACTGAGCAGCACAGCACCATGTTTGCCACAGGGCTCAAATCAGTGCTTTGTGTCCTGCCTCAGCAGGAGAGGTGTGCTTGTTTTAACAGCAAAGGGAACAGGTTGGCAGTGCTCGACAAGTCTGAATCAAAGTGTCTGCAAATAGAATGGCAAAGGTCAGAGTGATGCTGTGAGCTGGCACTGCAGCAATGTGCCATGAGCTCTGTCTCTGCTGGAAAAACCTTCAGCTCTTGTCCTCAACACTCTCTCCTGCTACACGTTCATCTTCCCCATCCTAAGAGAGGAAAGATTAAAACAGACATGTAAAAAGGATGAGGAAAAGAAAACTGCAGAACAGTCCCCTCCCTCATTTTAATTATTGATGCAGACAGCCTAAGCAATCTGTAAGCCATATACATAATGTATTTACTTGAAAATCCCAGCAAATCCACACGGTATTACAGAACAAACTACAAGCTGATCTGGGAGCACTGTCTTAAGAACTGGGTAAGCTGTCTCCATGTACTCAAAAATCTGTTTGACAAACGGAAAGATTAGATTAATGTTAATAATGCTAACGTGCTCAGCAGCACTCCCTGCCCCAGCAACGGGGTTTGGGTGCCCGGGGTCTTGTCTTTCATCCACACCAGATCAGTCTGTGCAGCAAACACTGCTTGTTTAGAATGACAAAGGCAAGACTGGCTCACATTGTTGAAATCCCCCCTCCCCATTTGATTATACACCCCAGCAGTAATGTTTAGGGATCAGCCACAAAGCAGCAGATGTTTTACATAGCAAAAGACCATGTTAAAGAAAAAAAAACCCCACTTATTGAAACAGCTGCTTCTAGGTTTGGGGCTAAGGATGGTGGATGGGGTAAAAGGGAAATGGGGGCAAAGAATTAGACTTCAGCCTGAATTTGGTGAGAGATGCTGTGTCCCTCTCTGCTCTGTCACTGCCTGGAACTACCTGGACAAGAAACACATTCATTAAAAACAACGTTCCCTGCAAAGCTGAACAGACAGAGTAAGCAGCAGCAGGCAGCAGTTTACTACAGCAGGAAAATGTAGAATCTGTAGCTCATTCAGCCATTCATTGTTTTAATTCCTGAGTTTCATCTCGCGCCATAACAGGCTCTGGACAGCAAAGCTTTCTGCATCTACACCACACCTCACTGCATGAGCTTGTGTGCCACAGCAGCAAGGAGGGCACAGGATGGGCACTGATACTGTCACCCCACAGCTCTGGGAGGTGACAGGGTGAGCCCAAGGCCAGGCTGAGCCCTGCAGGTCCCAGTGAGCCCCAGCACCATCTCCTCGTGGCCCAGATGCTGCCAGACCCCTGCGGCAGAGCAGAGCCTGTTTGCAATTTTCTTCTCAACCACCAGTATGAAAACACAAACCTTCAGACAAACGGATCTTTCACTTCCTCCTTGCTGCTTTTAGTGGTTTCTTTAATCTTTTAAGCTTCTGGGTCTAATCCAGCAGCTGCCATCAAAGGTACTTATACAACTGCAGGGGAGGGAGGAGGGAAGGAATGGGATACACCAAATCATGAAACACATTTGCTGAGCAGACTCTTTGTTCTTAGCACAAGTGAGTGCCTTTGGAAGGTATCTGTTCACAGCCCAGACACATTTATGCACATCTACCTGTGATGTCCTCTAGTGCCTTATCTATAAAAACACGCTATAGAGAAATGCTCCCAAATGAATCAGATGACACATCTGAGCTGGCACCCTGCGGCACAGCGTGGGCAATGAAATGGGGGATCTCTACAGTAAGGAGCTCATGCATGAATATGCTATAGGCAGACAGCTCCCAAGATGACAAATGCTGCTCTTTTCTGAAACCTGAAAATATTTAGTGGTGTTCTTTATGGAAGGCTCCAGTGAGCACGCAGTGAGTCTGTTCCTGTTTCAACAACAGCAGAAAGCACATTTCAGATCTCCTGGCAGTAAAGTTTAACACGTGGTCTGAGAGCATAGAAAAAGTTCAAAATCCATTAACAAAGAGAACCAAAAACTGTCAAGATTTCATTATTAAAAACGAACAAACACCCCCAGAGGATTCTCGTATTGAGCACCAGGATCTTGCAATTTCTGCAGGATGCCAACAGTTGTCTATATGCTAAACCCCATGTTTAAAGGGGCTGGAGGTTCAAGAGGCACCAGGTGGACAAATTCCAGTTAAGGTTGTGCTTTTGCTCCTGCTGTTCCTAGGACACAGCATACACAAATACTCTATTCATGCTGTGAAGTGAATTTGCTGGTGCATCCTTCTCTTTGAGCAAAATCTCATCCCCCAGCGTACTGACATCTATGCTAAGTTTCTAAAAATAGCCTGTCCTTCTTACATAAACATGACATAAAGGAATTAGGTGACAGCTGACCAAAAGCATCCCTTTAAAAGGCAAACTCTGCTGAGCACCAAATGCAAGCAGCACTTGTAAGCAGCCAAGTCTTTTTGTATTAATTGAAGACAGAAGAAAGCTTCTAGATGAAGTCCCAGTTTGCCTGGAAAGGAAAGGTATTTCCTCTACACACTGACTCAATTACTTCTATGCCCACTTATTTATAAGTTAATGGGTTTTCCAATGGATTTCTACTCCAGGAAAAGATCTGCCATAAACATCCTTCCAGGTGCAGGTCCCACAGGAACTCTGTGATTCCCACGGCGATGAAGAACTTTGTCATTCAGGTTGAGGGGTCATTCAGGCTTTAAAAGCTCACCTAGAGTTTTCTAGAAGAAAGAGCTTCCAGAATTTCCAGAGTCTTTTTACACTACGTGACAGCTATCCAAATACAAACCAGAGCAGTATTAACTTTTTGCATCTGCAGGCATTCTGAATAATTCTTCAGTGTCTCAAAGCTTATCCCTCCTAGCAACAAGATGAACTTCACCAGAACCAAATGAGCAATGCACAGGAAAGTTAATATGCAAATGAGTCTGTGGGGGGAAAAAATAGTTTTAGCATAACCTGGCTAATCCCTAAACCTCAGGGAACTGAATTATATATGAATTATTATATCAGGATCCGTCTATGCCAGGGCAGATTACGTCAAGGAGGTGGAGGGCACCAGGCTGCCAGGAGGGCCCTGTTGCAGGATGGAAAGAGAATTAAATAATCATTTCAGAGATACACAAGTGAGAAAGCCAACACCAACCATCCCTGACGCCAGCCAGGAGGGGCCTTGTGCCATTTGGTGTCGAGTCAGGCAGGGAAGCACAAACCTCAGCTGTTGGGGCTGGAGCCAGTGAGGCGCTGCCTGTGCCCCCACACCCTCTGAAATCCTGCTCTGGTTCTCGATGACAGCTCACAGGGCTCCATTCCACCCCGGGGGTCCCCTGCAGATGTCCCCAGGGGCACACAGGGCTGTCACCAGGGATGCCCATGGCTCCCTGAGGAGCCTCCCGAGCGTGTTTTCCCTGGCAGCTGTCACAGTGCAACTGAACTCTGCATCAGAAGCCAGAGCTATGCTGAGGACAACTGAGCATTTGTAGGTTCAAGCAATTCTCTGCTGATGCCAGTAGCACATTCCCTGTTGCCAGGTAACAGGGCTGTGGCAGGATTTCCCCCTGCTGATGCACAGCCTGCTGTGATGGCAGGGCTGACCCCACACCTCCTGCCCTGCTCCAGGTCCTGTTTAACTCTTCATTGAAATTTAAACAGCATCGACAAATAGACTGAGATCTCTCCTGGCTAAAGAGCTATCTAGGCCACACTACTAGGAAAAACTAGTTTGCAAGCCCCTGCAGGGAGCAATTAATTTACCTGGGTGTTCAACACACAGGTCACCCTCCCCTGCCAGCACATCCATGCAGACAGACTGGGCCAGATGGCATCCTCCATCCTGCATCTTCCATCCTGCATCCTCCATCCTGCATCCTCCATCCTCTCTCCTCCATCCTGCATCCTCCATCCTCTCTCCTCCATCCTGCATCCTCCATCCTCCCTCCTCCATCCTCCATTTTCCATCCTGCATCCTCCATCCTCCCTCCTCCCTCCTCCATCCTCCATCTCCCATCCTCCATCCTCCCTCCTCCATCCTGCATCCTCCATCCTCCCTCCTGGTTTTGGTCTCCCAACCAGCACCTTCCTCCCCCTCCCTGCCATTTACACAGAACACAAGTACAGGACACAAATAATGAGCTGCTAAGCCAACAGCTACATGGCCATCTGAGGGCATGACCCCAAATGCTCAGTGTTAAGGTTAAATATCTCTCAGTGAAAGTAAGGCATGGAAACAGGATGTTTTCCCATCCTCAGTCACGCTGCCAGAGTTCCTGCTCACCTGCAGAATTTCCTACATTTTCCCCATTCCTGAAATTCAACAACATCCAGCTTGTCTTGTGAATGGTGTTGTGAGATACCAGAATCAGGTTTTGGATAAGCCAGGACTTTTAGTAACTAGACCTTTCAAAGTATCTTTGGAGCTTTGTTTCTCACACGTGCTGTTCCTGCTCCCACTTCCCTCAGACTGTACAAATTCCGTGCCAAGGAGCTAAACTTCTTTTTCTATGTACCAGAGCAAATACCAACCCTCTGTTGTAGGTTTTGTGCACTACTTTCTGGTGGGTTTTAAAAAGCTCTCAGTCGTTCCTAGCTCTGGTCCAGGACAGTCAATGCAGCAGCAAGCTTTGCTATTATTTTTTTCCATAACACAACATGTCTTAGATCCAGAAAAATGGAATTCAGAATAAAGACTGATGTGTTTAAATTTCACTATGGGCATCCGAGTCTTCTTCAGCCAGCCAGCCCTGAAAAGCAGGAGGGCAAAAAGCTCCTCACAAATGACTCTTGTTTCCCCTCTGAATGTTTTTTATTTATTAGCTTCAGCACTGGTGCAAAGCACATGGGAGAGATGGCCCAAAGGAATGGGACAACATCCCCACATAAGCTGCTGCTAATAAAAGCAGCATTCAACAGTATTGCCACTCGCTGGTCACATTTTCCAAGGAGAAAGGCAAGAAAAGAGGACCAGCATTATGCTGTGTGACACAAAGCTTCACACCAATTCTGAAAGGAGCTCTGACAATCAGGCCCTTTGTGAAGCACAACATATTTTGGGTACATCCACACACTTGATCCACAGCACATACTGTACTGAACAAACAAATTCGACCAGTCAGCTGTGAAGTCCAGTATGAAAATTACTGAATTACAGCTCCCATTAAGAAAGAAGTAACGAGTCCTCTTACACCTTAACCAGCAGGACTGCAGAGCTTGAGCTGAATAAAAAAAGCAGCAAGGTAAATTACTGGAGATGAACTTTCAAGCTAAATTAAAGAAAAATAAACCCTTTTCTGATATAATTCCCTCCTTTTATCTCTCATTTTTATACACTTATGCACTGATGGATTTTAGCCACATAAGAAAGATGATCTAGGTCAGTCCTTCTCCACCCTTTTTCCACTGAAGGACCAAGCTGTTTTGGAGGGGTAAAATAAAATCTGAGTCCATGTTATATTCCACATTCTCCCTCCAGCTGGGAAGAAAAGGCTGCTACTGGGGCACCTATTGTTTCTTTAAACAGGACCATATTGCTTTATTTATATAATAACAACCTTAGTATTATAAATTGGTATATTTTCGTTAGGCACCACTAGCAAGCAAATGCACATAGCAACATTTCCTCAGGAATGTGTCCAGCTGCACAGGGGTGAGGGTGTTTACACTCTTTTTTAAAATTAGTTCTTTTGTGGAGCCTCTCTGTTGGCTTAGAAACCCTAGTTTGAACTAGGTTGAACAAAGCTACTCTAGTAGAAAACAGACCAGGAACCAGAAACTCCTTTGTTATAGTCATGCCTAAGTTTCCCCAGCTCTAAGACTTTGTTTTACTCCACTTTTATTTAATTGTCTGCTTTGACCATTAGTGTTTGCTGTGCTGTGAAATGCCCAGAAATCAAAGTCTGATTTTGGGCAGCTGGAGATTCCTGTCAGCCTGGCCCAAGTGACTCCCCCAGATACCCCAGAACACAGCTGGAGAATGGAAAAACAGAACACACATACAGGCTCTCAAAGAAATGGATCTTCTCTCCCAGTTTTCAGTGTCTAAATGGTCTCTACAAATGGCTGGTGAATCATGACTTTGGCTTCCATTTCCAGCAGAAAGGGAAGCAGCACCTTCAGGATCCTGTGCTGCTCAGAACCGGATTCCTGCTCCTCACACCCCCGGCCATCACACGTGGGGAGTGATGAAGGCACAGGATTGCTGGTCCCAGAACAAGCAGCGGGGGCTCCTAAAGACAATTCAGGGGCTAGAAAAGCAGGAAGAGGCCAGATGAGTCACTTCCATTAGCTCAGTGTGCCCCACAGGAAGAACAGGAGGGAGATCTCTCAGACTCCTGTTTGCATTAGCAAAGTAAGCTTGAGCTGTGGCTCCCCACAAACGAGAGCAGGGCACGGGGATTTGCTTATCCAGCTCTGCCTTGTGCAGAATCTGTGCCATTCACACTGTCTGGTGAGTGCTTTTCCTCTGGAAAAAGTGTCACACATTCCCTGGAAGATTTGGATGGCTGCCTCGAAATGACTGTGGGTTTGGGCTCCACAGTCAGGGGATGGAAGCACAGCCATGGGGCTGCAATGACACCTGCTGATCAGGGAGGCAGGGAGAGGGACATGTGACAGCAGCCAGGACCCAGACTTCCCAAGACAGATTACACCTCACTGAGTTCTTCTGGAAACATGAGGCTGTGGGTGGACACATACACCAGGGGATGAAGGAAATGCTGCAAGGTAAAAAAGAGTCAAATCACTGATTCTAGCTCCTGTGAGCACAACACAAGGGAGAAAGCAAGGTACCCACAAACCTGAGCAGCTGTGTGTTACACACTGTGTAATGGCTTGCAAAAAAACTTCCTCCACCAATACCCAAAGAGGGTATCGCAAATATTTTGGCAATACTAGGAAAAGAAAATAAAAGCACATATTCTTTTCTTGGTATGATCTCACATAAAAATGAGAGTGAAATACTTTCTGCTCTTCTTTCCACATCTGCTGGTCCTCTCCTCTAGCCACCCACAGCAGCAGCCAGGGAAAAGAGAGGCACCATCCACCATTTGGACACGGGCAGCCTGTCACTCGTATCCCCTGCAGACACACTGCAGGTGAACACAACAGCTGCAGTCCATAATACAAGGAGCAGAGCCAAATTCAGATCAATACCTCCCACTTCTAGCAAGACAGCCTGTATTTATTCCCAGAACACCAATATACATGGGCTACTTAAATCCTTTGTGCTTCCTAAGGATGGCTTCTGTTTTCTCCAAGTGAAGATGCCAGGATGGAGCTTACAGCTTTTCTGTGAAGGGCCTCTGTAAACAAGAGGGTGACAACAGCTGCTGCCCTGCAGCTTTAGAGGATGCCAGCCATAATGACATTACACTGGCCCTTTTACTCAATAAACACCAAATTTAAAAAAACCCAGAACTCTCCTTTGATCTGTGGAAGCACAGGAGGCTGAGATGGAGGGTGAGGGGAAAGAAGGGAGAAAATGAGCACTTCCGGCAGGCAGTGATCCAGAGCACTTGGCAGGACTGAAGGCAATGGATCTCCACAGAATTCACGGAAACCAATGTAACACAACAGCAAAACCATGAGAGATGAGGAGATAAATATGCTTCACATAATTTATCTGTTTTAAAAAAAGTAAAAGCTAATAATAAAAGAATTTCTGTACATCCCAAATACAAGACATCTTCGGAAGACTCTCGGCCAGGCAATTTGCTCTCCAGCAAGCAAACATGAAAAGCTTTTCACACATATGCCATGCCCTGGCCCAAAGTGGTTTTACCTCCCACTGAGCCACCTCCTGTTGCCCCCGGTGAGGATCAAATACTGGAGAAAAGAGAAAGTAAAGGTAACCACTCTCACATGAAAGCCAACATCAGGAACACCAGCAAATGCAGAAAGCAAACTCCCCTGCTCCCAGTGCTGAATGGGAACCTGCGTGCTGCAGGCTCTGCTGCTTTGCCCTTGTCTCAGAGCTATAAATGTTACAATAAGGTCAACGTGTACACCACCACCTCTCTGACAATAATTCAGTGCACCCAGGCCCTTTAAGCCCCTGTCTGCCTACTCATGAGCCCCTCATGAAGCGAGGAGCCAGTGGGAGGCCTGAGGGACAACCCTTCCCACCTGCAAACAGACAACATGAACAGGAAAATAGGTCACACTTGAGTGCCTTCAAAAATAGGAAGAGATTCAACACAGAAGAAGGGAAATTGACAGGAGAGCGCATCACACACTTCTGATGAATCCATTTGATCCTGTGACTGATCAGACTTTTCAGTGAGATTGCTTTCTAATTTATGCCTTTAAATGGAAATAAAGACCTTGATCTTAGCATTAAATCTATGCAGATAGATCCTTGAGGCAATACTTCAACAGAAAACACTTCTACAAAGTGCAAAGACATTAAATTAATAATGCAAACACTGTATGTGTGTCTAGAGTCACTCTTGAGGATTCAGCAGCTGTCAAATCCTCCGGTAACTCCTGCTCTGTCGTTTTGACTTTAGTAGTAATTGGAGATTTCCTTAAAGGCTCCAGCCCAGGTGCCTTAGCCTGCCTGGAGTGTTTGGGATGGCCACACTGGCAGTGGAAGGTGTCAGGTGTCCCCTGTGTGCTGGCAGGGAATCTGGGCAGGCAGCAGACACCTGACGGGCTCAGTGCCACATCAGCTCCCCATCCAGTGCCATGAAGTGTCAGTGCCAAGGGTTGCTGGAATTAGGATCACTGTTAGATTAGTTAACAGCTGTATAATTAGCCACGCTAAGCCGAGATGTTTCCCCTTGAAACCCAGTTTTTTCAGTTATAAATAGCAGTGTTAATGATCTCCAGCATCACTGCTTACACTCAGAGCCCTCCCTCCTCCACCGGCTCTGGTGTCACTCACTGAATGTCACATTCTCCTGACTTTCTTGTAACAGCTATAGAGGGAGATAAAAAAAGAACTAAAAAAGGCAAAAACCAAAAATAAACCCCAAACTGGAGTGGACCAAGAAGGATTTTTTTTTTCTTACATGCATTAAAACCTTAGGCAATAAGGGCTGCAATTTGTACTTAAACTGTACTTTCATGCATTCACTTAATTACATTTCATGAGAGTGGGAGGAGATAGTACCAACATTTCATACCCAGGTAAACTGAGACAAAGGAGTGCAATAGTCTGCAGTCACACAGCAGGATGATGAATGGGACCCAGAATGAAACCTGAGTGCCCAGCACATCACCATGCTATTTACCAAATGGGATAAAACACCAGGGCACTCCAGCACTGAGATGTCTTTCATAAATCTGTCATGTCACACTACATGCTAATGAAGGGATATGAAGAGCATTTTTCTTTATTTTGAAGGTATTCAGTGCAGGAAAATTTCAAAAAATAGAGTTCACGCTCTTTAGTTAAATTTGATTTGCCAATCTATGAATGTGGCAGAACCCAGATTTATCATTTCTGAAATCTGAAGTTTAGACAATACAATCCTTAAATCCTTTCCATACTGTTAATTTATCACCAGTAGTATTATCACCCAACCAGAAGAATCCAACCCTTTGACCAATTATTAAAAAATATTTCTTTTATAACATTTAATCTCAGCAGAGCTTTCTGAAACTCTGCAGTGCGGCAACACAATCTCTGGAAGTGTCCAGAGCACAGATTACAGATGCAGTTACTGTAAAATATTTATAATACACAGATATTTTCAG
Source organism: Cyanoderma ruficeps (assembly GCA_008694505.1). NCBI lineage: Eukaryota > Metazoa > Chordata > Aves > Passeriformes > Timaliidae > Cyanoderma > Cyanoderma ruficeps. The sequence goes on along the minus strand of VZDJ01000154.1, from coordinate 856,918 downwards.
CTGTTCCAAATTTTTTCACTGTGGCTAGCACCACATGTCTGAGAGAAAGAGCATCTTTGGGGGTATAATATAAACAAGTGAGAATTTAAAAAGCTGTTTCTAGGAACACTTAGGGCTTTAATGGGGTTTAGAAATTAAAATGTGAGATAAATTGGAGATAAACTGAACAGTGCTGTTCACAATTCCCTGTGTGGTTGCAATCAGAGGTGGTGGCCTGTGCCTTTGCACGCCAGGTTTCCCAAGGGGGTACCTTCCCTCCAGCAGCACAGAGCCGCAGGCTGTCTGAGGAGGGATGGCAGGCCTAGAGCAGAGCACAAGGCTCCCAGGATGTTCCCTCCACAGTACACACACAACAGCTACACGATTTCTTGACTCCACTCATTGCTTCAAAGCAGTCAGGAAACAAATGCCCACAGGCTGAGGCTGCAGGGAACTTCTGAGAGCAGTGCAGGACTCTGCCAGTGTCCGGCCACGCCACAGCACCTGCTGTCCATACCTGCTGCTCCTCCTCCTCAGGACACTTCCCACAGGCAGGAAATCTCAGGATGCTTTTCTTTCAGAAGGGAGAAAGCAGCACTGGAGGTGAGGTGCTTCCCCCAGAGCATCCTGAGATGCTGCTCACCCAGCCCCCTGCTTCACCCCAAGGACAGTGCAAGCGCTGCCATCCCTCCCTGATTAATAAACCAAGAGCCAAATCTTTGACTCGTGTTCTAGGGGCACAGGACTGTGCTAAGAGCTCCTCCAACACAAGGCATGAAGCCCTGCAATTTGGGATGATTTATCAGCACCTCTGTGAGCCAGGCTTCCCAGCCAGATCTGCTTTGGTGTTGGTCAGCTGAACAAGGAGACAAGTCTTTACACCAGTAAAATCTGAGAACATGTATTGTAAGCAAATCATAAACCCCAGAAAACATGTATTCTGTATTATATCCATTTGCTTGCTTAACAGACTCATGAAAATCTAAACAAACCCCCCAAAGCCAGTCTTAACCCCAAAGTTACTGGCTCATGTATTTTAACAATGGCTACTGATTTTGCTGACTTTATTTTCTGGTTTCTCCAATTCATGCATACCCCATCCCAACCTGGGAACATTTTCAGACAGAAAACTGCTCCTGCTGGAGCCTTTTTCAAAGGGTCTCAACACAAGTTCCTACTTAGCAAAATTTTGCTTATTATTTTGTAGTGAGTGGCAACTATGTCCAGAGAGTCGATGATATTCCCAAATGAAAACTGTGGCTCTGGTGAACACTTCTTCTGTGAAGGAAACAAAGAAAAAAAAAAGAAGGAAATTAAGGGGAAAAAAAAAGGAAAAATAAAAAATAAATTGGGGGGGAAAGGCAATAAATCAGTTTTCTTAATGATCTGAAAGTTCTGGCAGTCCCAAGCAGGATGCAATAACCTCTCCTGCAGTTTCTTCTCTCCTCCCCTCCCAGCTCTCATGGTGCCATCCCAGCGCCAAGCAGGGAAATCACAAAGGAAAAGCCATTAGAGAGGCAGCAGGCCATTACACTTAGCTGGTCAAGGGTAATTACCCTAATTAAAACACTGGTAGAGCTTGTAAATAGAAACAAGTGACTTGCCAAAGAAAAATCCCCGAACAACCCCTCTGCTCCCCCTGTGGTGTCACTGGTGGTCAGGGCAGGCCCCAGGTCTGCAGCACCTCTGCCTGTGCAGAGCCATCTGCCACGGGGACACTCCTGCAGCCACACCAAATGGAAAAACACCTGAGTTCCTGCAAAGGCTTCCCAAGGAAACACTGCAAGAGAAAGTCTGAAAGTGCTCAAGAGCTGAGAGGAAACAATTCATGTTTCCATTCAGAGACATTTGCTGGCCTCAGCAGCTCTGGTCTGGGCCAGGAGCTTGGCTTTGATGATCCCTGTGAGTCCCTTCCAACACAGGATAGTCTGTGATTCTATGATTTCAGTGCTGCCTCCTTCACCCAGGCCCCACCCAAGTCATGCCCTTGGTTCTATTTCAAACATCTCAGTTCCTGGGGTAACTAAGGCAAGGCAACACCTTGACTGAATTTCTGCTGGAGTTTTTGCCCTGTGAAGTCACCGTGGGTCACCCTCGTGCTTTGACAGAGCTGGTGTTTCACACCCAAAGCTGTTGGAGGACTCATGACTATGGATTTCACTCTGCTCTCAATCCTCCGTGCTGCGTGCTGTGGAAACACGAGGCATTGCTGTGAGCTCTGCAAAGCCCACAAATCCCCGGGACAAACCCTGCAGAATTTGGCTGCGAGCGCACTGGATCCACTGTTCCTGTGAGAGCTGCTGCATCAATATCTCCCCCCTCGCACGAAGGAAGGAGGAGCAGAGGGCTCTTTGCCTCGTGGCATCGCTCCAGGCTCTCTCAAAGCCTGCAATGGTGGTGCTAAAGAGCCAGTGATCCAGGGCTGTAAGAGCTCTTGGCAAAAGCCGGCGCTGCATGGTGCTGAGCCAGGGAGAGAGGGAAGGACTGCTGCACTGTGCACAGAAGGAGGCCGAGCCCAGCCAGCACAGCTCTCACCTGTGGTTCCCAGGGCGCTGACAGTTCTAGGACAGAAACCTTTCATGGGGGGAAAAACACATCCCTTTTTCTTTACACACAGGGACCTTTTGTACTGGGAAAACAAGCACAGAAGATGAGAACTCGCTTGACATCGTCACCAGGCCAACAAAAAGACTCTGTCACTTGAGGCAGATCTGACACTTACAGCACATGGAAGTGAGCAGGAAACGTCCACTCTCGGTGGCTTTAGTGAGGATACGCTACAGGAGAGGGTGGCCACAAAATACGAGGTGTGTTTAGCAGAGGGCAAGAGGGAATCACAGGGCATCCATCACTGCAGGTGCCCAGAGACAACCCCCCGTGCTCCCTCGGTGCAGCGGGGCACAGAGGCAGCCACGGCCGGGTCACTGCTGCAGGAGGTGCTGAGACACATCCCAAAAAGCCTTTTTTAGGGCTCCTTTTTTAGGGCTCACACGGGGACAAGGAGGCGGGCAGGGATGTAATCCGACGCACTCGCATCTGGCTGGCACACAAACAAGGCATGCTTTCATCCCCGCGGGTTGGGCTGGGGAATCACTGCTGCCTCCTTTTAATAGCTTCAATTGCCCGCAAAGCCGAGGGGGCTGCAAGGCAGGAGCCAGCCCTGCACACGGAGCCGGAGCCCAGTCATTGTCCCCAAACAATGAGGGTCCCGAGCCAGGCTCCAGCAGCGCTGCTGATCGCTGCAGAAACCCAGCATCCTTCGGCCAGGGACTCGGGGAACAGCCGGGATGAGGGAGGCAGTGTGCTGGGATTTGCAGAGGTGAGTATGAGCAGTGAGCAGCCTGTTGCCTTTATCTAGGGACGACCCCCCTGGAGTTTTGGAATTTGTGCCCGTGCGGCAGATTCAGGCCACTGCATTGAGAACTCCCTTCACGCCATTCTGTCTCCCAGTTTGTTTTACCATCGCTGCCATACACTGACACTCTTGGGAGAATAGCCAGGGGTGGTGGGAGAGCAAAACACACAAATAGAGCATTTCCTTATAAGAGGGAAAAATTTCACTTGTCACTCCAAATGGACCAACATTTGCTGGTATCTGTTACTGTAACAAGTGGACAGTTTGAACAATGATCTCTCCAAACTACAGAACAGTTGGAGGGATAAAAAAAGCTCCCAGACCACTTGGTATCCTCAAAAGAAATCCATTTCTGCTCGATAAAAGCACTCCACCAAAGCAGGAGATGGCAGGAGCTGTCCTAAACCACAGCAGCAGGGTCTGGCTCAGACTTATTGCTGCAGAGGGACCACTACAGTCCTACACCAAAACAAGCTGCTGGGCACCAAGGCTGGACAGCAGCTACTCCACAGCCAACCTGTAAAAGTGAAATTCTGGACGCACCAGAATTCACTTTAAAAAGTTAAACTGCACCAGAGAGGCCGTGTTACCCAGCATTTTCTACACAAACCCATGCTCCACCCCCTGCCACGTGAAATTGCAATGTTTAAATACACAGGCATACGTGATTCCTTACTCGGATCACACAAGGCGTCAGTTACTGATGAAGGAAATGGCTGATGCAAAGGAACCCAAACCCACAGCACTCACCATCAGAAACAGTGTGATACAAGCTGGCCTCATCCCATTGATTTTAAGGCAAGTAATTCTCTCTTTCAGCGAGGACTGACCTGTGATACTTCACAGGAATGTGCTTCCCAAAGTGGATGAGCATTTGCACAATCAATAAAATGCACACAATCAATATCTCCCCAAAAGAGGGTCAATAACTGAAACAGGTATTAAGTCTCCCGCAACAACATTGAAAGGATTAAAACATTATTCCCCTTATCCCTGTATTCTTCTCCTTCTCACATCACAGCAAGCAACTAACCTTCAGAGACCAAAGCAGAAATAAATAAAGAAGCCAAGACTAAAGATCAACTGAGATTTTGGCTTTGCAAATTCACGGTATTGACAGCACTGCCCTTGAGCAGAAGCCCAGCAGTTGGGAAGGATGGGTTTATATCCAGCTTCTACAGAAACCCTCTCTGAACCTTACACTCTAAGCTCTGCAGTGAGCAGGAATGAAGGACACTCATTAAAATGAGATGCTAGCACTTAGGACTGTTAGTAAATAAAAATTTAGGACTCTTAGTAAATACAAATCCATAATAAAATGCCTGTGACAGCAGGTTAATTCACAATATCCATTTCTTTTGATCATGATTTGTATTTTCACACAGTTCCTAAAACTAAGAGATTTTTCTCTAACACCTTTCGATATTTCCATTGAAACTGTTGTGAAATGCCACTACACCTTTTTTTTAATTTATTTTTTTTCCCAGAAATAAACCCTAATGAATTAAAATGGGGATCTTTCTGCATACTGTAACACCAAAGTAGATTTCAATGTTTGGCAACAGGAACACAGTACCGGGTCTTAGTTCAGATGGTAAAGCTACAAACGGAACACTTCTAGATTGATACCAACATGTCCCACATTCACACTGCTGCATTTGGTGTTATGAGTAAAAGACTGTTATTCATATACATACAAATGTGTCCCACACTATTTCACCTAAAACATCATTTGGATGTTGCAAATTGCTTGTCTCTTTTTAGAGCGCAACATGCTTCCGTCTCACACTGATTTGCAGGGTATGGAAACCACAGGACATGCTTGAGAGATAAGACAGAACAAATTGTAAACCTAGGAGTATTTACCACAAACCCCACATTGTCTACTGCTGTAGCCACTGCCTTTTTTCTTCATAGTTATTATTATTTGCCCATATATAATGGAAAGCTAAATACCCCCATTTTCTACTAGGCTTGTATCCTGCCTTGGCATGTTTAACCTGGCAAAGAACAGTACAAGCTGGTCACAAGTGTGAAGAAGATTTAACTATTTTAAAGCAGGTTTTCAATGGAGAGCCCTATTCATAAAGGCAGTTCTAATTATTCTGCTGGAAATGATGCTTTCCATTAACATCCATACCTACGTGTGCCACAGGGGCACACACTGCAGCTCATGCTCTGAAATGCCTGGACAGGGTTGTGTCAGGTGTGTCTTGCAGCACAACATAAAGAAAACCCACCTTTTCTCGTGATTTTCTACAGATAACACACATAAAACACACATACAAACACACAACACTACCTTTGTCAAGACAGCCACTGAGTAACTCTGTCAGAAACACACATTAAACACTCCTATCAAATGGCCACCATACCAAACCCCTCATCTTTAACTCATCTAACCCAGACTGGCCGTGGCAAATTACGCACATAGACATTTTAAAGGCATCTTACAAAACCCCAGCATGAGGCAGCTCACATTGGATCTTCCAAACTTAATTTTGAGCCACAAGACAAACACTTTCAACGTAATTATCACTACCATATGGGCAGCTCTGCTATTGTGCTGGTTCTAATTAGGATTGTATATGTTACACATGTTGAAAGAGTTTGCAAATATGTTTTGTGGTTGACAGTTAAGCTCAGTGTTTAAAGTAATGTGAACTTTTGTATGTTTACATTGCATTTGCTGTAACAAACACATCATGTGCATAATAAACATACATATGTGCACATATACATGCATACACACTATTTTGTTTTAGCAAAATAAACATAAAACAGGTGTCAGAAATGTCAAAACTCATAACTGGAATAAACATATTCACCAAAATTTAAATCCAGTGCAGTCCTACTCAGCTATTGGCTTCTACAGACAGGATCCAGAAGTATTTCCACTTTCTTACTAACATGGTTTATTAATTGGATATTGTTATTTACATCTGTAATCTTGTACATGCTACTCAAAATTTGGAATTAACTTCTCCAAGAAGTTATCTGTGTATCTATCTATTGAGATGTAGTTTTTTACCACCAAAAGAATGGTATAAGCAATTCAAAGACAGAAAATAAAATTTGAGGTAAAATCTTGGAATGGTACGGCACAAAAGCCACTGGAGTGGAGGCATAGTAGAAAGGCAAAGTATCAACAGCACACAGGTAAAGAACAAAAATCAATCCTTTACAAGTACAAAGCCTGGGGCAATTAATTTAATTCTAAAACCTTATACAAATATGCCAGGCATGCAGCTGCTGTCTGTGAATTGCAAGCAGGACTTTAGAACTCTGCTTTCCCAATCATTATTTTATTAGACGTGTGTGTACATCTCCCTTTTGATTTGTGAGAGCCTTACAAGATGTAAGAGCAGTACACAGACACATTTAATTGCTAATGATACTGTGCTCTGTTTCAAGTTTCAGCATTAGCATCTCAAGGTAGAAGAGCATTACAACCCTTTCAAGCTTTAAAACCCACTTTTCACATAAACACATTACAGCCTGAGCTTCCCTTTCGAGTCTTTTGTCTTGCTCTCACCCTTCAGTTCAAAGTCGTAAAATAACAAGATATCCAAATATTAGATAACTCTTGATACTGCTTTGAAGCAAAGCACCAGTCTCTATCAATAACACATAGGCACCTCTGAGCACGACCTGCCTGCCTGCACAGGGGTAAAACACCACAATTTTCACTTACTCAAAGAGACTTTTGAAGGCTCAGGCCACTTAAAAATGGATGGAATCAGTTGTCTTAATGCTTCTTGTCCAGGGCAGGCTGCAGAGGTGTGGCAGCTTTACATCATCTCTGCCCAGACAGATTTCATTGTCCTGCTGGGGATGGGAGGCAGCACAGGGCAGGGCAGCCCCTGCCACACCTGACCCACGGGCATTCTCCTTTCCCCAGAGCAGATCCCAGTACCCCCAGTGCTTCCCACAGGCACAGAGATGCCATTCAAACCCAGCAGGGTGCAGGCAGCCTAGCTGGAGTCCAGCATGGAGAGGAAGGATGTGCTGCTGCAAGGAAATCACGACACTTCCAGAAGCAGAACTGTGTCCTTGACGTAGCACAATTAAGTACCGATGCCCACTTGAATGCACCAATTTAATTCTACCAAATCTACTTGGAGGACCTGCCTCCACCATGCCAACAGGCTGAAATAAAAAGCTCAGCCTAACACGTTACCTGCCAATCTCAGGTTTTCAGCTCCCACACCCTATCATATTTAATGCAAGTTATGCTGGTTTGGCATTATGAAATTATTTGCCACCACATTTGACTGATGAGGAGTAATCAAGATAGAGGAACGTGAAGTGCTTCCATGGTAAGACAGACTGCAGTGTAAGCTTATTCCTTATCAGACAGCAGAGGACCAACCAGGAGTGGAAAGTTTGTAGAAAGCCACGCTGTGCTGGATGTGTGTCAGGACTCTGCTCCTCATCACTAAAGGGGAAATGAGGGAGAAAAGATGAGAAACAGCTATTCTTTAGTTGTAGCAGTTACAAGTTTGCTAAAGAGAGACCTGTCCTTCACCAGAGTTAGGGAAAGTCTCTAAATGTGTGCAAAACAAGAGGAAAACATTCATTTCCATATCTCGCTACACTCCACAGAATTAGTTACTTCACTGCAAAAAACACATAATTTCTAACCTTCAGGTTAATCCATATTTATAATGAAGATGTTAAAATTAGTGATCTCTACCACTCCCATCCAGCCACACTGAAACATTTCTACACTTCTTAGTCCATTAAAACATAATCACGGCTGAATAATACATCAGTAAAGCTGATCACAGGCAAAATAGAGTTTGTCAGCTCTCCTGCTCCTAATCTGCTACAGCAGTGTAACAGCAGCCAAACCTGGCGTATTTCACAGGACCCAGCAGAATTGTAGTTCCCCATTTCAGCTGCTCTGGTGGCTGGTGTTTGAGGTGATGACAGGGAGGAGCCACGGCTGCTTTTGTGAGCTTCAGTCATGTACAGTAACACCCAAGGATGATCGTGAGGATGCTTAATGGGATCACATTTCCTCTGCAAATTCCCTTGCCCTTCAGCAAATAGGTTTTAATAAGGGAAGTTTTCATGAGCTTCAGAGGAGGAGCAGGGGGACTCCAACAACTTCCTGGGCTCTGCTCCCCAGGACTTCCCTTGATTTCTGTCATTTCATGGCAATGGCCCCTCAGGGTACTGAGCCAGGCTGTCACTCACAACAGACCACAAAGATTTTCCAACACCAAACCCTTCCTCCATTCCTTTTCACAACCACAAAAGCAATTAAAGCATAGCCATTCACACTCCCATTTCAGCCTCCCCCCGCTGACTGCCCAAAGGAAGCAGGGGGCAAGAGGCACCTTTAGAAGTGTAATTTCTGTTTCTCTAAGAAAGGTTTCTATCCCTGTATCAGTGGTTTCGACAAATCTGGTGTTAAGTGAAGTTTTACTGGATGTGGGAGAAGGATTCATCACTCGCTGTGAGTCAGTTACAACCAAACTAGAGCAGCCAACAAAAAAGGGGAGAGAGGCAGTACACAGGTCTGCTTTCCTCTCAGATTTTCTATTTTCAAATAGAACCACAGATGGTTTGGGTTGGAAGTGACCTTACAGATAATTTAGTTCCAACCCCTCTGCCATGGACAGGGACAGCTTCCACCAGACCAAATTGTAACACAGGGCATGTTTGACTCTGAACAGGTCACACCATCAGCCTCTTGCCTCTCAGAAGAATACACTTTCACTTCCAGTCCTGCCATCAGACCTGTGTGAAGGCTCTGAATGTTTTCAGACTCTCACTGTGTGGTGTCAAACAGCTGCTCTGCACAAGCAAAGCCTATAAATGCCACTTTGGTGAGATAAAAGAATAAACCCTGGAACTCTGGTTGGAACTCTGATTCCCTGTCAGCTGATCCCGTGGCTGCCTTTGTTATCTGTCTGTCTTTTCTTCTGCTTGTTCATGTGGCAGGAGGAAGCCCGCAGTGATGAGTTAATGTCTGACCAAAATTGGAATCTGACACTTGTTAACTACAAAATCAGAACACACCCCAAACCTTTTCCCCTAAACAAGTGTGTGTGGGGGAGGGGGGGGGAACAAGGACAATAAATCACAGAATCACCGAATCACAGAATGGTTTGGGTCTGAAGGGATTTTAAAGACCATCTCACCCCTGCCATGGCAGGGACACCCTCCACTGTCCCAGGCTGCTCCAAGCCCCAGTGTCTAACCTGGCGTTGGGCACTGCCAGGGGTCCAGGGGCAGCCACAGCTTCTCTGGGCACCCTGTGCCAGGGCCTGCCCACCCTCACAGGGAAGGATTTCTTCCTAATATCTAGCGCAAATTTCTTCTCTTTTAAGTTTTGAACAATTCCCCCTTGTGCTACCCGTACCTGCTCATGTAAAAAAATTCCTGTTTTTTATAAGCTACCTTTAGGCGCTGGAAGGGGCTCCAAGGTCTCCCTGGAGCCTTTTCTTCTTCAGGCTGAACACCCCCAGCCTTCTAATCCTGTCTGCAGAGCAGAGGAAGAAAATAAAGAAGGACAGGAATGGAGGAGAGAGGAAAGCAGCAAGCCCGGCCTGCCGCGCTGGTTGCCGCAGTTCCGCGGCGCGGCCCGCAGGGGGAGCCCCAGCGCCGCCCAGGAGCCGCCCGGCCCGGCCCGCCCGGCCCCGGGCCCTGAGGGGAAGCGGCGGCGCTGGGAACGGCCCGCGGACACCCGGCGGGGAGAGGGGCAGAGCGGGGAAAAACCTTCCCTGGGAGCGGGGCAGGCACCGGCACAGGGTGCCCAGAGAAACTGTGGCTGCCCCTCGATCCCTGGGAATGCCCAAGGCCAGGCTGGACAGGGCTTGGAGCAGGCTGGGATAGTGGAAGGTGTCCCTGCACATGGCACTTGATGGGCTTTAAGGTCCCTTCCAACACAAACCCTTCTGGAATTCTACCATTCTATGCATAGTATATTTTTGTCAAATCAGGAGAAGGGAGCGGAAAGAGCAGCAGGTTACACAGGGCCACCAAAATGGTGAAAGGTCTGGAGGGGCCACACAAGAAGCGACTGAGGGCCCTTGGTGTGTTCAGCCTGGAGGAGACTGAGGAAAATGAGACCTCAGTGGGGTCTGCGGCTTCTCCTGAGGGACAGCGCCGATCTCTGCTCCCTGTGACAGGGACAGGGCCCCGGGAAGGGCTGTAGCTGGGCCAGGGCAGGCTCAGGCTGGAGACCAGGAAAGTTTCTTCCCTCAGAGGGTGCTGGGCACTGCCCAGGCTCTCCAGGAGCTCCCAGGGATGCCCAGGGTGGGATTGTTGGGGTGTCTGTGCAGGGCTGGGAGTGGGACTCGGTGATTCCTGCAGGTCCCTTCCAGCTGAGGATATTCTGTGAGCAGGAAATCCAGAGGATGGAGGAGGAGTGTTTTCCCTGTTTTAAGGACTGCTTTCAACTACAGAAGTCACTACAGAATGTTTCAGCGGAGATCACCTGGTGAAAAGTGGCTGCAACTCCTTATACTCAGAGCGTTAATTCCAAGGGCCCCAAGTGCCCCAGCACAGGTACTGGTGGAAACACATTCTCCTCCCTGCTCTGCAAGCCCATGGACACCCTGGGAAAGTTCTTTCATAAGCACGAGCATGCTTTGTGTTGATGTAAAAGAGCAAGCAACAATTTTCACAAGCTACAAAGCCTTGCCTAAAAATAAAATTAAGTTCTTTCAATCATAGATAAAAAGGTTTTTTAAATTTGTTTTATACGTATATAAATATATATATTATTTACATCCTATTTGCTTTTTACCCGTTTCTGATCTAAACCCATCCCTTTTAGCACAAAACTTCAATCAGGACATTAAAAAATAAGAGGGAAGTCAAAGTAGTACCTAAATATCTGAATCACTGAAGCAAATCAAACATTAAAAATAGTGTAAATAATCAGAATTGTGTCGTGTATTGGATGGACAGATATCTCAAAGGGCTGACTGCCCCCACTCCCCACGTGTGCAACCACAACTCTCATCTGCTATCAGCAAAATTTTCCCAAGTACTTTAACGACCACTCCTTCTTCCCAAAAAGCCTTTCTGGATAAAAAATGAAAAAAACTGTTCTTCATTTTGCCTGACAGGCTGTAGAAGTCCCAGTTCAAGGGTGAAAGGAAGGACAGGGAGAAAATTGCCTTTCCCCTCCACTCCAAGTCAAACATCTGAAATGTATTCAAAGCAGTTTTTTTGCTGCAGCTCCTACGCTGGCAGTGCCCTGTGCATTGCCCGGCCAGGGGAGTGCCTGCAGGAGTGCCTCCCTCTCTGCTCCTGCACAGCTCAGCAGGAGCTCCACGGGCTGAGCCCTGTGCTGGCACAGCCCCCAGCTCCCCAGAGCTGTGTCACACAGCTCCCTCCTGTGCCCCTTCTCCCACAGCACCCCCACACCATGCCTGGGATGCTCCAGCCACGGGACCGGGCAAGGAGCTGAAGGAGAGCTGTGAGAAAAATCTGTGCATCTCCAGTTCTCTTTGTTTCAGGAGAACCTTTTCGTTTCGTTGTGCTTGGCTCTGAGTCTCTGGTTTTATCTTGCATTTCACACTTAAGGAAACCCAGCCAGGCCTGCCAAATACTACAAGGTTTTCTGTCAAAACTTGGACAAGCTGAAAAGTTTTACATTCTTTTAACCGTAAACCTTAAAGCAGCTCAGACTTTTATTTTACTCGCAGTTCAGGTTTGAGTGTTCTGTGACATTTGGCCAACCTGGCTTGAGTTTTCTGTTTGAGGTTTCATTACAAACTTCTAATTCCAGAACAGAATAATTATTGCTTTTATTAATAGTATCTGTAGTAAAAGATTATAGGACTTGGAAGAATGACTCTGAGTGCAATTTGCTGCCCAGCAGACTACATGCAGTCCAAAAAGGAGATCAGTCCTCTAATTCAACTTCCAAAGCTGTGTGCTAACAAAAAAGCAAAGGCCTTTGGAGACCCAACCGCAGGACCATTCCCTCAGCTGGCCTCAGCAGAGCTTGTTCTCCACGTTACAGAGCAGACCCCAAGGAACTGCAATGGACAGCGCTTTCTGTTCCCAGAAATGACTTGCTCAGTATGACACAACAGTTGGGTTGGAGGGGCCCTCAGGGGCTGATCTCATCCAAGCCCCTCTCCAAGCAAGGCTTATTCAGGAGAGATCGCACTGCTCAGGGGAGAGGTGGATGGCCCAAGGATGCAGATCCTGCAGTCTCTGGACCAAAGGGCCCTGCCTGCCTCCTTGGCAGATCTGAGCAGAGCACTGGTTCTGACATTCCCAGCTTTGTGCTGCCCGTGCTCCTCAACGCTCCTCTGCTGGCACTGCACATGAGAGCCAGCATGGAACCACAGTGGGGGGACAAACCACACCCAGCTGAGTACAGATGCCAAATCTGGAATTTCTGCTGTCCATTTCCCTTATTTTCTAGTCTGCCCCAAAATATGACAATGCTTTAGAGCCTGAAGATTAAATACCAGCAGTAAGTGGTGGCACCCTGCAGGCTGGGCAGCAGAGAGTTCATTCAGAACACTTCTGAAGGAGGAGCTGCCAAGGCTCTGCCCGGTGGGCTTGGACTGTGGCAGCCGCTCAGCTGGGTATCGGTGGGACTGGTAGCGTGAGGAACTGTTACGCAGGCTTGTTATGAAGCTCAAATGTTTTCATTAACATAAACGAGCAGAAGTTAGGTTAATAATCTGAACACACTGACAGATGTTCAACAAACACTTGGCATTGCTGCAGCCAGAACAAGAAAGAATTCAGTGTTATCTTGGAACAGCCTGCAGAACAACACAACACAAAGCAGCAAAGCTCTAGTAGCAGCTTAGACACATGAATACACAGAAAAGCCAGGCTCCCTCCTAGCACAGGCCCAGGAGGCACCAGCATACAATTCTACCCTGTGTGCAGACCTGAACATTTTGCAACTCGTAGAAAAGGAGATTTTACTTCCAATGCAAGTAAGCAGCACCACAGTGGGGGTAAGAGGCAGCCTGTTCCTTCAGGAAAGGAAAGTCTCCACTGCTTTATATTAAATTAAGACATTTCCTGAGTTTTGTCTTAAATTCAAGTTCAGGCTCAATCCAAGGCAAGTTCTAAACACAACAAAAAGCTCTTACACCCCTCAAAATGTCAATGTATAGAGACACAGGATTAGTAAACACGATGAATTTGGGGAGAACAGTGACATGAATGCATTCTGGTCAAAAACAGCTAAAACCCACTAAACTCTCATTCAACAGCTAATAGAAACGCTCAGGGAACACCATGTGTGAGAAGTTCCATCCGGATCAGGGAACTGGGACAGCACTGACCTCATTACAGATGGTTCCTGGATGGTTTGGGGTACCTGTGTTGGAAAGCTTCAGATGAATACACTGGTTTGGGGTTTTTTAATGTGTTAACACTATTCACAAGTGTAAAGGAAATAGTAGGATCTAAAGCTTGTAAATGAGCTACAATCTTGGAGGAGCTAAAGATTAGATCGACCTGTGTTGCATCACTTTACAAGTTAAATATTTTTCTTAAAGTGCTAATCCAATCCAAACAAGGGTTTGATTCTAAATTAAACAGACTCCACTTTTATTGGTATTAACAAAAATATGCAATGCTAATTTCAGCAGGCAGGCACTAACAAGAGCAGCTATGCAGGCTGTGCTTTCTCCAGGGCAAAGAAGGAAGGACATTAACTTCAATTTCCTTTTTTTCCAAGCAAAACGCATTATATTACAAAATCCACTGTGAGGTTTATTAAAAAAAAAAAAACCTGAAGCAAACAACAAAACAAAACCCCAAATTTCCTACACACCCCTGTTTTTAAAGAGTCTTTAAAAAACCCCAATTTTATTGCATCTCCACTTCTGATTCAATTTGCTGTCAAAGGTCATGAGCTAAAATATACAGTTTACGCTAAAAGCAGGAAGCAGGGTAAGTAATTGAATAACATCAGGAAATGGAAGAATACTGCCATTTTCCTAATGGATATAGTACAAGGTTTACTCCCTCCAAATTTAATTCTAGGAGCTCCTGTAGTAAGGGCTTTATTTTTCTTCAGCTTGAATTTTAGCCTACAAGGTTTAAAGCAAAATCCTCATGCAATCAAAAGAACAAAATACCACAGCAGCTTTATTTTCTAACAGACAAAGATGATCATTTCTGCAGGAAAGAGAAACCCCCCATCAACAGTGTCTGAAAACAGAACTGGCATAGCAGGTTGGCTGCTTAATATACATGGGCTGGAAATAATTCTACTAAATCAGAGTTCTGAATTATTCATGAAAAACAGATTTTCATGATTTAAATTAGAAAGACTTAAAATTACAGGCCTTGCATTGCTATTGATAGGTAAGATCTCTTTCCCCCTAAGCGATGTTACAGTCTAATACAGCTCCACTCCTGGATATGCTTTATGATCAGTCTAAAATAGTACAAAAATCTCCTGACACTCACTCCTTCTGGAAACAACACACCCTCTGGTATGTGCTTTAGACCAGTAATAGCCCACCAGTAATGATTATATCAAAATACATCATTATGATAATGAATAAAGTTTGAAGGGATCGTTTTCAGTATTTATTGCATATTAAAGCACAGGTTCATTAAAAACATTGGAAGCACAAGCCTTAGTACTGCAAATAAACTCCTTCCATCATGGAAAACACTGCACTTCTTACAGGAAACATCGGACCACAAATCTGACTTCAGATCTTCCCAAGGCATTTTGTAATGATACACAATCCAGCCTCCCTCCCTGTACTGTTGCTGATTTATAAAGACAATGGCATTAATAAGCTGAAGGCTTGCATTGCTTCCTGGGAGCTGCTATCCAATCATTCCACACAAATCCAGTCAGCTGCGAGGGCTCCAGCGCCTTGCATTGGAAACTATTAATATTCATTCATCACACAGGTAAAGCCTTTCATCTGGAGATCTCCAAACTCTGCACAAATTCTCCAATTAAACCTATCTGCCTTGATTAGGAATTGGTAGACAGTTCTCCTTATTAAACACCATTTCCATGCAGGATGAGCATGAGGCTGTGTCCCGGTGCAGCTCCAGCCTGGCACCGCGGCCGTGCCCCTCGCAGGGGTCACCTGGACACTCACTGAGCACCTGGCACTTCCATGCAGGGGCTGCTCGAGCCTTTTCTACACCCTAAGAGTATTTTGTGGAAATCCTCAGCCTGAGCTACAGCTCCAATGTTAATGCCAACAGCACCTGAACTGAATTGAGTAAATGCAGCTCAGGTTGGGCCAGGGTCCAGAGCAGGACCAGTGGAGCAGCTGGGATAAGCCAGCACCCAAAGGACTCATTAGTAACAGCTTCTGTGGGCTAAGGCAGCATCCCTGCTTCCTGAAGCTTTCACTTAGGCATAGGAGATATGAAAACTCACTGCTTTTCCAGCTAGCAGGATCAGTCCTCAGCACATCATTCTGTATCATCAAGAGAAGTGAAGACAACCAATATCAAATCTTGCAAACTGAGAGCATCATGCCACCCAAATATATCTTTTATTTGACAACACAACACTAAGTCATCAGTATCCTGTCATTTCCTTCTTCAGAACCAAAGCACAGAGCACTTGTCTGGATATTAATTTATTTTCTTAAACATAGGAGCTATTTTCCTTCACCTAGCAAGCCCTATTGAGCAGGTTATATAATTAACATCAAAGCAATTTGAATGCTGCTTGACTTGCTAAAAGCTGGTAAACAAGCAGGAAGCAATAAGGTGCTTTACAAGAAAAGAACATGTGTTGGGGGGAGGGGAGACAATAAAACATTAAACAGATTGATTAGTGATTTTAACAGAATTTCCATTTTTATTAACCCTCTGCGTGCTTTGGGCACTTGATTTTTATTTCATTTATAAAAGTAGGAGATTTTTTTGTCCAACTAGATCAGAGAAAAACCTGTTCAGAAGGAAATTATGAGCACGGTTGGCAAAAATAAAAGATTTTTGGTTGGCAAAAATAAAATACCATGGAGAAACTTCACATGCCAAATATCTGCAGCTTCCAATGGCTAGGATAAAATCCACCTGCTTTATGATTGAAATGTTTTTTATTAACACATTTAGAAAAAGCCAACCTGAGATCTTAAGGAAAGGTATCAAACCTCAGCTTCCAGTTCTACACCCATTCTTAGCTGTATTATTTTTATTGATTTAAGGACTAGAGCCTAAGGACAGGGTTAGCAGGGCAAGCTGGGCTTAGACCTGACAGCATTTTA
The DNA here is from genome assembly GCA_008694505.1 of Cyanoderma ruficeps. Classification (NCBI taxonomy): domain Eukaryota; kingdom Metazoa; phylum Chordata; class Aves; order Passeriformes; family Timaliidae; genus Cyanoderma; species Cyanoderma ruficeps. The sequence continues at coordinate 840,385 of VZDJ01000154.1, read as the reverse complement.
TGAGCAAACCTGGGGGTTTCTCTCTTGTTTCTCTGTTCATGCAGAAAAGTGCTGCATGAGAGGGAACTCGACTTTTCTTTCTTAAGCCCACAGATCCTTTAAAATCTTCCACCACCTGGGAAAGGGGACACAGGACAGGAACTTTGAGGTCAGTGACTCAGTTTTGCTGTCAGAGACTGGAATGGCCCATGGCTTTTTATATGACCTAAATCAGCTTGTGCCTGCAAACCAATTATGTTCCTGCTTCCTTCTCCAACAATTTCTTGCAGGATCTCAGCAGGCTTTGGGCTGAAGGCTTAACTTCCTGCACTAGTTTACACCTCTGTCAAACTTCATATTTTGTCAGACTTTACCTTCAATAGATCTGAGATGTCTCAGGATGTGACACATGGACAGATCTAGAAAGACTAACACTCTATTCCTGTGTCTTTGTTTTGCTGGACTACAGAAAGCACATGGTGTCTTCCATGCTAACAGGAACTGTGATTGAACTGCAATAGCAATTCTTCCTTAGTTGGAGAAAGTGGAGATTGGCATTTTCTTGAAGCAGGTCCCTATGGCTCACACAGCCCGGAGGAAGGCAGACGCCAGGGAAGCAGCCATGGGCAGGAACAGGCTCCTGCACCCTCCTCAGTAAGGGGGAACTTTGCTCTTTGCTACAAGTTTAGTTTTTTCAACAAAGTCCGCTCACAACAGAGTAACTCATTTCAATAGTCTTCCATAGCTGATCCAATACAGATGGAACTGATTTTACACCGACTACTAAAAATGAGAAATTAGACACATCAGGAGTAAGTTTTTTGTCACAGCCTGTACACTGTTGCTGATATTAGAGACAAACTTCCAACAACACTGGAAACACAAAACCAGAGTAACTTTTGCAGTCAATCTTCTATACAAATATTTGTGTTCTTGTAGCAGAATTTAATAAAAATTCTTAAGGGAAACTCTTGCATTTTTGCTCACAGAACCTCACTGTATTTTAATATTGAGCAGCGAAAATTGTTGCAGGGAAAGGTCAGGAGAAAAGGAGAAGTTTGTTTTGTCTGTTTTAGGAATTGTGGCCTTACACTGTAATGGCCACACTGTGTTCTTCAGCTGGCTCCACAAGCAATCCAGATATCCACTGGGATTTTCCAAGAGTACAGCAAGCTTAGAGGAAACAATCACCTATGGCACGTTTTGCTAATAACAGAGGAGGCCTTCCAAGTGTACACAACTCATATACTGTTGAAAAAGCATTAAATGTAGGAAATGGGGGAGTTAGATTTAAAGGTTTGTTTCATTTCAGTGGGTTTAGGCACAAATTAAGATGTCTTGATTTTATAAAATTGCAACATTACAACTTTTGAAACTCCACAAAGCAGAGAACAACCTTCTCCAGGTTGAGGAAGATCATCAGTAATTCTCCTAAGCTGTATACCCAGGTCAATTTTGCCAAAATGAGATAAATAGCAGAAAGCTAGAAGTGCATCCTGTTTCTTCCAGCAATGCTGTGCCACCTCTGGGGACACAGACAGCCTCTGGGGCTGGCCAGAGCCAGCCAGGATAAATCCAGGGAAAGCTCAAAACTCCACAATGGCCCCCTCAAGCACCGCAAACCATGAAAGCAATTGTGTGAGCTCCATCCTGGAATTTCACAGGGATTTACTGCACAGTGCCATTCCCCTGCCCTCAGCTTCCCACTTGTGATAAATCCCAGCCCCAAACGCAGCTGTTCAGACCCAGGACAATCACAAACCTCCCTCCAAATCTGAGGGACTGGAATCAGGCAGCTGTAAAAGCAGGAGTGCTGCCTTTAGTGTACCAAGAGACAGAAAAGCAGCCCACTCAGCCAGCTCAAGGCACTGCTTTGTCCCTCGGGAAGGCCAAACAGGGCCTCCCACACCCCTTGGGAGGGGAACAGTTCCTCTCACTGCTGTTCATGGACACTTTGAAAGTGTCCCTGCACATTTTTCAAAGCCATGGCCTGAGTCTGTGCCCCACGGATTACAGCACTCAGGAGCAGGACCTAGGGGTACAAAAGCCTAAGCAAGAGTTTAAGCATCCGTGGGAGGCTGGCACGCTGCTCAGGCTGCTCCCAGCACGGGCAGTGGGGGCACCACGGCCTCCCTGTGCCCCCTGCAGCAGCCCCTGCCCCTGCCACCAGCCACGCTGCAAACCCACCCTGTGCTGCTGGGAGCCACAGCCAAACCCATCGCTCCTGCCCTGAGGAAAACTGAGTTTGTAGAGGAAAAAAACAAGAACCAAGTAGCAGAACTGCTGCAATCTAAGTTTTTTGTAACAAATGTGAGTGTGAACTTCTGTGCTTACAATTAATCTGCAGGCAAACCCATGGGTTAGAAGTCTTGGCCTAAATTTATTTCTGGAATACAAAAAAAATATTTTAAAAAGTCCTGGATGACTTCCTTTTTAAATTAAAAATGGTCACTTTATTATGCTGTCTTATAATACTTAAGCTGGCATTTAATTTATCTCCAGGCAGACTCAGTCAAAATTAATTTTTTGTTTAATTCCTTACTGGTAACACGCATGAAAACTTTTAAGACAGCAATTGATTGCATTGAACATTTAAAATATGGTTCACTTCCTGGCACATTTAACAATCATTTAAGTTTTCAATTAAAGTAGGGTGCCAACATTAAAAGAAAAAAGATAATCCTGAGAGACAATAGCTGCTCTGTGCACAAGAAATTATTTTTTTAAACTAAAATTCTCCAGATAGCTAATTGATTAATATAATTAGGTTAGCCCAAAAAATGACTGGTTTTAATCTCCTTTTTCTCAGTTGGAATTTGCTGGGAGTTTGTGTCACACTGGGTGGGTGGTGCACACAGGGGCGCTTCCTCTGCCACAGCATGACCTGGTCAGGTAACAGCGTGGTGACATCTCTGCAACTCTGTGTCAGAGCAAACTGGAGCCAGAAGACAAAGTGAGATGCAGCAGGGCAGAGCAGGCAATATTTGCATTAGAAATAAAAATATCCCAACATTGCTCATTTTCTTGCAAGCCTGATCACACTCAACACAACTGCAAGGGCAGGCACAAGCACAGGAGGCAAAGAAACCCTTCCTCTGCCACATCATCAGCTCACATCATCAGCTTCAGAGAAACAGGGGAGATCTTAATATCCCACTGCTTATTCCTGTGTCCAGATGTGACCTGTTTTTCCATGCTCCTGCTTGGCTGTACAAGCTCCACCAGGCAGAAGTATCACAGCAATCACAGTCACCATGCCAGGTGCCAATGGCCATTCTGAGTCCTGTTAAGGGACAATCCACACTGCCCAACAGCTGATATTTCATCTGGAGTGGCCAAACACCAGCCTCTAAGCAAGTTTTAAGCCTTTTATTGTTCTGGGTCTGCACCTGGGGACTCTGTGCCTGCACTGGTGCTGAAGCTGCTCACGCACAGGAGGCTCTGGGCTGGGCAGTGCTCACAGCAGCACACAGACAGGATCAAACCATCCTACCAAATACAGTGGTTCTGAGGCTGACATACAGGCATTTGCTACTTCAGCATCAATAAACAATACCTGGGTAGAGCTCCTCTTACCTTTGGGCACATACACTCATTCACAGGACAGGGGCGTAGCAAAAACAAGGCCCTTTTCTTCCACCCTCATCAGACCTGCAAAGGAAGCTCTCCATAGAGAAGCCATTTTGAGTCCCTGGGACTTCCCAAAATGTATTTTTAAGCCTTCTAGCAGGGATAACATCCTTAGTAATCAATTTGACTCATGATTACTATTTCAAACACAGACTCATACCCAGACGAAAAAAGCACACTTACATGGCAATATATACAGAACAATAACATTGCCAGATGGTATAATACTGAGCAGAATTAATTTCACACATGATGTTTTCAAGGTGTTAAAATATGTCACAGCTTCTGCTAATAAAACATCTTCCTCTTCCCTCCTCCTTTTAAGAGAACGCTCCATTCCCACCAGCCTGTATTTTACATTATATGTGTTTCCATCCTGATAAGGGCAGCTGATTGCTTGCAAACCTAATTACAGTCAAATGAAAGTCTTTCAGAACCATCATTAGCGATTAGGACCTGCTGGATTTGCAGTGTATCATTTAGAGAGGTATAATTCAATAGCTTATTGAAAAATTGCAGGTGAAACTGGTGATTATGGGGGGGGACGCCGGTGACACGTCCCTGCAGGCGAACATTGGGTGGAGTGGCAGCTCCCCGAGCACCGCTCGGTGTCTGCAGGGGTTTGTTCTGCCTGAGCACAGCCCTGCCCCGGCCCGGAGCAGCATCCCGGGACCAGCTCTGCCCTCCCCGAGCCCGGCTTTGTGTGTGCTCTCCTGGAATCCAAAGTGCCCATTCAGGAGCTCGGGGAAGCCGTGGGGGATGTGCAGAGCGGAACAACAGGAACACGAAGCCACACACATCATTTTTCAGTCCTTTCTGCAGAGAACAACAGTCTTTTCTGTGCCCATTGAGCTCAATTATATATTATCAGGGCCCAGAAGTTGTTTGGATGCTTTTGAGCAGCTGGGTGCCTTCACAGATGACGCACTGGATACGGTGACTGCGGGTTAAGTGCAGCTGGAGATTTCTGTGGCCTCTGATCAGAGGCAAACAGCAGTCGAGAATCACAAAATGCCTGTAATTCAAGCACTGTTTGTCACCCTCGGCGGTTTCCAAACGGGAAACAAGCAGGGGACTGAATGGCAGCCCAGCTTTCAGCACATGCTGCCACACAGACAGGAATCCACACACTGTGCATGTGTGAAAATAAAGTGTGGGTCCCTGCCAAGGGTGAAATTACCAACTGGCCAGCATGAAGCACTCAGCATTTCCACAGCACAGGTGGACTGGATAAACTGAGCTGGACACTAGCAGAGACAGAGGACATTAACTCACAACACCTGCCCCCTCTCTAGGTATCCCCCTCTATTTGCACACCATGTGTAACATTTACCCCCCAAAAACCACACAGAGCCCAGCCTACACCTCTGCAAAGCCTCACCTCTTCATCCCTTCCACAAAGGTCTCTTTCTCCTTTTCTATCCTACAGAGGCTTCTCAAAGCCCAGATCTACCCATCCCCTTTAGCACATGAGCATCTTCTCCCACTGTATTTCTACACCCACTCATGCTGTGATGTAACCTCAAAGCACAGTTACCCAGATATGGCCCTTTCTATTCTTTCAGAGCTGTAATCTGATTTTTTTTTCATCATTTCATGGGTTATTTTTCAAATTAAATGTTGTTTGAGGTGCTAGATTAATAACCAGTGCTTTGAGTGACGTGATACTAACACAGTTTTGTTAAACCAGTGGCCCCTGCAGGTCCTGTTGCTGGTGACACTTGCTGTAGGTGCCTTCAGACTTTTGGCAACAGTGGCACAGAATCAAACCACGTTGTGTGGGCTGCAGCACAAACAGCAAATCCACTCATTTCAAAGTGGCTGCACTAGCATTTTGAATCTGAAAAAAACCTTAAACCAAGCAACGTCTCCCTTTACATACAGAATGGGAATATTATCTCCCTTTCCATCAATGTGTGGCTGACCTGGTCCTGGCTGGTATTACTCCCAAGGCAGATGACTTTGTCCCACATTCTACCAGTCAGTGCTGATGTTTCCTGTCACTTCATACAAAGCCAGACCTCCAGCAGTGCAAAACCAGCCCAAAAATCCTACACACAGCTTCCAATCCCCTGTGTTGCCCTGCACAAGGTAGTTTCACAGCCCAGGTTCCTTCCTGATCTTCAGAACTTTTATAGTCACTGAAATCCACTGGCTGCCAGTAAAGGAATCCCAAATCCCAGCAGTTATGTTCAAGGAGGTTCAAGCCTTTATCGCTCACTCCGGGTGATGCATGCTGTAGGCAGGATTTCCAACGTGTCTGACCTCACACTGCACAAATATATCCCCATTTCTTCCCTTGCACAGAGCTACAGTAGGCACTCCAAGAAAAGAAACAGTTTTCCGTGGCTGTGTATCGTACTTGTAGCTGCTACGGCATTCCCAGAGCCCACCCACAATTTCATTTTCAATTAGCAGCTCTTAGAAGAGTAGTAATGAAAGCAGTTGCTAAAGAGCACTCAGATGTCATTGAGAGCCTGCAAACCCAAACTGTAAATAGCACATTGTAAATCGCTTGTCAGCACAGCCAGCTCTCCCCGGGATCACAGTGCCGGTGTCAATCCATCCCATCTGCTCCGCTGCCCGCCCAGCGCCACCGCAGCCCGGGGAGCTGCCACCGCCCCCCGGCCCCGCCTGTGCCGGCAGGGCTGAGAGCCGGCACCGGCCACCCTGACTGCGGCACACGGGGCTGTCGGCACACTGCCGAGCACCCTGCTCAGCACACGGGACTGTCAGTACACTGCCGAGCGCCCTGCCCAGCACACGGGGCTGTCAGCACACTGCCGAGCGCCCTGCCCAGCATACAGGGATGTCAGTACACTGCCGAGCACCCTGCTCAGCACACGGGGCTGTCGGCACACTGCCGAGCGCCCTGCCCAGCACACAGGGATGTCAGCACACTGCCGAGCGCCCTGCTCAGCACACGGGACTGTCCCTGACTGCAGCACACGGGACTGTCAGTACACTGCCGAGCACCCTGCTCAGCACACGGGGATGTCACCCTCTGCACCACTGCTCTGCTGTACTGAGGCACACCAGCACCTCTGCACCAGGGGACAAGTGTGCTGGCACTGAATCAACACAGGGAACAACGTGGTGCTCCCAAGTGACGATGGCAGGGGACAACAATGGCAGGGGACAACGATGGCAGGGGACAAACCCGACAGCTGTCCACATCAGCCACCCAAAGGCTCAGCAGTCTCAAGTTTAAGATGCATAGATTCAGGGTGAGACTGCCAAAGGGATCATGGACTTAATTCTGAGAAGGAACAGCTTCACCACTCCTCTCCCTCCCTCCCTTTAATTGATTCATGTAATGGACTAGGAGGTGAACGCCAGTGGTTTATAACACTTGTAGCTGGGGACTGCCAGAGTCAGCAGTGTATCTTCTGCTGCTGTTCTTCCCATTTTTCCTTGATCTCATTACAATTTACCTCCTAATTCATTTCTCCATTGTGAGTTTTCTTCCCTCTATTTATCATCCACCTCCTATTTATTGCCATTTGTCTCCTTCCCTGCACTCCTGCAGTATCTGGGATTGGGATTTGATATTCTGGAAGTGTCTCTGGAAACAGGTGGTGAAGGCAGAGCCCGGCAGCTTCTGGCTCTCATGCACACATGAGCCAGCCCAGGCACCCCTTGCCCAACACACACACTGCTGGTTTAGAAGCGTATCCAGAGATTATCCTCTTCTGTAAGAAGATGCAAGAACCTCCCACCAGATGAAGAAAAACAGTGAAGGAAATGGTGGAGGCAGCAAAAGTCAATGTCTTCTGCTTTTTTCAAATCATACATCCACTGAATAAAGAGAAAATGATCCTTTCCCCTCATTATCAAAATACTCTCAACCCTCCTTCTGCCCTGAAAGCTCATTGTTTCCTGGTATGGCCCACTGTGCTCAGACCTCGAGGAATAAAATCTCATTAAAACCCATTTAAAAGTGTTTGCCACCCTTTTACTAGTTTAAAAATGTTCACTTTAAGATTTCCAAATGATTTTTACAGAAAACACATAAAAACATGCCATCACCAATTAACGTAAAGGAAATTAAATTTAAAACGCTGGAGAAATATTCCGATGAGTCTTATGTTTGCTTAACGCCAACTAAAATTTCCTTGAGGCATTTAATAAGTACATTTATAAAAGCTCACAAAGAAGAGTTCAAAAGTCTTCTCGCTAGTAAAATATGAGCCTTAATTAACCTACAGTTTCACATTTTCTGGATTTCAATAAACCTGTAGGCATTTCAGCAGAGCTGGATAAATACCTGCATGAATACTGCAAGGATTTTTTCTGAAAACTAATTAGCAATGCTTTCAATAGCTGACTTCAACTAAATCTGTTTGACAAGGGAGCTTCATACTCTAAATCCTGCAGTGAGAGTTACTTCCAGCAGATAACAGATTTCACAGGAAAGCATATCCAACAAGACTGTCAACCACTGGAAAAACTATGAACGAGATCTCCAGGTATAAAACCTTTCCCAGCAAGGACAGACTGCAGCCAAGGTCTTATGTGACAGCTCTGAGATTGCATCCTGCCATCCAGTTACAGTAATCACAGGTGACAGTCCAGGATTCCCCCAGGGACACGAGAGGCAGGATAAATTGTGTATGTATCAAATATAAAGCCCTAATATAGCAAGGACACTGTATACATGCAGAAGCCTCCTGAACTTTGAGTGGCTCCAGACACTGCTGCTGTGTCACACACAAACCACAGCGGCCCCAGTTGTTGGCTCACTGCCCTCTGAGAAGGTTGACAAGCAAATCTATTTCCCCTTCGGGAGCCCAGGGATTCAGTGGGATGGACCTGGGTGGGGAAAGCAACCCAAGGCGTGCAGCCATGAGTCACTGGAGGAGGAAAAGTGTAACATCAGAAAAAAAACATGCTGAGAACTTATCAATCTCCTCCCTCTTTTGTGCTCTTCACCGTTTGTCTTGAAAGAGGTCAGAAAATGCTTACCCAAAACTCTTTTTAGAGGTGGTAGGCATGTCTTTCCAAAGAACTTTGCAGTCTTTTTCATGACATCTTTTTTCCAAGTGCCAAAGCTGAATGTTTGTCAGCACCTACACTGTTCATAAGACTTAAATGTTCTTATCTGAGGATTTCTACCCCTACCAAGTGTATTACATTTATACTGAGCAAGATACTTTATTTCCTCTCAGTCTTATGCCTTAGGAATTAAGCAGAGTACTCAGATTTATCAGGTCAAAGCAAAAGCATTTTCCGTGACATCTGTCAACTCAATACCTTCCAAGCCAATGCATATTCATTCCCAAAAACACCACCTCACAAATAATTTCCATCAGCAGGGAGGCCAATTTCCTTCACAGATGAAATTCTGGGCAGAAAGGTTCCCCCTGAGATTAGGCCCCACTAGGAGAGTTCACAGTGCACACAGTCAGTTCTGGTGCCCAAAGCAGACACATCTGACACACCAAAACAGAGCAGAGACCACGGGGCTGAACACAGAAAACAGTCAAGGAAACACAGCAACCTTCAGTATCTACTGATAATGGAATCATTGCATCAACTGTCCTGAAAAGATTTCCCCACCTTCCTTTGAAATACCCAGTAGAATTAAATCAGAAAAAAACACCTTTAACAGCTGGTGGTGTAGAACAGGCATTTTACAATTTCTTTGCCCTGCTAAAGTACTGGATAATCTCGTACTATATTCCTATATACAGCTTAACATATAGGCTTCAAAATTATCATGAAAACCTATTTCTTTCCAGCTTCTCTAACTCTGCATATCAAAATTGAATACAACTCAGCATACTTGTCATCCTTAATGTTCCATCTCCCTGAACTCACAAAATGAGAAGCATTGAATTCTCACTATTTGCTACAAGTTTCTCTGCAAAGCAAGGTTTGGTTTGCACTAAACAAGGATGAAAACTGATTCCATGAATATCAACCATCCCCATTAAATGTTTAAATTTTAGTTCAAGAGTCATTAATATCACTCAAATACAGGCAAAAGCTGACCTAGTCACTACTACTATGTACTATTATCAGCATCATGGAAATCACATCTGTCATGCTTTCTTCTTTGAAAAACACAACAAACACAACACTGCACAGTCATGAAGACAAATCCAATGTTTTCAGCCTCAATCCTGGATGTTGCCTGCTCACTTCCACCACTGCTGGGAAGGCAGAAGTTCTCGCTTAGGGCGGGTGATCTGTAACCCAGGGGAGAAGACACCAGCACCACTGACACTTCACAAATGAGCTCCTCACACTAATCAGTCTGAGGGCTTTGCCCTGATTAACAGCTGCCCTTCCTGCAATTGCCTCTCCTCACCCTGGATGTTCAGAGGGCTCTTCTGCTTCTGTGTACAAAGCCTAGAGACAAGAAGGTCTTTATGGGACAAAGTTGGTCTCGCAATCACAGAAACGGAAACTCCATTTGTTTGCCGTGACAGTCTCACAGCCAGCCTGTGGAAAGCTCTTCCCACCTTTCCACATTTATTAATCACATCAGCACCAATGCAGCACCTGATCTCCCTCTCAGTCCACCTGTGCCAGTGCTAGGACACTGCACCACTCTCACCCAAGAGCCCGAGAACAAAACAACCACAAAAGTATCAAATCAAGCAATCGCACAAAAGGAGAAATTGACTTCTACATACCATGAGCCACCGGGCAGAGCCCTCCCTCCCCGCAGCAGGAAACTTGTCTCCCACCTGTCTGAGGCCCTTCGGTAACTTCTTCCTTTTCCCAAGGTGCTGGCACAGGTTCCGGTCATTTTCCCGGTCGGAGCTGTACTGGTGGTGGTGGAGCCGGTTCTTTTTTGGAAGGTACGACAGCCCATTGGTCAGTGCTTCCCGTTTCTTCTTGGCCAGAGGGTTCTGTCGCTTCTCCACACGTTCCTGAGGTTTCAGAGCTACGTCCTTCTGCAGAGGGAGGAGAAAAGCACAGTGGTCTGTCATTGTAGGACACAAAAGATGAAGGACTCCAAATACTTCAGGAGCCAAGTAACATAGAAAAAAGGCTTTATTGTCTAATTCTTACTACTTTTTATGAGGCGTTCTGATACAGACTGAGCATGATTGGTGAATAGGAACGACACTTCTTTAATCTAATTGGTTAAACCAGAGAAACAGCAAAACACCACCAGCAGAAAGATTGTTTTGAGAAAGGAGAGTTGTTTGCCAAGATTGTTTTGAGAAGAACCTTTCTTGAGAAACTTTTCCTTGGGAAAAAGTTAGCAGCTGCTAGCAGGCTAAAATCTCTAAGACCCAGAAATAATCAGGCCCACAGTGGCCAAACTGCAGCTCTGCTTTGGTTCCAGGTGAGCAGCAAAGCACTCTCAGGGCAATGCTGCAGTCACCAGAAAAGGAACAAACCCACTCTTCACCGATGTCCTCTTAATCAAAAGACAGGCAAATGCTAAATAAAATTGGCAGGATGAAGTGAGTGCATGGAAGGAGACACATCCCCCTTGAGACTTCATATGGTCAACCTCAATTCTCACTGGCATCTCATGTATCAAGAGAGCACACACTGAGAAGACAGCATTTGTTTATAATGCTTAAATTAACAATCTGCTTTGATTTAAACAATGCTTGACTTTTCAATATTTATTCTTATTGTTTCTTGTATTTGAGAAGCCAAGGCACGAGGTGACCTAAATCCAATTAGGGTCAATGAATCTCCACTGACTTCAGGGCATGCTTCCCTCGAGCCTGACTTAAGCAGAGATTTCCAAATCTCAGGGAGAGGGGTGAAAAGTGCATGAAAAAAGCAACTTGTATTTGAAAACCTTGTCACTGACCCTTTAACCCCCAGAATCAATGTCTGTCTATGAAAAAATACTCCACTCTTGTAACACAAATGTGAGTTTTGTCACTTAGCCCACAGCTGTTTTCTTACAAATAACCTTCAACACACAGAACCCCTGTTTTCATTTCAGATAAATGTTACTTGAAATGAATCTTTTTCAACAGCACAGAATTAAAGGCAGAGGAAGAGGAGGCTGGAGAATTCATTAGGAGAGAAGAATGAGAAGCTACTGAGAAGATGGTGATTACAGTGCAATTTCTGCATCCAATAAATGCAACGTGCTGAGTCACATCTGCTTCCAGAGCTGCCCACGTTGGGGTCTGTGGGGTAGACCAGCCGCCCTGTGAGGGGAAGTTACTAAATCAGGTTGTGCTTCCAGCACTCTCTGCCAACGTGCCTGGATGCTTGGGCCAGAAGCTTCCATGCCCACCATAAAGTGCTGGATAATCTTGTGAGCCTTTCAGCTCTTGTTTATAGTCACTTAATATTATAACTGACAGCAGGAAGGGCTATTGGTCCCTGTGTCACATAAAGGCTGAGGCTCAGGAGAAAATAATTCAAATTATGGCACCTTTTAATGCAAAAAAACAAGCCTAAAGGCAAAAAAGCAGTTTGGCTTTAATTAAAGACTGCTCCCTAAATGACTTTCTAAAACACAAGAGCTTCACAAAATTCATAACTGAAACCAATGAGATGATTAATTAAACTGAAGACAGTCATTGTTCAAATTTGATATTTAGCAAAGGGAATGATTTTACAGGCATTAAAGATGGGAGTACTGAACAGAAGCTGCATGACATTTTTTCTACCTTTTCTTCACCTCGGACACCACAGGAGATGCCCTGGGCTTTTCTTCACAGTGTTATTCATATCCAAAAAGTTAGGAGCCTTATCCAACCTCATGAAAGAGAATTCGAGCATCCTTAGCTACAACACATTAGCAATCTAAGCAACCTCCCGTGTCTGCTTGCTGGTCCCTCCCTAGCTGAAAAAGAGCTCAGGAGTAGCACTGATCTTCCTAAAAACGCTTTGGGATCTCCTTGTGCACGAGCAGAGGGATCCTACAGAGCTGCCCAAGGAAATTAAAAGCAGGAACAACCCCTTTTCTCAACATAAAAGCAGGAACAGCCCCTTTTCTCAGCACACCTTCTGTCTCCCTTCCCAGGAAGGTTTTAGGTTTAGCTGCACACCATAAGTGCAGGAAGGCAAATTCTCAGGGGCAGTAACCAATTCACCAGGGCTCCCAATCAACAGCATTCACAAACACACCTGGACCTCCTGGATAGCAAGGGCAGGTTATAAAATGGTAGAACTGATTTGTAACTTAGGACAGCTGTCATGCTGCTAACAATTCTTTTTTCAGGTCAGCATAAAAAATATCCAATGTTTTATGAGTAGAACATTATACCAGCAAAGACTTCTGTTAAAACACAGCATTCATGTTTGTAGATACAAATGCTATTCAAGAGAATTCATACTAAATGTGAAAGGCTGAAGGAGTGAACAAAGGGGAAACTTTCTGGACAAAAAAAAAAAAAAATCTTCCAATGACTAAGTAGCTTTTGTGGGATTTTTTTCCCCCAGCTGCGAGTGATCTAAATGAAACAGTGGCAGGCCTCCAGAAGCTTATAAAATGTTTAATGGGGCCAGGAACTTCCATCAAGAAATAACTTGTTCCTATTATATTTAAGGGGGGTGTGAGATGGGTCAGCTCAGCAGATGACTGTGGATGTTCCTGGGAGACCCTTCCTCAGAGCCCACGTTCCAGACAGCTTCCTGAGGCTCCACAAATTGTCAGATACACATAAGAACGTGGAGCTCAGGAGAACTGGGAGGAAGGAATCTGCTCACACACCTGTGACAAAGATGAGGGACACCAAATCCACAAAGGCTTCCCCAGCCTGGATGGAAAGTCAACTTCCAAGGCAGAAGGAATGATTGGCAGGAATGTTCAAAATCAATGAATGTTCCTCTTCTGCTCACAAGCAGAGAGAGGCCAAGGAGCTCCAGACGTGCCTGACTTGTGAAAGGGCCCTTAAATCCTGTTTGGTGGGTGGGCTTGCTATGAAATTTAGGCATAAGGATTGGGGTTTAGACAGCCCTGTTCTGCCAGAAGAGCTGTCTGCTCTTCACCACTGGGGGGAAAATTCCAGAGTGCTGGGGATCAAATCCTTTGTGAGGGACTTATGGGGTAGAGCCTCTCATGGATTTCAACAGAGACTTCAGAGACTGAAAATAAATATGTACATAGAAATGTGTGTTAAATTCCTCATCTGCAGACTAAATTAGGACGTGAGAAAAGAATAAAGCTTAGGCATAGGTGGGCAAGATGCATTAAAAGTAGCTTGAAAAGCTCTCCCAGGGTGTTCTCAGGTCTGAGGGTGCAAACTGCCTGGGATTGTGTCAGATTGTGCCCCGTGGAGCCCCTGGGCTCTGCAGAGGCAGCACTTGGCTGGGAACCACAGCCCTGCATAAATCACTTCCCCACTTGCTGCCCTTTCTCCCTCATCCCATTTTTATCTCTCCCTTGTTTAGATAGGACAATAGCTGTACCATGCCGTGTGCTAGTACATTAGCCAGCACAATCTTAATTACAGACTTCAGGCATCATCATGATTAGAGTAATAAGCTGTAATTACTCTAAGGTGACAGGACTGCACAGACCTTATCTCCATAGATAAGAAGATGTAGTAATATTTCATGTCGAGACGGATTTCTCAGCAGCTGCCCAAGGAGTGGATCCAGCCTGAGCACCAGACCCCATGAACACTCTCAGTCTCTAATGGAGGTTTCTCTCCTCTCCTGCCAGCATACAAGCCCACACATTATTAAGTAAATCCTACAAACATATTAGGCACAGTTTAAAACCATCTCTTTCAGAGATATCTTTCATCAGTAAAGTGCCTTAAGTGTATCAGGAAGGTGACTTAAATGTATAAATATGTAATTACACGCAGTTCAATACGAAAGTGCATTAATATTTATGAGTGTACTGTATAATCTAAAAAAATTTCCATTTGTTTTATTTCTATTGGGCCCATTAATCAGGCTGATCCCGCTGCAGGTGCCCTGGTGGGGAAGGGCCTGTGGTGCTGAGCAGGCTCCTGCCCAGTGGGGCACTGCAATCACCTGGCTCCACTCAGCACCCACAGCTCCAGCCCAGCCCTGCCCCAGCCCAGGGCACGAGGAGCAGCCCCCTGGCTCCATCAGATCATTTCTCAAGGTAGGAGGCTTGAAGGACACGCTGTGTTCTCATCAGGTCTTTCAGGGAGCTGTGCCTGATTTATTTTAGCCAAGTCCATCTTCTTGCTACATAAATGACAACTCATTGATTAAAAGTCAAACCCTCAGTGGCAGCAGAGCAGGGCTTTGTGGGGTACACTCATCACCCCCATGAACCCACCCCAGAGCCACTCCATCACTGTCCTTCCCTCCTGCCCCTGCCCTCTGACAACAGCTTAAAAACTACATGTGAATAACTCTGTTCCACTCCTTTATACAGTTTTCTATGGGAATGCTGGAAGTAGAACAACACTGTAAATGCAGTGTGTACCAAATACAGCGCACAAATGTCTCTGGATGAACATCTCAGGTACTGCTCAGGGATTTCAAGCCCTGACCTTTCCAAACCATCCTTGTGCATTAGCATTACAATTCCAGTGTTCTAAAAACTTATTTTCTGAATGTGCACTGAATGTGACCTCAGTAAAATACAACTTTTAAAAACTGATTATTATAAACAGGAAAAGTTTCCACTGCTGTGTTTCTTAAACCAAATTACAGTTGCAACAATCTACAACTATATTCCAATTGTTTGCTCCTCAGGTTCTTGCTGAAGTCTTCTACAGCTTTATATCAGAGACCAACAATTTATCCTTCACTCCAAGAACAAAGTATAAAGAAATTAGACTTTTTTTTTTCTCAAACGTCAAATAGTCATGAAATGTCAATGTAATGCTCCACTTTAAACATAAATATTTAGAAAATCAAGCCTGAAGCTGCCAGTCTGCCCCGTTCACTATTCAGACATCCCAACGGCCCTGTCAAACAGAACTGTAAGAAAGGCACTTCTGGAGCCTTTCAAGGTACAAACAATTCACATTTGAGCGGGAACACTAGTGCAGAAGGAAGAAGCCAATTAAGGAGGAAGAAAATACATTTTCAGTAGCTACAAAAGTCAATTTGAAATTCTTTCCCAGTTCCATCCCGAGCCCAGGACAGCCTGGCCCCTCAGCCTGCTGTCAGCTGCAGAGCTCCAGGGGATGGGACGTGAGGGGAAGCAAGAAACAGCCAAAGGGAACAGCACAACACAGAAACCATGGCAAAACCACAACACTCACATTCACCCTCTACACAGAGGGCACAGAGGGTCAGCTTGCAAGAAATTAGGATGAGAGAAATTAGCTGCAGCTTGGCCAGCACAGAATCCCAGAAGTGTTTGGGTTGGAAGGGACCTTAAAGCCCATCCAGTGCCACCCCTGCCATGGGCATGGACACCTCCCACTGTCCCAGGCTGCTCCAAGACCCAGTGTCCAGCCTGGCTTTGGGCACTGCCAGGGATCCAGGGGCAGCCACAGCTGCTCTGGACACCCTGTGCCAGGACCTCACCATCTTCAGAGGGAAGCATCACACAGGGGGCAATCCTTAGATGGGAATTCAGGACAGCAACATGCACAAACTGACCCCAAAACTGCACAAACTGACCCCAAACCTGCACAAACTGAACCCAAACCTGCACAAACTGAACCCAAACCTGCACAGACTGAACCCAAACCTGCACAGACTCAACCCAAACCTGCACAAACTGACCCCAAACCTGCACAGACTGACCCCAAACCTGCACAGACTGAACCCAAACCTGCACAGACTGAACCCAAACCTGCACAAACTGAACCCAAACCTGCACAAACAGCTGCACAAACTGAACCAAAACCCCTCAGAAACCCTCAGCTAATCTGAGGGTACCCAATTTGCCATCACATCTTGATAGTCCCCATCAACTCCTACTGTGTTTCTGTTACATTGGAGAATTTTTACAGCTGATGGACAAAAATGCCTCAAATCCTCAATATTTCTCTCATGTTTCATAATTTGCTGTTTTAATTCCAGCAAAAATAAGATGTAAAGGTCTGAAAATAATGTACTGACCAGTCCTTCTAATCAAAATCAGAAAATAAAATGAGATGCTTATAATCACCATTAATTTACCCCCAGATAAAATACTTAATGCACTGTGTATTCTTCTAATGAACGACTAGTTTCTCAGAAGTATTTATCTAGGGGAAAAAAAATTGCAGACACTCTTAAAATAACGCCAGGGGAAAAGGAAGGCAGGTGTAAAGCACAATGCAAAAGAGAAAAGGATTCTCAGTGTCACTATTATGGTATTTTAAAACACAAGGGGCTGGTGAAGAGAGGTGTGATGTCAACTATATTGGGTGCAGTACCCATCCACTAAACCCAGCAATTCCTTCAAGGCACAAGACCTCCACAGAAAGGTTTAATCTTGTTTTGTTTCCTCTGATTCCATAAAGCTGCAATCCCTTGCCTCCTGCATCTCTCTGGAATCTGAAAACAACGTGCTTTAGTGTTGTGCAAAAGGGGCTGTGCAGCAGAGTGGGGAGTAAAGGCAGTGCCAGGCTGGGGGGCGCTGGGGTGGGTGCAGAGGAAGGAAAACAATAGCAGAGCAGGTCGCTGTCTGCTCCAGATATGTTGTGAGAAAGCGCCTCTGTGGCAAAGAGATTGCTTTGATTTTCCACCCCCAAATCATTTGTTAACAATAGCATTGATAAACAGAAGGCTCCTTTTCAGCTCCTGCCGATGTAAATTACGCACAAAAATACATTAAGGCGACATTATTGAGGTTACAAAGTCAAGGGCTTGGAAGTTATGAAAGGCCAGGATTAAGGCTGCAGCCACCACCTTAATTCAGGCCTCTTGTGCATGCACGCCAAGATACCATCTTTAATTACATGATCCCATGCTCCTATTTCCCTGCACAGAATGGAAGGTGTTCAGCTAATGAGCAGCCACTCAGGAGTTTGTTTGCTCCTCTTTGTCCATAGCGTGGACCTAGGCCTTGTTTACTGACACTCCATTCACACCCTCCTCTGAATGCACAATGATTAATTTCCTCAAGGGCTTTGTTGTACAGCTCCTCCCCATAGTATCAGATAGATGCTCAACAAATACCAATGGCCTATTTTACACTGGTTTTGCCGAAGGTATTTCACTATTCCCGTTTTATAGGTGGCAACAACAGTCCTGACACATTAGGTCAGAAACATCTGCTAATTGTAAGCATTCTTTGGGGAACACCTGAGATTTGATTTTTCAGAGAACTTGGCTCCACAGAGCACTTTCTCTAATGAAGCACAGCCTTCATTGATTTCAGCAGCTGCCAGGAGTGCTGAGCACTCCTGAAAATTGGGCTTTAGTGGGCACCATGTGTTATAAAGATACAGGGAAGTGCTGTTTCTAAAATAATGTGGTACCATGGCCTCCCTCAATGCCACATAGCAAATACAAGCTGGAGGTAGAGGAAATCTAAGACTCTGGTGCCAGCTGTTGAGCTGGCAAAAGCTGGTGTCATACATCCAGATGAGCATCAGAGCAATTGCTTTTCATTGTTTTCCAAACATGGTATTCTCAGCTTTGTTGTTCTCCCCTCCCTCCTTTTTGTCACTCAAATACTGTGCCACACCATGTCACAGACTCAAATACTGTGCCATACCATGTTACAGTTGTGCAGAACAGTCAAGAAATCACTGCAGCCTGTGCAACCTGAGTTAGCAACATCCTCATCTTGAAGCTGGTGCTGAGGAAGTGCTGAGCAATGCCAGCCTGGATTGCAGAGCCATGGAAGTGTTTTCCTTGAAGCTGCCCAGCTTTGGGAAGGCAAAGTACACACACACAGCTGCTTCTGCTCTGACTGCTTCAGCCAGGAGACTGTGTGCTCCTGCCAAGAGATCCTGAAGCTCTGGCTCCAGCCAGCTTCTGCCAGCCTAAAAGTCCCATTGTGTTTTCTCAAGAGATTTTTCTAGGTCTAACACAAGTGGCCAGCCAAGTCCAAGGTCATGTCTTTGCTGCAGATGTGACTCAGTGACCTCCAGCACACCTGGGGCTGCCTTTGTGAGGCTGAAAGAGCAGCGAGACCTGGCCTGTCCCGGCAGTGGATCCGTGTCCTCTGCTGGCACCACCTCAGCCACATTCTCTCGACTCCTCATGGAAACTCTCCAATGCCCTTTGGTGAGTACCTGTTGTCCCCCGAGGCTCTGATCCCGGCAGAGCAGCCAGGGCCGTGCTGCCCACGCTGCCAATCCAGCCCATCCCTGCTCCCTGAGCAGGACTGACTGAGCAGAACCAGCCCCAGCTCCACCCCAGGTCCCAGCCCCTCCATCCCACTGTGCCGCACCCAGCACCGCCCCTGGGCTGCTCTCTGCAGCCCTGGCAGCGGGGAAAGGGATTCCCACTGGCCCTGGGGTGATCTCACAGCCTTAAATAAATGTGCTTGACTCACCCTGTGAGCAGCAGGGCCACATGCTCATATTTATTTTCTTTGTTTGAGGAATGAAAAGAAATACAAAAGAGATGTGGAGAGGAGTCCCTAGGGACGCTCCCTTTAAATCTCCATGCCAGGGAAGAGGACTCCAGTGCTCCTGCACTGCTCAGGCAGGATTAGAGATGAGGCAGGGAGAGGAGCACTGAGGCAGCTCCTGAAGCAGTGCTGAGTTTGGTTTGTCCCCTGTGCTGTGACACACCAGTGGCACAGTTATGGTGACACAGATGCTGAGGAGCCAGCACTGTCCCAGCCAGCCCAGCCTTGATCTGGAGCAGGAGCACATCCAGCTGTGGGCACAGGCTGGGACTGGCATCTCCCACAGCTGCCCTTGCCTCAGTTCAAAGCAGCTCCAGGTCACAGCAGGGCCAGGAATGTTTATCCTTGGAAAAGATGGTGATCATGGTGGAGGGAACCCAACTGAACAGTTATCATATCAAGAACCACACTGAACAATATTAAACACAAATATGTCAGTGTGTCTAAATAATGAACAACTCCTCAGTTCTACACCAAAACTTCCAGACTTTTTTCTTCACATTAGGTTTTCCTGTTTTTCACTTTTTTTCTCATTTAGAATGGAAAAAAAGAATTCAAAATTTCTCCCAAAAAGAAAAGTTTTGTACATTGTATCTGTAGTTATACAGGATTTGCATACACTGATCAAAACACACATTCCAGGAGATTTCACTGGAGGGAAATACAATTCCACTGCAGGAGCTGCTGGCACAAAGGCCGAGGGCTTTGCTGGCTGTGGGTTCCTCCACCCTCCACACATATTGTGTTCTCTGAATAATTCAAGCAGCACTTGGGTTGGCAGGCCACAGACCCAGGCAAAGAGTTAGTGTGCCAATAAATTTTACATTTAAAGGGTGTCCCCCTTATCGTAGGGTTACAAGAAATGCATTTGGGCTCAGACAGCTCTCATCCCTGCTATCCCTGCACTAGGAAACAGATGACTTCAGCCTCACACTGGCACCATTCATTAGCACAGCACTCAGCAGTCATAAAAAATGTATTATGGTTTGTAAATGGAATCAGAAGCACCTCTGCGTTCCTTGTCTTGCGGGAAGACGCTGCAGCACCAGGAATGTCCAGTGCATTCCAAAGGGCTCAGGATACTCCCTAGAATCTCCTGGCCACAGAAAGGCACTGAGCTGGGACACACTTGGCTTTGCTGCCCTGTCAGCCTCGAGACTGGACTCCAGACAGAGACACCACCCTGAGAGAACCCAGGGAAAAACAACGAGCAAACTGCTCTAGGGAGAAATGGAAACATCCATGCCAGGCATTTCTGCATCACACAGGCAGCCTTACATGAGTGCAGGGAAAGCAGAGCATCCCTCTGCACACCCAAGCCAGCAGGACAGAGAATGCAGAAATAAACAAAGGAAAGGACAGAATTACCAGAACTATCTATGGATTATGGCAAGTGGTGCAATCCATGAGTAATCCAACCTGCAGATTTTTTCACCCAACCAAAAAATCTCCACGTAATAATGGGTTGTAATTATTGAGCCTTAAGAAAAAGTTAATCTATTTTACAATAACTCTTTTCATCTTGTACGCCAAGAATTTGAACTACTCAACCCAGGAGCTTTTCTGTCTTCTAAGCTCCTACTGTCTCGTATTCCTCTGGTTCTTCTTTTTTCTTCTCCAGGAAATCCCTAACTCTGCCACTGTTCTGGCATGTGGCATACAGCCAAAAAGACTGATGAGGAAAGATTTTAAAGAGAAAGAACAGTGATTAGAAAATAAGGAGAGAGGAAGAGAGCTCAGCTAGGACCTGAGGACTGAGGTGCGCTTAGCAATATTCCTCATTATGAAAAGGATCAGAACCTTTTTGCAATTAGAGGGAAAAAAGAAACAATGGTTCAACTTCCCATCTGCAAATGAAACCACCTTCTAGCATTCAGGCTGAAAAAAAAATAGCGAAGAACAAAAGTTTAAGAAATAGAGCAATATGTAACCTTTCCATTTGCTGGCTTATTCTTCCCCAAGGAAGCAGATAGACTGAAGATAAATTTGATGATCAAAAAACCAGAGGGATTACATTCTTGTACGGCGCTGATCACTGGCAAATCCCCCTCTCTGCAGTTCAGAAGCACAGCTTAGCATAACAGACAAGATTTATCATTGCCTTGTCCTTCGCACCACTTACAAAGGAGACATAAGTTGCTCCTATCTCAAGAGTCCTCACACATGTACATGAGGAAATAAATACCAGAACTGTTCTGCTGTTCCTGCACAAAGGTACAAACCCTGTGCCCAGCACTGGGGAAATGCCACGTGTTCCACCTCTATTTCTGCACTGCTGTGAAGGCAGCACGTCCTGGCTTCAGCTCTGGGCTCAGTGGATGCTCCAAAGTCTTTGTGGGATCACCCAAAAACCCACCAGGTACATACAGCAGTTCCGAGGAGGTGAAACAGATCCTCCCTTCCATTTGTATGTACAATACAGAGTCTCCAGTTAAATGGGCACAGAGCACAGCATGAATAAATAAGCAGGGGAGAGCAGAGATGGCTGCTTTCTCCAGTTTTATCTCAGGGCACAGACCCTGCAAAGCCACCTCATACACCAGAAAATAGGAGAATTTCCTTCACAGCTATGCTGTGCCTGAAAACATAATGTCTTCTGCAAATATTCAAGATATTTTGCAGACAGATCTTTTAAAACTGAAGTGTCATCTAATATTCAGGGCTATTTAGTGGCTGGAAAAGCAATTACTGTAATATTTCTTGTTTATAGCCACCTAGAAGCTACAAATTTAACTTGGTAGGGATGCACAGTCAGGGGATCTGGTTGCAAAGCAGAACATCTCAAGTCAAGAGCTTTGCTAATGCCTGCAGCAAACTTGCAAGGAGTTACAAAAGCTGTGAATCACATCACTTCAGCAGCACTTAGAGTCAAACCCCACTTCATCACACGCAGCTGCCTCGACTGAACTCGAACCCTTCCTGCTGCAGGAAGCATCCCAACTCCTGTCTCTCTGTAAAACTTGCCTCGAGCAGGAACAGATAAAGCTCTGCAATGCATCTCTCGAGAGCCAGGGAATATGTTGAAGAGAATCAGAACCATAAGCAGGAAATCAGTCTGCACTGGGAAGGAAACCTTTCCTAGGAAAGATTTGCTTTCTAAGCTGCTTGTAGGGGCCGGTATCCAAATCTCTCCTGTCTGACCTTATCACCACTGGTGCCCTGCCAGGCACAGGATTAGAGCTGGCTGGACTGGGAAGGTAAGTTATTAATGGGGGGTTTGGAGGTGGATGTGGGAATTGCTGATCTCCCCCGACGCTCCCTGTGACCTGCAGCGCTCAGCTAAGCCCTGCACCACAAAGAAGGTATTCAGGGGCCTAAAACTATTTAATTCCCATTGACTGGTTTTCCAAAGGAAATAAATGGCTCCATGAATTTGGGCCTTCAGCCCTCCCATGCAGCAGAGCTCATCTGTGAAATGGAAGTAAAAGCACATCCTATTCCATCTGTGCTTTGCACCCTCGGAGAGGCGAAGGGAGCAGGCCCCACAGGAACTGCCGCACACCCGGGCTGTGGGGAGCAAACCCTGCAGGTGAGGGGTTCATGGCACATCTCCCTCCTCCCGGGCTCCAAGGCAGCCCCTTTGCACAGGACACAGGGGTGATCCACTGCCGTACTCCACAAGGCCTGGGAGGGCTTGCACTGCCCCTTTGTTTATGGGGGAACAACAGCAAAGCCAGTCTCTCCTCTTCCAGGCCAAGCCAGCACAGCCGAGGTGTTCTGTGGGACCCTTCCCTGCCTCCTGCCAAGCAGGGACTTCTTGCCCCTCCCTTATTCAGCTGATGTGTAGGGTGGGAAATGTTCTTTCTTATGTTTCTTATCTCCTTTTCTTCTGTTAGAGCCAGGATTAAAGCTCGGGAGTCACTGTCCCTGTTCAGACTCAGTGTTTATTGATTCTTATCTATAGTACAGTCTCACAAGCTGTGAGTTCTAGCTTACAAGGCAGAAAATGGCTCTGTCTCTAATTCTTTCCAAGGTCTTTTAAGCATAAATTGTCCAATAACAAGATGACACCTATATTATTTTTACTTTTAACCCAATAACCAATCACCTGTGGTCAACAATGCAGATTTTTTCACGCAGTTACAGATTACCACCCAAACCCAGAAAGAAGGTGAAATAAGAACTTAGCCAACACCCCAAATCCTCCATCTTGCCTTATATGTATTGCTATATACATATAGCCTTAAATTCTAAGTTTTTCACCATGTGATATCAACAGACTTCTATTCAAACTCCACACCCACAACCCCAGTGCTATCACTCAATTTTGGAAGCCTGTTCCATGGCCTCAGGTCAAATGTAGTGCTTGCTTGTGTCAAGTCTGAAATTCTCAGCTTCCAGGGTTCCAACATCTTCTGCATCTCCTCCATCATCCTTAGGGAAGAGATGAGCATCTGCAGCCTCAGTGCCATCGCTCAGCCATGTCTGTGTATGTGGTCTTGCTTTCTCCTGGTTTTCCCTCCCCAAATGACAGGCTCTAACACAGAGGGAGCACAACACTTCCCCCCCCAGTTCTTCATCCCAGTGTTGTATCTCATGTAACATGGACACTCCTTAAAAAAGGAATTCGGGGCAGAAAATCTAAACCAACACTTCAAAAAGATGCTCAAGTCTGCAGCTGTATTATGAGGCAAAAATGACCTCAAACCCCTGGACTAAACAAATGCCTGGAGTGAAAAAGATGGAATAAATTAAAGGATATAATTATTGCTGGGAAACAAGAGAAGGAGGTTGCTCAATAGGATGAAAGAGGGATTTGAGGAATAAGAAATGAAAAGAGGTGTCAGCTTGAATCAGCCAGGTTGAAAACTGCTGCTGATTTTGACTGACATACTGAGATTTTCCAATTGCAAACTCTTTCTCTAATAAGCTGCAATTTCACCTCTACACTTTTACTTTGATCTTAATGCAAATATTTTATAATGGACACATTTAATGATTTTCAGGTGCTTATTGGTTCTATCACACTTGATACTGGAATCAATCTCCTCTTTTAGAAAGCTTGGGTTAATGGCAAAGTTTATTAAACTGCATGCAGTCATTCAGAGAAGATCAATAGAGACATGATTACAGAGCAACCAGAGGATTAAACATGAGATTTATCACAAAATTAAACTGAATTAAATGTTCTCTGATAGCACTTGAAATGCTGTCGATACTCTTAACTGATAATCCATGTTTTCTGTGTTTACTTACCAGGCAGCAGGGAAGTCTGACTCGAGGAAATGACTGTAATGGAAAATCTGCAAAGATTTGCTGAAAGCATTAAACCTCACCTAGAAAACCATTATTTCTTCCTGTTAGAAGAGCAAAAGCATTTTGCTTCTTTGCCCATTTCCTCTTTAAGGGAGAGGAGGATACAGCCCTCTCCCATAACACACTTTGCAATCTCCTTCTCAGGGCCATTACAGGATGCACAGGACACTAAAGGATCTTACACAGGGTTACAATGAAATATTTTATGGTTTCCTCCTATGGCAGGTTTTGCCTCATTCAGAATTAATTTCAAGTTCTCAATGACCTTATTAAAACTTATTCCACACACTGGGAAATTTGCAGCCTTCCTGCTTCTCCTTTCCCTCAGCTTAGCCCAGCCACCCCCAGGTTCTTACCCTCACACCTCTCCTTGCACAGCACTCTGCAAACTTCTCTGATGTTCTCTGCCACAAGAATTCAACTCCAACACATCAAAAAAATCAAACCAACCAACCAAACAAAACCCAACACACCCCCCTTCAAAAAAAACCCCCAACAACCCAAAAAAACCCCCTGAAAACCCCAGGCAAACCAGCAACACACTACCACTGCCCTAGGAAACAGAAAAGGAAGTCCAGGGGGAAAAAAACAGGTCAATTTTACAGAGAGAATCTAAATTCAGACACTATTATTTGAGATGAGATCTGCCCCTGCAAGAGAGTAAGAATTCCCCAGCCCCTGCTGCGCTCTGAGCTCGGTTATCAGAATCACAGAGATCATTTCCATCTGCTCTGGGATAACGTGGCTGGCCTGGCTGGAGCACCAAAACCTCAACTCCCAGCAGGAGAGAAGGAGGAAGAGGGAGAGAAGGAGCAGGAGAGCCTGAGTACACAAGAGACCAGATGCAAAGTAATAACCCATCACAACCACAGCTTGGATAAATTTTGATCATGTTTCCATGGGTTTCTAAAATGGTCACAACACACAAATTCAGCTGAAGAGTTCCTTTAAAATTTAATGTTTGTGTTCAGCAAGCAAGCAGGAGGAGGGATGTCAGCTTGCAGGCAGTTTTCCATCATACTTTTCAGAGAAAGTCTGTATCCCACCACAGCCTCCACCAAAAGCTTAATAAACCTTGATAAAATACCTCAAAGGAAATGTGACCATCCAACAGCAAATAAGCTACCCAAAACAAAACCCATCAAAAAATCCCTCATCAACTATCATGAATTGAATTTTTACTGACTCAGAGGGGCTTAGCTGCTTTCTAAACAGGCTCAGCTATCCCCAGTGTGCTTCGCAAAATTCAATCCAGTAATCCAATCCCAGATGCATTACGTGAAATCTTATTTCTCCAAGCTCTAGAAATGAACAAGCAAAAAGGAAGGCTTTAGGAACACTAATTTGCCAATAAATACTCACTGAGCCAATTTTGCTTTTGCTGCTTTTTGGAGGAAAAGAAAAGGAAAAAAATCCCAAAGCACAAACTGCTGTCCGAGTACTAAGTTCCCTTATTAAAACTTCACTTGTGGATAGAAAAAAAATACCATGGAGCACATACCCTGAAATTAGCCCAGCATGTGCTGCCCCAATAAACAAATCCTCAGAAACTAGATTAGCATCATTCCCAGTGGGCTTCCACTCCAGAAATCACTGCCAGTTCTGTTCAGAAAGGGAAAATCTCTGTAATATCTAATAAATGGACCAAAATATCCAAATGCAGAGCGGGGCATGCTCCAGCAGTAAGCAGTGAAGCCACAGTCAGTCCTGTGGCTGTTAAATATTACATGGATGCCATCCCACAATGAAGGGCAGAGCTGTAAAGCTCTCAGTGTTCTAGGAACCCTGAGCTGAGCAGGGACAGACTGGCCCTGGGGCTCCAGCAGCAGGAGCCAGCCCGGGTTTATGGGTCCCCACGTGCCTTGTGGGATGCTCCACGGGTGACACAGATGGCATCAGGAACACAGGAGCACTGCCACTACCCCAAAACAGCAGCTGTTCCATCAGGAGGGCAAGGACTGGGTTGGCAGCTGCATGTGACATTAAACATGCAGCCCTGACAGCATCCTTCTGCCCTGGCACTGCCCCGTGGGAGCCCAGTGCAGCTCCATTCCAGCAGGCTGCTGCTGCCCCGGCTGCCTGCAGCAGGGAGACACACTGCCCTTAGAAAGGAGCATTTCTGCCCCTAGAAATGAGCACTTCTGCCACTGCCCTTAGAAATGAGCATTTCTGCCACTGCCCCTAGAAATGAGTATTTCTGCCTTCCTCGTGTTTACATGCAGAAAAAGGCAAGTAAAGCCCACTGTAAAGAATACAGTTGCCACATGAAAGGTGGGCTGAAGCCAAGCAGGTGACAGGCAAACAGTGTCAAAAATGGGATTTTTCCAGGCAGCTGCTGCTCTCTCAGAAACCAAGGCCATCCCTGCAGCTCTTGCTCATGGAACACACAGCACGTTGCTGCTGATACCCCACCAGTGCATCAGTGACCAAGAGGCAGCACAGTGGCCCAGAGTGGTCCCTGTTTTGGCCCTGGGCAGAAGCAGCCTGTGAGAGACAGCACTGAACTACAGCTGGGAATTCCTGATGGGAAGCTCATCCCCACCAAGCGTGCTCCTTCTGTCCTGTCCCACAGCTAAGATGCCTTTCCCCCTCCTCTGGCCCTTAGACACAGAGGTCCAGGGCAGGGGGCAGGTGACAGCTCGGGACAGGAGCTGCAGAGGTTTCTGTGGCACCAAAAATCACCTCCCTCAAAAAGCAGTTGCTGCGTGCTCTGCCTTTTATTAATTTAATGGTCAGGATAATAAATTTGTCGGTAATGACAAAGAAATTCCCCAGAAACTGGAGTACTCAAGTGTCATTGAAGCTCCATCTATTTAGCAAATAGATGAATGCCTTTCAGCCAGGCCTGGCGTGTGATTAAGCAGCTGTCACAGGCTCCTGCAGCAGCTGCTCTGGCAGCACAGGCACAGGTAGCTCTCCGGGCTCTTCCTCACACGGATGGGAAGATGATCCTGATGTGAACAGAAATCAGCCACTGAAAACCCAATTAATGAACTGACACAGAAGTAATGGGTCATTTCTGTAAGTCTTCTGCTCCCCTTGACTTGTACAAGCTTCGGTTTTTACAATCAGATCCATTAAAGTTTTACAAACAAAAGACTACATTTTGCTTTCTGACTTGCTGAAGTTATGTTTGAGTGGACTTAAGCCTTCATGAGGGAATGTGAGTTTTTCTAGAGGGACTTTGATTTTTTGAACACATTTCTGTTTTACCAAGGACTGAGATACTGAACCTATTTTAGTAGCCTAATTTCTTAAAAATTCAGGGTGATAAACTGTTTCTGTTACTTTTTCCCTTCTAATTGAGCAGTTCTTTTCATATGTGTACTCTGCTCAGCAGCCACTGAAACTGAAGGAAGTTTTCCAGGGAATTTCCGTGTGCTCTCTTTGCTAACACACACTGCAAGAGGTTAAGAACAGAGAATACACAGCTCTCTGCTCTCCTATTTCATAACCAAAAACTCATGGAAAGTCCCAGTGAAAATGTGGCTGAATAATGGATTGGAGAACTCGCTGTCTTGGGGATATCAAAGATAACACTTGGTCCATTAGAGAGGAAAAAAAATGGCCATGAAGGGTCTTTCAAAACAAGAAATTGAAGCAAGAAAGAATCAGCAGAAGACTCTGCTTGTACCAAACACGGGTGCACCTCAAAGAGATGGTTTGAAAGCCTTTCTCTGCAATACAAGATGGAAAAAGGAAAAGAAAGGAAATAACCACTGGGACTTTCAACCTGGAGACAACAAAATTTACACCAGCTGAGAATCTGCTCTAATTAAAGGGAATATTTCTGCATGAAAGAAAACGAAGCACAAGATGCTCAACCTAAGGCAAGGAAGTTTCAACAGAACATAAACCGCTGAGGGTAACAACTACAGGGACTACCAAACATCAGGTGGCACAAAGGTACAGAGGGCCTTGTGGCACAGAGGGGTCACCCAGGGGACAACGAGCAGGAACTTCTTTCTAACTGAATGACTGCAGTGAGTCCTCACACTGCTTACAGCTCACTGAGGAAAGCTTAGAGCTGTATGAGGCAAGAAGATCAGAAATTCTTCCTCTGTGACTCCTAAATATTTAGAGGAATGTGCCTGACATTCTGGTTTGCTGAAAACCATCATAAACCCAGAGAATTCTGGAGCAAAGCAGAACAGTGGTGGAGGACGCTGTGGGGGAAGTGAGGCCCTTCTCAGAGCATCCCCAGCCGAGCACGAGCACACACTGTACCATTTGGGAGGCAACTTTATGTGCTCTTAGTAGTAGATTAATGAATGTAATTACCTAACATTGTGGCTGTGAATGCTGCAAAACTGTAATTTATAGTGTGCTGTAAAGTTCTAATGTGTTTTTATGTCCATAAGCTGCTTAACCATAATCTAATGCATTTGTACACGAGCACCCTCCTAAGTGGCTCTGGGATCAGCAGTGAGCGCGGGTCCCCTCGCCTGCACACTCCTGCTTTATGTCTTGATAAACCAACCTCTCCTGCTGGGCAGCTGAGGACAAGCAGCTGCTAATGGGATGAAGAATTTTAAGTCTGGTGGCAAGAAATTCTTTCCTTCCTTCTTTCCTTCCTGGCTGGCCAGAGCTGCAGCAGCGAGGAAAGCAAAGCGCTGGTGCCATGCAGAGAGGAGACAGCACATGGTGGGTGTGTCACAACAGGACACAAAATAGAGGTGCTTGACTCCAGTCAGAAGGCAGTAGAAATCAGAAGATTATATTTACAATTTTATTCAGCCCTTTGATAACATGCTGTGCTAAGAAGAGACATTATTGGTCCATAGGACTGACACCTCTCCCATTGGCTAAGGAACAGAAATAGCAAACAACACCTGTTGTTATGGGAAAGGAATATTGTTTACACAAGGTTGTTTTGGGAAAAAGAAAACTGTTGAAAAGTTTCCCTTGAGAAGAGCTAGCAATTCTCAGGCTCAGAAAATATCGAGCCTACAGTGGATATCCCTGGTGAGGAATGGGATGGGACACAGCCTTGGTCTGATGGAGAGCCAGGAGAGCCCACCTCACTCCTTCACCCCTCAGTCCTCCAAGGCCACGACACCTGGAGATCAGCACTCACAGGGAACTATCCCAGACAAACCCCTTCACCATCTCTGTTTCCAGCTGCTCTGCTCTCCCGTGTGCTGCTGCAGGACCCTGTGGTCACTTCAATCCTTCTCTGCTCCAGGAGGAGGACTCCCGAAGTTACGTGCTTATTGTTGCCACTAACTCATTTAGGCAAACCATTTAACTTCTTTATGCCCTTGCTTAACCATCTGTAAAATGGGACTAATAATAAACCTCAGAGGGATTTAGTTAGACTTAATTAAATGGTTTGTAAAGTGCTTTGAGATCCTCAGGAGAAATGTGTTGTGCAAGTGCAAATTATTATTACTGTTACAGTGCTTTCTACTTTCAACACAGTTAAATATTAATGATCCAGTTCTTGTAATGCCCAGTGATACAACTTTCCTGAGCAGGAGTTTTCTCAGCTAAAAAGACACAGGATCTGGTAGCAGAACATCAAAAAACGTTATTTGTTGTTCATTCATAAGTAATCTGAAAGAGCAGATAAGAGTAAATATTTTAGTATGTGTCAGTCTAAAGATGGGGATCACAATGCATGTGCTGTACATGCAGCCAGTTCAGAGCCAAAACAATGCCCATTTAATACCAAATCACAGTGTTCCTATTACACACTGCCAGAGACCCAGGGAGGAGACATCAGCATCAATGCTATTATATAATAAATGCCTTTCCCAGTTAGAAAGGTACTATGGCATGAGTGATGTGATTAACATTCAATTAACAGCTCCATCGTGTCAGAAAGAACATCAATGCCCTGTCAGTAAGAGTGTTACAGCTTCAGGGGCCAGCAGAGAGAACATCCTGGATTTGCACTAAGGTTTGTCTGTTGTGATCCCACAAAAACGATCTGAAAGTTGCCTGCAGGCAAAAAAAACCAAACAGCCATGATTCCTCCTCTTTTGCCTGCTTCTTCCAGGCCAGCTTAAAAAGGAGAAAAATGAAAAAAATTGACTCATGACTTCAGGTCATAGGAGCTGAGTGAATGTGACCTGGTTTGGAAGGGCTGCTGAGCCTTTCCACCCCCAGGAAACTTCACCCACAGGAACAGCAATCCTGCCCCAAACACTGAGCTCTCACCTCCCCGGGACGTGGCAGCCTCTGCTAAAACTGAACCCCAAATCACCACTGGCAAGCGTTTCCTTAGTGTTTTTTCAGTATTTAGTTAAAATATGTAATAATATATCAGAAGCCAAATCAAACATTAAGAAAAAAAAGAAGCAATTCCAAATTTGAAGGTATTAAGGTTACACACACAACCTTAGGTGGGCTCTGCTTGGAACTGTCAATTATATGGTGAACTCTGATATTTCTATTTGATCTTCAATAATAATGACATAACAAAGATACATAATCTATTGATAATAAAGTCAAATGTTTTTGCCATCCCCATGTACTACAAAGTGAGCCTAAGGAAAGCTGATTAAAAAGTACTTCTAATTTACTTATATTACAGATCCTAAAAATAATTAAAAGAGCAAAGAAAAATAAAGAAAAAAATAAAAAAGAGGAAAAAAACCCCACCAAAAACAAAAAAATCATCATCATGCCAGATGAAAAATCCCCTTTGCACTGAGGCACCAGATATCAGAGCAATAAGGATACACCAGGTAAGACTGTAGCAAATAGAAATGTGTGGGTTTGAATCATGAAGTCTTTATTTCAGCTAACACTCATCTCATTACTCCCTGCAATAGAAGAAACCACACCAAAGACTTCTTGGAGCCTGTGTGAAGGTAAGGACAGCACCAGGACTGAAACCCTGCAAACTGTTCTCATCCTGCTCCTACACCATGGGGCAAAAAAATTTGGTTTTCTGTCCCTCCCTCATGGATCCATGGGTCACACCTGCTCATGCAGAGACTCAGCCCACCTGGAATCTCAGACTCTGCCTGTACAAAAATCCACTGCTCAGAGCCTAAATATCCTTCAGTGTAGGATCAGTTAACCAGGAACACTTACACAGTGCTCAGCTTCCAGGAAAACATCCCTGAGAAAGTATTTTCCCAGCTTTGTGCAAACAATCTCAAGGTGACCCGTGTACATTTTGGATGCTCTCAAAGCCAGGCAGAAGGGCTGTCACCACACCACAAGGTCCATCAGATGATGTCTTTTGGCTCCAAACCAGACTGGCTGAGCCAGAACTTGCCCTGAGGGATAACCCTTGAAAAAAACCAGCCTTGAAACACAAAACAGGCAACCCACACCTTCTACTCCCGGGGTGCAGTCACCTGTGAGCAAATGAAGGAACTGGGGGCTCCTGTGGGGTGGCAGGAGCTGCTGGCACACCGGAATGACGTTTCTCAAGGCCTGGAGTCAGTGCAAGTCCCCCACTGTTTATAAACTTTCTCCACTCAGTGCATTTCACACAGGCAGGCCTGTGTGCCATCAGTGAGGAAAAGAAGAGTTGTGGCAATTTTATGTTAGTAATAATTTTAAACCCATCAACTTCAACATAAGAATTTCTATCTGTTTCAATATTTAATTTATTTTGCCTTCTAGTGTTCCTAAATTAGGGAGACATTTTATTGCTCTGGTTGACATTTTTATGAAAACTGAAACTAGGCTTCATTTTTTAAGCAGAATTTCTCCACTTGAAAAGCTAATTAGTGCTTGTGCCCACACTGGGGATGCAGGTGCAAAAACACAGACAGACCTACACACACTCAGACTGCCTGGGTGGAAAGATGAATATCCTTTTGAGAATTTGGACATTCTGTAGCTTTATCACTATGGCAAGATTCTAATCTTTTCCTAGACTCCACAATTAAAACCTGCATCCAGGACCGGACACTCCAATCCCTGAGTCTGCATTTTTTCCTAAACAAGGATTAAAGCTGCACTTAACTACGCAGACTGGCTGCCAGTTATTATATTAAAATAATCCATCTTTGCTTCCTCTTGTTTTAAAAGAGAGGTAAGTGCTCTGGCAGCCTTGAGCTCCTTCCCTTTTGCCTTCACCAGCTGATTATTTTCAGAATGGAAATGCTGGCCTCAGTGGGTACCTGCAAACAGCCTGGCTGCCCGTAATGATGATCTACCTGTCTGCTGCTTCCAGGCCACCTGTTTGCAGCCTCCCAGGAAACCTCACAGATAGATAAAAAGCTTCCAATATTTCCTCCACATAAACTGCAACCCATCCATCAAGTTGTTTACATCACACCGAGATATATGCACCTTTATCATTAGAGGAGCTGTCTCCAGAAATGGGATGAACACACAGACATCATAAATCTCCCCTTTTACGGCGGGGCTGCATTATTTTTGTTGAAGGAAATGCACCCAGCAGCATCCCAGGATCAGCCATGAAGGGGGCACAGTGCAACAGAAGGGCACCAAGGCGGAATGTTTTTGAAACACAACCAAAAGGCACCACAGAGGACACGGTGGGATCTACAGCAGTGGTGTTTTGCTTGGCTCAAAAGCTGCCATTCCACAAACACGCTCAAGGCCAGGCAGCTTCTGCCAAGATTTTCAGCTACCTACAAACCTGCCTGGCCCTCGATGTTTCCTGTGAACACAGCCAGGGCAGTGCAATTGCAATCTCAATCTCACAGCAATTAACATTCTTCTGCAGTTCCAGTAAACACGATCTGTCAAACAGGGAACGTGCCCAGGCTCTGAAGGATCAGGCAGAGGAGCCCAGCAGCTCTGTCCTCACTCAGAGATGTCGCCTGTCCAGCCTGCCCCTGCCACCTGCCCCCACCAGGAGACACCTGAGATCAGCAGTGGGAGGGGAAATGCTCATCCCTGTGCTGGGAATGCATGAGCACAGCTCTGCAGGAATCCCCTTTCACCACAGAGCTGCAGAGGACATCATGCCAGGGCTGGAACTGGAGATCCTGCTGGGTTAGAGACCCACAGGGATTCAGCAGCTCTGCCTAAACATCCCCTGGAGGAATGAAGTAGGAAGTGGCAGAGGAACCTGGGGAAGATCATCAGCAACTCTCAAAAAGCTGTCAAGAAAGGAGGGGGCAGGTGTGAGGGGACTGAAAGACAGCTCATGTGTGAATCAAGTGTGAACTGACACCCCAAATCCAAAAAGAATCTATGCTGTGATGTGCTTGGGGAGGGGAGCGGGGAAGAGAAGTGTCCTCCCAGTGAGACAAATATCCCAAAGGGACCTACTGTGGATTTGCTTTGAAAACTGCTTTCCTGTTTATCTGCCAAAACAAATAAGGACAGTCAGAGTTTGCTGTTGTAAACCTCTTTCCTCTTCTTGAGACAAATTCTCTCACAGAGTAATAATTTCTTTTTAATTGCTGCATTCAGACAAAATAAACCACTTGAGAAGAAGAGGACATGCAAAAATAACAACAGATTTGAAATGAAGTCTGGACCTTGACTCGAGCTACAGAGAGAATTAAAAGCAGATTAGAGCTGGTATGCAAAGCTATTAGAGCAATACATGAAATTCCAAAGGCAAGCAGAGCACAATTTGCTGTGTCCCTGCAGTGTCCCTCTGCTGTGAGGGACACTGTGCAGGGACCATGGGGCTGGAATTTGCCTCATTTTCACACCCAGGGTTCTCTGACAGAGAACTGCAAGTCCCAAACCTCACCTTCACCACAGAAGAACTGAGCTGGTTTTTCCACTAGATGGGAATAGGTGCAGTTGCTGATCTTAGAAGGCTGAAATACAATAAATGACTGCTTAGCTCACTGAAAAATAAACCAAGCACAAGACTTTCCCCCCCTCCCCTTTTTAAAATGTAACTACAAATAAAATTACAGCATTTGCTGTTTCAGCAGGAATGTTGTTAGCCACAACAAGCTGAAGAGACAAGAAAGGCTTTCAGGGAGAAGTAACAGCTTTTATGAGACCCACTGATATGTAGGGAAGAAGAGAGGAGCCTGTGGGCACACACAGCCTCATAAGGCTGGGGTAGCTGAAAGGCTGCTGAGTTTTCCCAGATGCCACATGACAAGGATCAGGCAAATGTGATGGGAACAGATCCCTGCATCCTGGAAAAACGGAGAAGGACATTTCCTCCAGTTCCATTTCCTTTTCTTTTCAAAAGCAAGCCATGTCCTGAAGAGCACAGAGAATAAACTCCCCAGCAGGGAACACTGGCCCTGAGCACACCTCTGGTACTTCCCAAATCTCTCACTGGAACGTTGATAAAGCCCCAACACACAAATGTCAATGAAAGGCAGCTCAGGGAAGAGGATGAGGCTTTATATCAGTGCTTCCTTTTCTTCTCCTTATCAGCTGCACTGCCCCGTGTTCAGTTTGGTCCTGAGCACCTCTGAATGGGCACAGCACCAACCACGGGGCAGGGAAGAAGAGGAATCATTGGCAGAGAGACAAAGGAGGCATTTCTATCAGTGGCAAACTCCAAGATCATCGATTGCCACTCTCTACAGCCTGTGTGGAAACCAGCTGGAACAGCTAATGAAGGAATGGAATTCTGGTGTTAAAAAACCAAATTTTAATGAGATGGACCAGAGGACTCACCTTTGATAATCCGTTTGTGGATACACAGGCCCAAACCGAGTTTTGCATTTGCAGGAAAACATGAAAAATCCAGTTTCACCGTTGACCATTCTGGCCAGTTTAACAAACTGGTAACAGTCAGGGTTTCTATGAAGTCCCTGTGCTCGACAGCTCTGTGCTGTCATCTGAGGTTACAAATTGCCTCTCTTGAATCTACAGGGCTATGGTTTTTTGTGGCATTGACATTTTCCTTTCAAGCATATCAGTTCTTCCTTCGTTTCAAGTGCTGGTTGCTCATTTTATCTGCCCTTTAAGTGTTTAAAAAGATTCAAACTGGATTAAGAAAAAAAAAATAAAATCAAACCCCAAACCCCAGTCTTCTGGATTTATGTGTTTTTCTGATGTGTTTGCCATGCTGTAACCAATCAGATAAGCTCCTTAGTTCCCTCCAGTGATGGATTATTGAGTTTTTATTTATGTTTCTCCTTGTTTAGCCTCCCAAGCACCAATACACTTGTACCAATGTCTCAGCTTCAACTCCCATTAAGGAAAGAAAGAGCCGGCAAATGTGATCAGCCTTGGAGATTTTCCAGAGCGAGAGTGCTCCTGAGCCTCTCCTGTGCTCTGAACACATTTGGCACTGGCTCTGCTCTCTTCCCAGCCCTGCTCCCCAGCATGGGCTCAACACAGTCTGCAGATCACTCACTGCATTTCACTCCCACTTGCAGACATCTGATAGACAGGAGGAAAATAAGGAAAAAGCTCTGAGCGATGAAGGTCAAAGATAAGTTCAAGACCGATAAAGACTGTGATCTCCACCTCCCAAGTGCTGTACCAAGTGTCCCTCCTGATCTACACTTACTGAGCTTTCCTTTCCCCTCCCAGGGCAGGAAAGCACTTTTAGACTAATGGTCAGCTTCAAAATCAACACACTGTGGGTTTCTTCACATGGAAGGATTCCAACTCTCATACCTGAAGTCAGTCTTAATATACCTGTTTATTTTATTTGCTACAGAATTATTCTCCAAAGCACTGCATCTCAACAAACTCACTGGAAGTCTGAAGGTATTTGTGGTTTTGACAGAATGATGATCTCTTTCCAGGTAAGGGTCAGTCCCCTTGCCAAAAAAATTTAGCTTTGCAGAAGGGTGGAGAATTAATTGCTGAAGCAGCTCCCAGCACCAATTAAACCTTGTTTGTACCCAGGAGCAGCCTCAGCTGCTATCAAGCAACCTGGACTCATCCTCAGCAAGAGCTTGTGGAGATTTCCCCTGCCTGAAGGGCAATTCCATCAATATAAATTCCAAAAAGTTCAACTGGAAATGCTGATTTATCTTCTGGGGGTTCATTCCTGGTATGAATTAGCCCACCTATGGCCAAGTTGGGATTTTTCCCCACATCAGATCAGAAAACAGGCAGAGCAATGTGCAGGGAGCAGAGCTCCTCCTGAGCTGCAAACCCTTGGCTTTGCCTGCACGGAAGAAACAGAAAACGCCCACAGAGTGTGACTTGCTGGAATGAAAGGTCATCCCACATCTCACTGCTCTGCACTCCAGGGGAGAAGCCCGTGAGCCCAAGGCTGAGCACAGAGTGTGCAGTGAGACTCCAGCCACAGGCACACACTGCAGCACGAGCTGTGTCAGCCTCCCCACCTGGTGCCACCACAAACCTGGGCTGCTCTGACTGCTGAGGGCTGACACCAAAGCATGACCAGCAGTTTGTTCTCACCTGCACACACCTGTCCTCTCCTGCCCTCTCCAGTGTTTCATATTCCTTATGGAGCTGTGTTGTCACATTCATCATCACTGTGTCACTGAGGCCAGCTCAGAGCTGACAGGCTCCCAAAAGAAAGTAAAACCCAGTTTTAACAGACTTTTACCTGTCAGCTGCTATATAAAGAATGGGATAACACTGCAGAGCTTCATCCTTGGGATTTATCACTGCACAACAACCCAGATTCCTGCCACAGCTCCTGGCTGGTATGACCTGGAGCCCACCAAGACAAATACAACATTTTCAAGGTCCTAACACCTGCTAAATCCATTGCAGACACCTTACAAGGCACACAGAAAACATGCCCTAGTGCCAATATCCACTGCTATATGGCAAGCCACTCGATTTCTCCAATTCAGTGTGCTCCCAAGTGGTGAGTAACATCTGTGGAGAACAATCATAGAAGATATTACACAGTCAGCAAAAAATCCATTTCCTCTCCAGTGTATGAGATTGCACAACCATTTCACAGAATCAGTCTACCACAGAAGACAGCAAATCAGCTCCAAACCAGGTTGTTTACATGGCCCATGTGGGACTGAAGGAAGAGCCCTCAGTTCCAAATCTTTCAATCACATGCACACATGATCAAAGCAAGGCTTCTGTGGTTTAGGGGCAGGTAAAACACCCTTGCTCTTATGGAAATGATGCATTTATAATAAAAAAGAATTAAACACACGGAGAAATCCCTTTGATTTTTGCACACCTCCTGCATTCAGTCACTCTGGGTGCTGGCCCAGCTGTCCAGCCTCTCCCCACACACAGGTCAGTTTTGAGGCTGGATGGACAGTCCAGCATTCCAGCCCTTGGCTGAGGGAACAGAGCAAATACAGGACACAGAGTAGGGAACAACGACCAGCCAGGGCAGTTTTACACTGCATCTGCTGCTACCTCTGGCATTTGTTTCCATCCTACAGAGAGATCAAGGCAAACATATTCCAAAGCAGAAAATGGGTTAAAGGGCAGAGCTGAGGAAAAATGAACCCTGTTCCTTTTAACACTGAGCTTGTCAATTCACAGTGAGGACTAAGAGCAGTGCCTGAATGTCTTCAATCAGATTCCAGCTCCGTCACTGACATTTAGTACAGACCAATGCCTGCTCGCAGTCTTGGATCACAAGGAAAAAGCAGGAAGGGAGCAAGGCAAGCAAACTACTATTGCCAAAACCAGCCAAAACATCCGAGTTGTTCACTTGTATGAGGATTGTCTTTTCTTGAAAATCCAAGAGTACAAGTCCCAATTAAGAAATCCAAATACTTTGGATGACTGAGCCTGAAAATCATTCAGATATTAGTTACTATTATGTAGGACAGGCTGAGACAACTGTATTTAGTGCTCACAACAGCCAACAAATTGAGGAAAGTCACC
The DNA here is from genome assembly GCA_008694505.1 of Cyanoderma ruficeps. Lineage (NCBI taxonomy): Eukaryota > Metazoa > Chordata > Aves > Passeriformes > Timaliidae > Cyanoderma > Cyanoderma ruficeps. The sequence goes on along the minus strand of VZDJ01000154.1, from coordinate 802,470 downwards.
ATAGAGAGTGGAGAAGGGAATGACTGGATGGACACGTGTGTGAGCCTAGTTTGTATTCAGCCATATCATCTCTTTGCACAACAGAGAGAAGTGAGATTTTTAGGAGCAAAATGAACCATGAAAGGTGGCAGGTTTGTCTCTAGTGGCCACAAGGGCCCAGAAATTCAAAGGTGTGAACATGACCTTGTCATCAACAGCTATTAAGCAGACAACTGCAGCTCAAGGTTTATCAAAACAGAGACACTGGCCTACACGTCCCCTGGCAGCAGCAGCTGAACTCTTTTTAAATAACCTTTTGTTGAAGATTTGGGAAAAGCTGTTAGTACATTACACTGTGCAGGGCTTTAAGTAGGGCTTTTGTTTCAAGTGACATTCCTTGCCTTCCCCTTCAGCTGCACACAGCCTTTACAAGGAGTCACAGTGGTGTTGCAGTTTTAGCTGGGATCAGTGACACTTTCCAGGGGACACAGCTAAGTCAGGTGAGAGCAGCTGGAACTGCAGTTGCACCACTCAAATGCTCTGAACCTACACTCTCCAAGACAAGATCAAAACATAAAACATAAGGCTCAGAAAAGAACAAAATGAGAGAAAATGTGGCATCCACCCTCTCTAACAACCACATTTGTGCCCAGCACATGCTCTCACCAGCCACACACAGACCCTGGGCTGCAGGGACATATCCTACCTACATCAGGTTGTTTAAAATACCAAGTTTTCACTGCTTGTCCAGTTCCAGGCTCACAGTGCCACTGCAGGAGCCAGAGGGAGACTCTTATTAAGCAGAAAGCAAAAAGAAGCAGCAAAATTAAAAAGGAAAAATGTAAACCAGCACTGAGAACAAATGGTGAGCAGAGGCCCAGCCCCAGCTGATGCTTGGGCTTCCTCCTCCCCTCCAACATGTTTGAGGTGTGCCTCAGGAACAACACAACAGTGACAGGCTACTGCAGCTCCTAGAGGACACTGAGGATGGCTGGTCTGCAGAAAGCTTCCCATCTTTCTCAATTTTTCTTAACTCCTCAACATGGTTTTTAATGACCTGAAAAAGGCAAGACAGGCAGACCCATCCTACTCCTCCTGCCCATGAATCATGTGCACTATCCAGTGTAGCACTGTGTTGCTGTTCGTTTTCTAATCTCTCTTTTCATTGAGACCAAAGTGCTATCACAAATATTAGAGTGTGTGAGCAGACCTGAACATGAAATCAGGGCAGCTTTCCTTCCACCATCTCCATAACCAGGCCCCTGTTAGCCAGGACAAGCCAGAACACCAACTTCTGCTCAGCCACAGTCAGAATGGAATCCAGCATTAAAAACTGGAAGGATTTTCATGTTGGTTCAAAAGAAAGTTAAATCCCAGTACAGTTCTCTGCTTTCCATAATTTCTCAACATGCATGTGGTCATGCCCATGGATGCGATGCACATCTGTTACAAAGCAGATGAACTGCACAGTCTCCTTCTTCCCTCTCTCTTCTGCTTCCATGCAGAAAATTAAAGATTGGAGGGTTCACAGTCTATACTAAAACCACTGGCTCAGATGATGAGTGAAACACTTCTTTTGGAGGATTAACCTGGAATAGATGGCAAAGGAATGCAATTACTTTTTGGTTTCAGTGACATTTAGCACAAAGAGTGCCCACAGTTTAGGGAACTTGGCAATATCAAAACTCAGCTGATGATAAAGATAATTCAAGAAAAACCATGACATGAGACCAGCTTTCACAGAAATATGCAACTCTGCAAAGAGAAGACTGAAGCTGCTGTGATCAGCTCAGGAGGCAGCAATGGGGGCCACGTCCACCCTGGAATGCTGGCACAGGCAGCAGAGGCAAGATGGGAAAGTGGGGTTTCCTTGCACAGGAAGCACAGTGGGATAGGAGGGGGGTTCAGTCATGAGCTCAGAGGAGTCATGAAACTGAACAAGGAGGATGAGCTGGGCGTCAGGTGTGCACCTTCAAGTCCTCACTGAAGGAAAAGGGAAAGTAAAAGCAAGGACAGGTTACAGATCCACAGGGAATGGAGGATGAGCAGAAAATAAAATGACTGAAGAAAAAAAAAAGAAGAAAAATATGTGATGAACACAGAGGAATTGTAAATCATTTCAGGAGGCTGAAAATAGCCAAGAGAAGTGAAAGGAAGGGACTGCAAAGCTCTAGGAAGCCTTAAGCAACAGGACTGGCAAGCAGGAGCTTAAGGAGAATCCTTAAAGAGCCCTGAGCAAACAGCCAGAGCACTCTGAGGAAGCCCTGGGGCGGCAGAGGGTCTGGGGAGCCAGGGAGACATGGAGGAGCCTGCAGGGAACAGGGACACAGCACAAATCAGGGCAGAGACAGAACTGACGGCACCTGAGAAGCCAACCTGAAGGAGCCCTGGGGAGCAAGGTGCAGAGAGCCCAGGGCAGGGGAGGCCCTCAAGGCACAGGGACAGCAGCAATGCTGAGCACAGGCTGTGCAAACAGGACACCAAACCCACCCCAACGCTGCTGCCTCCCCAGCAGCGATCCCTGCCAGCTGCTGTCCAAAGCAGGAATTAGAGGTACTTAGAGCTGTTTTACCAGGTAATCTATAGCAGCTCATGGAAAGGGAAATGTCTTATTGACTCCCAGCTGCTGCTCCCCGTCACATGCCCGGCAGCACTGCGGTGAGGACACCTTTGCAAATGTTTAACAGTCAGAGCCAATATTCATGGACACAAACTGGAGCAAAGCATCACAGGCTGGCAGGAGCTGCAGCTTCCTGTCCCTGAGCACAGGGCAGCCCCACCACCAGCAGTGGTTCACGTTTCATTTCTCCCCAGGCATTTTAAACAAGAAAATATTCCAAAAGAGGGAGCCTTGTCTAGAGCTACGGACTGCAGTTTGCAGAGGCTCTTTGCAAACGCGAGGCAAAGGTTCAGCTGTGGATTTCTCTGACTGAACTCCCCAGCAGAGCTTATTCAAGGTGAGCAAGCACTGTAATGCAGAGTGGCCACGGGGCTGCCTCCCAGCCTCCCAGCCTGACCAAACTTCAATTCGTGGCTTCTCTCCACCAGCAACCTTAAAGAGAAAAACCTCTTGTTTTTAAATGCAAGAACTCTGCCTCTGTTGTGGAATCCATCTGCCACTGTGAGGTCCTGATCCAGCGCTGCTGCTCTGAGGCCATCAGCACCCTGCTGAGATAAACTCCAGTGAAAAAGTCAGCATTTAAACTACCTGTCAGAGCCAGAAGTCAGGCTGAGGCCACAGAAGACAGTAAGAGACAAAAAAACCCCACAAAATCAGATTTTTAGTCAGTCATGTGCCTTCTTGTGGAGTACCACTGTAGGCTTTAATGGACACTGACATACTGATACTCCAGTGGATCATTTAAAAAGAAATTAAAAATAATAAGGAGTTAGCTCATCAAAATAGAGGGGGCTTCTGCTTCCTTTCGTTAAGTAAACCAGCCAAAAAACCAGCACAAACACCAGCACACAGGAGTGAGCTCTTTTCTGTTAGCATCTTCCTAGAGGAAACACAAACCTCTGCTTGTCAGCAGTGTCACAAATTTCAGGCAGAGGCGAGGTTCAGGCGGAGTGACAGGCAGAAAGGACAGCATGTCCCAGGGATGGCCCAGAGCCAGGCAGGGCTGTCTCACAGCCCCCATGAACAGCAGCAAACACCTTGGACGATCCCTAAGAGGGGTTTTTCTTCCTTTCCCAGGAGTGGGTCATTAAGTGCTTTCCTCAGTGAATCCCACATGGAATCACACATCTTTGCTCACTGAAGCCTCTGCTTTTAGATTTTACCAGCCATGAAATTGCTGTGACCAACAGGCTCCGTTCACCACAGGCTGAAGTGTCATCCCAGGGAAAGGAATTCACTCTTTGTGGTGGCACAAAACTTCATCATCCCTTTTGCCACACAGACTTGATGAAAGGGGAGTTAACACACTTCCTACTATGCTTTCAGCTGACTCTACAGGGGAAAAAAATGGCATTTTTAAGCTCTGGCACCTGCCAATTCTTACTTGACAAACTATTTGCAGGTATGGCAAAACGTAGCACTGCCTTGCTGTGAACATCATGTAAGGACTCACTTTCTAACTCAATATGAGCAGATTTCCAGCTTCCAAATTCAGTTTGCTATTCCTCACAGACAGACTTGCTGCATTTTCATTCTTTCCTGCATTTAACCCCATGAAATGTGCAGTACTTTAAAACACCATCACTTAATATTAAATATTAAGTACATGGTAACTAAGGATGTATAAAAGAGAGTTTTAAAGAGTCCCTCCAAGACAAAGCAATACATTTTTGTATGCCATCTGATAACTATGTGAACAGTCAAGCATTTAAACCTTGGCTGTAATTTCAGAAGAGCTACATATAAAACCTTATTTACAACTGGGTCTTTCCTCTCCTTCCTCTTTCCCCGCTGAGTCATCTTGGTCTGTTTAGTCCTTACAGGGGCTGTGCATGAGAGACAGCATTGAAAATGCACTATTTCAAAAAGATCATATATATATATATATATATATATA
>VZDJ01000154.1:621960-797959 GCA_008694505.1 Cyanoderma ruficeps | reverse complement strand
AAACCATAAGCCATGAATCTATACTCATTCATACCATGATTCCTGCCAGGAAAAACCAGAAAAAGGTATTGAAATGAACTTTTCATACTGGAAAAGAGACCAGAGTCACAACATTACCTCAATCCAAAAAGGAAAGGGGCCTCGTCAGAGCAATCATTTTACAATATGGCCCTGTGTGTGAACTACTAACAATGGGGGGTTTAAACACTTTTTTATTTACTTTGTTTTATAGAAAGTGTACTTAACTTGTTGTCTCTGGTTCACCATTAGAACCCACACATCCAGCTTTATTTGCAGTGTCTGATTTCAGCGATCACAGGCTACAAGTGATTTGAGTATTAGTGATGCATACACACACCCCTTGTGACTCTGGGACGTTTAGATGACTCCCATTTCAACCATCAGCAGATGAGCTCAGCACCAGAAGCACAAACTTGCACCTTAAACACAAAAAAACACTTTTTGGACAAGGAACAACCAGACCCCAACTTTCCAGCGGACCAAGAAGAGCAGGGATCCCTGGAGGGGGACCTGTGCAGTGCCAACACATCAGCCCCTTGGCCAAAATGCCTGGGACAGGGTGCTGAGGATCACTGAGATGCTCTGAGGATTCCCTGAGATGCTCTGGGTGCTGAGGGTTCCCTGAGATGCTCTGAGGATTCCCTGAGATGCTCTGAGGATTCCCTGAGATGCTCTGAGTGCAGCCCTGCCCTGCTGTGTGTGTGGAGGTGCAGCAGCAGCAGCAGCAGTGTGCAGCTTTGAGAGAGGCACCTCCTGTAAATGTCAGTGGGTTTTTAAAGGTTAAGTAAGCATCTTGAGAAAGGCCTTCGTGCTCCTGTGCTCCACCTCCGTGCAGGCTGATAAAGGATTATTGAAAAAGGGAAGAAAAAAACAGATAAAAAGCTCACAGGTTGGCGTTGAACAATTGAATTTTTCTGTGCCCAGCTACAATAGTAGATTACCAATGGCAGATTTATCATTATTAATTATTAGGGCAAAGTATTAAAGACTGTTTTGCTTAATTAATGCACTCGCCTACAGATGAATGCTAATTCATATACATAACTGTTTCTTAAAGCTTCCCTTGGAGTGCCCCATGAAACATCTGCCCTTGAGGTCAGCACAGTGACAGCTGTGAGGTCACCAGCAGCTCAGTGAAACAAGCCCCAAAACTTGCTGAGAGCTCTGTGCTCTACCATGAGCTCTATCACTGCAGTTAATTGAAGGAAAACACGCTGGAAAAGCAAGAGCCAAGAAAAAGGGAAGCCCAGGAAGGACAGCCCCAGCTGGACACTGTCCTGGGCTCACTGCAGGGACACCAACACCTTCTCCCCTCACAGCCAGGAGTTTGGTGTCACACACAGCACCCAGGGTGACAGAGCTGGCTGTGGAAGGGGGGAGGACACACCTCAACCCCCTGTCTATCCTCCCCCCCCATCCCTGGTAACTCCTTGCCAACCTCACTGGTAAAGGGCCATAAAATTAGAACAAACTGAATAGATCTTGCACTATGAAGACAGGAAGAGATCTCTGAAAACAAGGACAGAAGAAAACAAAGAAAATGCAGTCAGAGAGTGAAAAGGGATCATAGCAGATACTCCCAGTTTCTTAATGTCTAGAGAGCAGCAGAGGAGACTAAAAAGTGAGGGGAGAGAAGGGAACCAGGGATAGAACCTGGATGTGAGGAACACCCTGAGGAAGAAAAAGCAGAATGAGGAACAAAAGATGACAAGGAAACAAAGTAAGCAGCAGAGAAGAGAAATCCACCGAGGGAATAGAGGGAAACAAAAGAGCAAGAGCACAACAGAATCAAGTGGGGGAGGGAGGCTGGAACAAGAATCCCTGAAACAGCTCAGAAAACTCAGACATGTCGTGTAAAAAACCTCCCAAACTATAAATAGAAGGAAAAAGAAGGGGGAAACCATACAAAAAGATTAAAGGCAAAGGAGAGATCAGCTTTAAGGCCTACCCTGCACAAAGCTTGCAAACATGATAATAAGAACATGAGGCAGGTTCCCACCACAACATCAACCCCTACCCAAAGTGGAGTCACAGGGGCTCAACCCAAACCATCAGCCCTTCCAGGGGCACAGCCCCTTCAGTGGAAAGCAGGACTTAGTTTGGTCCCAGGCTGGTTTGATGGCCAGTGGGATGTGAGCCAGCAGTGCCCTGGAGCCAGGAGGGACATCCCTGTCCTGGGGGCACCAGGGAGGGGATTGTCCTGCTCTGCTCTGGGCTGGGGCAGCCTCACCTGCAGAGCTGGGGCAGTTTGGGCAGCACAGTGTAAAAAGGACATGGAGCCATCAGGGAGCATCCAAAGGAGGCCACGAGGATGGGGAAGGCTCTGGAAGGGAAGCCATGTGAGGAGCAGCTGAGGGCTCTTGGAATGCTCAGCTGGAAGAGAATGAGGTCTGACCTCATTGTGTTCTTCAACATCCTCATGAGGGGCAGGGCAGGCACAGATCTCCTCACTCTCATCACCAGGGACAGGGCCCAGGGAAAGGCTGGAGCTGTGTCAGGGATGTTTAGGTTGGATCTCTGGGAAGGGTTCTTCCCCAGAAGATGCTGGGCACTGCCCAGGCTCCACAGGGAATGGTCCCAGCCCCGAGGCTGCCACAGCTCCAGGAGCTCCCAGGGATGCCCAGGGTGAGATTGTTGGGGTGTCTGTGCAGGGGCAGAAGTGGAACTCAATGATCCTGATGGGTCCCTTTCAACTCAGCATATTCTGTGATTCTGTGGTCAGAATACAGAGCTCCTACATACTTATCACCTGAAAAAAACCCTTTCCTATGAGAGGTCACTGATTTTAGTGCTAAAGGGTCCTGGAAATACTCCTGGAGCTGAAAAGGGCACAGCTTCCTTGCAGTGCCAGCTCTGGTTGGCTGTGAAGGGGACAGAGTTCAGTACAAGAGGGTTAAAACAGAGCACTGGGGTAACCATGTGACCCATCTGTTCTGGATTTCTTCACTTGGTCGGTGGCAAATCCACCACATTCTGTCATGGAGATGTGGAGAAGGAAAATTGCACCTCCTGGATGAGGAAGCTGCTGGTGCACATCCCCCTGCACCCAGAGCAGCTCCCCTGGCATGTACCTGTGTCCAGCACCCTCCTGCTGGCCCTGCAAAACCAGCTCAGCTCCAGAGAGAGACGCCTTCCCCCTGGCAGCCCTGTGTGAGGGCTCACAGCAGCCCCCTGCAGCAGCCCACTCCTCATCCCTGCTGACATCTCTGCCAGCAGCAAGATCGGGCACAGGGACACAAATTATCCACAGAGCAGCTCATGGAGCTGCTGCTTTTTAAGATTAGGGATGTTAACAGAAGAGCTCGGAGCACAGAGCTGCACAGCAGGGTAGCTGTGGGCAAAGGCAGCTCACATCACCTGAACTACGGGCAAACAACCTTCAAATCAGTGCCAGCTACCAATGAAGATGTAAAAACAAGGCTGCTTTGTGAATTAAAGCACTCTTGTCAGGAAAGGCTTGCCAAGTGACTTGGAACAACTCCCCTTCATGCCAACTCCCCTTCTGCACCCATCTGAAAGGAAACTGTTCTCATTCATGCTGGTATAATGTGATTTATGTGTGGGCCAGGCTGCACCAGCACAGCTCATTCTGACGCTCCTACTGGAGTCCAACTTTTTAAATGATGTCCAACTTTTTAGATGTTTTAAGTCACCAAATGCAAAACATTAAAATAGCAATACGAGTCTTTATTGCAATTATTTCTGAAATAGTCTGTGGCAATGTTTATCTGTCCCTGAAACGGCGTCAGAGGAGACGCTGTGGTAGGTTCAGCAGGAACAAAAGACAGTCCTGCTGCTGGCTGAATCTGCTCCCTGCAATTTCTGCTGGCTGCTATTTGTCAGACAACAATAACAAGCCATGATTTTTGAAGCAAAAAGTGCTGGTATTTGAATGAGTAATGTCCAACTCTCCAGTCAGGGGAGGGCACATTCTTTGCGTTCATATAATATTTTGCAAATCCTCCAAAGCGCAGCAGCACACAAGGATGTGGTTTGTTTCTCTTTCAAACAGTCATCTGCAAGCAATTTCATTCAGTTAAATATCAGAATTAAATTTTAGCCATAGTAGTGCTTCTGTGCAAAGGAAATGATGTTTTAAATAGGCATGCAGATGTGGTCCTGCAGATTGGGGCTTAAAACAGAGTAAATAACTGAAGGGGAGAGGCACTTACTCCTGAATTGCTATTCCCAACTCCAGAATGAAGGTTCTATATAACACATAACTAAAACCGCTTCAGAAACACAACCAAACTGTTCTGCAATAACCTTTGTTACTCTCAGAGAAAAGACGATCAAATAAGAAATAGTTTCGAATTCAAATGAGTTTATTTTTTGATTCCTACTAATTTCTCTGTTTAGATGAGCCCAAATAATGCTGTGATAATAAAAGTATTCTGTGCTACCCCATATTTGAAACAGAAACAGCCAATAGCACTCATCAACAGGTACAGCAGAAAGGCTTCCTAAATTTGGGTTAGTACAGATCTGGTGCAACTATCCAGGACTTCCCAGGAAAAACTGTTCTTTACCAAAATCTCCCCTGGTGGGTGTCCCTCTGAATGTGGCAAGCTGAAGCCAAGCTGCCTGGAATGTGCAGGACTGGCTCTGACCAGGGACAATTGCCTTTTCCAGCACAATTTTTGCATGCAGTCACATCCACCTTGGGCTGCGTGTCTCAGAGACAAATACTTCACTCTTTTTCTCTTTTAAATCTCTTCCAGCTGAGTACAAGATAATCCCCCTTCCCCATGAAGAATCCGTGAGTGGCTAACAAGTGTGGAGGTAACCACTTCCCATGTGGAAATACTCAGGGAATTTAAGTACAGAAATGTCCAGAGAAAGACAAATGCCTCCTATAAGCAGCCCTCAACCCAACAAACACAGACTGTCAAGACTGACAAACACAGACCCAAGATTTTAGAGAACGAGGTCAGGCCAAAAGCTCAATCAACCCTGTGTTTTCCAGCTCTCAGTCAAGTCATTGGTGCCCAGAGTTAAAATCTGGTTTGGGGTGGAGGGATTCTGTACTCTCTTTGTGCTTCTGCAAGAGCTACTTTGGGATGGGGAATGACTGGAAAAAAATCATTTCAATATTTTGCTGGGAATATTCTTTCTTTTGTCCTAATACAGAATGGTAATGTTTTGATATGTCAAGAAAAAAAAAACAACAAAAACCATTAACAAAAGCACAAGATCATTCCCTCTTCATTCCATGTGTGTGGCTTGAGGAAGAGGAGCTCTACTTGTCATGAGGGGAATGTCCCTGAAGGAAAACAGCTTCTGGGATAAGGTCTGTGTGTCCCATACCAGGGCTATGCTAACAGGCAGGATTCAGCTTGATTTCACCTGGAAAATGAAAAGCACTGTGTAGCTCTTAAATATTTTATTATTGAAAAGGGATCATTTCCAACCGAGAGCTTTGTTTACAGCTTGGCAGAGTGAATGGAAAATATCACATGTTGATATTTGCATTTATCACCTCTGAGCACTGGGAATGGGTAACCCCATGCACAGAGAGTGAGCAGTGGCAGCAGCCAACAGGCAGCCAGGCACCCCCTCCAATTCAAGCCAGTGTCTTTTCAAACCCATTCAATTCCCTAAATTTAAATGCACCGATACCTTTAAATCAGAAACAAACACTCCAGTGTTCTGGGAGTGAAACAGCACTAAACTATGTGGTAATGCCAAGGAAAGAAATACCTCCCTCTCTATAATAAGCCCACAGGAGACCACAGCCCCTTACACAACTATTTGCTACTGCGGGATTATTGCTGAATTATTTCTCAAAAAGAGCCTAATAAAATTTGAGTAAAACCAGAACCATTCCCACTGTTGTTATCAAAAGACTTGTCTGTACCTGCATAATAAACTCTTTTACAGGGAAAGAAAACGAGAGCATTAAAATCTCCTCTGATGAATGTCTTCCTGATGAAAGTAAAATATTTATCACTTAGCAATTCTTACTTCTGGACACTTGAGTAAAATATTTTGGTGTTAGATGCATAATGACCACAGAATTAAAACACGTCTTTTCATCAGAACATGGGAAATTAAAGAGTTTTTTTAAATTAAGGACCAAGCTAAAACAAACCGTGTGACAATGAACAGCATTTCTGTGCTCCACTAATTCCAAACACTGCTTGACAGATCAAATTAGTGTATGCTAGGGGCTAAATATGAATGCCATGGCTGGGGGCCTTTTAAAAAATGATTTATATTAAAGTACCATGTGAATTAGCCCTATTCTATATTGCTAAAGCAGGCATGTGAGTGCCCTAATTGCAGGTGATTTAAAAGTCTAGGGACAAAACTGCCATTTAATTCTGTTGTACAGTGACAGCTTCATAACCTGGAGCGTTCTGAGCTTCCCACCAGAAAGGTGGAGAGAAAAAAGAAACTAACAAAAAAACCCTAAAAAAAGGTTTAAACCTATTTCCCAGGAGACAAGTGCAGGCAGACAGGGAACAAGTGTCCAGTGTCACATGTACCACACAATCATGGAATATCCTGACTGGAAGAGACCCCAAGGATCACCCAGTCCAACCCCTGGCCCTGCACAGACACCCCAACAGACACCCTGGGCATCCCTGGGAGCTCCTGGAGCTGTGGCAGCCTCAGGCTGTGCTCATCCCCTGGGGAGCTTGGGCAGTGCCCAGCACCCTCTGGGGGAAGAAACTTTTCCTCATGTTCAGTCTGGTTACTGGGAAAGAGCCAGGAACCACTCTTAACTCTGCCATTTTCTCATCCATAACCATTTCTCACCTTCCTGTAACCCCCAGCAGTGCTGAGTTCCAGGTTGTGATAGTTTGGGAAGGAAGTGATTTTTTCAAGAAGGTTATAGCAAAACCAAGCAGTGAGTAGGCATGAAAACTGACAGCTAATACAGCCACTGTCAGTGGGAAAGTGAACAGTTGTGGGGGAAGGAGAAGTGTTTTGAAAGTTTCATTTTGATTCTCATTCTCTTCATTTAGTGTTTGTTAATAAATCTATCTTTATACCTTTTAAGTTTGAGCCTGCTTTGCTTTTCTTCTAATCCTATCTCACAGCAGAAAAAGTAAATGATTATGGTAGACACTCAGACCGCTGCATTAAATTTAGAAAACAGAAATTGGCCAACTACTCCCCAGATCCTTGGGCAGTGAGTGCCAGCCTGGGCTCCTGCACCCCGGGCTTCACCCCAGAGCCCTGGAGCTCCCTGCTGAAGGTGCTTTGAACAACCCCAGCTCCATTTTCAGTCTGCTGAACACCTGTGGGCCTGATATTTCTGGGCCTGAGAGCTTTTAGCCTGCTAGCAGCTGCTAACTTTTTCCCAAGGAAAAATTTCTCAAGAAAGCTTTTTTCTCAATCTTGGCAAACAAGTCTCCTTCCTCAAAACAATCTTTCTCCAGGTGGTGTTTTGCTGTTTCTCTGGTTTAACCAATGGGATCAGAGAGGTGTCGTTCCTATTAAACAATCATGTTAAGTCTGTATCAGAACACCTCATAATAGGTAGTAAGAATTCGACAATAAAGCCCTTTTTCTATGCACTTTGCCGTCTGAAATATTTGGAGTCTCTCATCTTTCTCTCATGTCCTACAATAACAAGCACCCACATGTGGACCCGGTATTTTCTGAGCCTGAGAACTGCTAGCTCTTCCCAAGGGAAACTTTTAAACAGTTTTCTTTTTCCTAAAACAACCTTGTGTAAACAATATTCCTTTCCCATAACAACAGGTGTTGTTTGCTATTTCTGCTCCTTAGCCAGTGGGAGAGGTGTCAGTCCTATGGACCAATAATGTGTCTTCTTAGCACAGCATGTTATCAAAGGGCTGAATGAATTGTAAATAAAACCTTCTGATTTCTACTGCCCCCTGACTGGAGTCAAGAACCTTTATTTTGTGTCCTGTTGTAACACCCACACTTCCCCCAGCCCCAGCCCTGGGCTCAGCCAGGCCCCATTCCCAGTGTGGGATCCCTGGTTGGTGCCAAGCTCACCAGCTCCCTGCACTGACAACACTTCCACTCAGAGGCTCACAGCATTTCCTGGGAGTTCAAAATGGATTTTACAGTGTTTCATTAAAAATAAATAACCCACTTAAGGGGAAAAAAAACCCAACCCAGTATTACCAAAGGTAAACATACCAGGAGTCTCAACTAATGTTGACACAGCACAAAACACACATCAAATATTTGTCAATGAACTTTTTAATGCAATTTACAGGAACTTTTGTCTGTGTTTTTTTTAATATTTTGACACTTTGTTGTAAATTATTCCTTTCCCAAAGCAGGCTCTGCTTTTAACTGACAACCAGCTTTTTTTTTTCTTTAAATTTAAACCACACTATTAATGTAGTAAATTTCCAAAAATACTTCTGAAAGTATGTTATCCCTGGCATTTAACCACCAGCTTGTCATACAGCTGAGCCCTCTAACCTTGGCACTGCAATAGTAGACTTTAAGTAACCACTTGCTTTAAAGAAGAGAGGGGAAAAGGCCAGATTTTTGGATGACAGGAAAATGGCATTTTTACAGTGACAAAGATTTATGATATTTAAATTGCTCAGCCAAACTACTCCAGTGTAATGACTGAAGTTCAGATGGGTATCCTGTATTTAAATGCACAGATACACTGCAGGGCAGCTACTTCTGGATTGCTTTGATGGGCTAATTTGCAGTAAAAAGTAAAATTCCGAGGAAGAACCTTGAGGAGTCAATTGGCTGGTGTGATGTTTAAAATCCAACTGGTATTTCAATGCCCTGCCAGCTCCTCTGATGTGTTAGCTGGGTCTGGATATGGGGCTAAGTCTTAATGCAGCAAACATCTTAAATATCTAAATTAAATGCTCCAACCATAGCAGAGATCTCTGCATGAGAAAAAGTTCAGCTGAGTTCCTGGGAGAAGGAAAAAAAACCTGCAAAGAGAATGGAGTTGTCTGTAACAGCTGACAGAAGTTCAGATGCAGCTAGTCAAGTGCAGCCAGTTATGATTCAGTTGTATAATAGCATTTGCACTGACAGACAAGACAATCTTTCTTACAACTGTCTGTAGCTTTTTGGCTTGAAGAATCTTGATGTTCTTATAAATTGCAACTTCCCATCACATTCAAAATGTCTATATATTTTTACAGGACACAAGGCATTTGTATGGCATCTGTTACAAAATATATATTCCTACTGCCTAGGAAATGCATTTCAAGTTTTCATACATTAAGTCTGATTTATTCAAGCTCATGGAAAAACTATTTTGAGCAATCTGTCTGGAGCACAGGATGCATGAAAACTGGGGTGCCAGAAGCTGACTTCTGATTCTCTGCCCCTCGGCACCAGCACAGGGAAAAGTTACTTTGACCTGAAATTAATGTAAATTGAAAGTGCTGCAACCTGAACTACTCCAAGAATGTAATTCTAATCCCATTTACCTGACATCATTAATCTGTGCAGTACTGATCATCAGTCAGTTCACTGCAGTTGCCAGAGAGCATCCCTATTTATGGAGACATTACTCTTTTCAGCACAGAGGTTGAGTTTTTGCTCAGATCATCCAGAGATACAATTTGCAGATAATCTCCAGCTGCCAGAGGTGTCCCCAGGGCTGGCAGAGTGCACTAACACTCCCAGGAACACGTGCTCCTTATCCAAGCATTTCCTGGCCACCCTGCACTGCTGCCAGGCACCATCCTCTGAGGAAAATGTCCCAGAATTCAGAGCCTTCAACAGAGACACCAAAGCCCAAAGATGCAGTCCCCTCAAAGAGGTTTGGTGGTTTGGTATTTCCCAATTCCCAGGGGCTCAGTGCCAACTCAGAGCCCAGTCTGGAGGAGCAGAGGATGGAGCACGAGTCTGCAGTGAGGGGCAACAGCTACACTGAGGAACCTGAGCATGGCACAGACACAGCAAAGACCAGGCACAAAAGCACAGCACTGCATTGTCCCAAGCTCCTTCTCCTGAGCACCCTCAGCAGGTGACTGCAGAGCCCTGGAGATGGCACAGGGCACCACGAGACAGCTGCTCCTGCCCCCATTGTGCCCCGTCCTAGATGCTTGTAGATCCTTTACACATGTCCAGGAGCCATAGATGAGATATTTTACATTTCTGTTGAGACATTTCGTGCCTACTTATAGATTGTCTTCATTATGGTCATCATTATTATTATTATTAACAATACAGACACTCACAGCTTCACACTTTCACAGAGTTACAGAATATCCTGAGTTGGAAGGGGCTCACAAGGATCAAGTCCATTTCTTAAGTCAGTGGCTCAGAGGGATCAAACTCTTCACACCCTTGGTGTTATTGGCACCTTGGTTTTGTTTCCTTTCATCTCCCTGCACCCTGTTTGTGTCCCCTCCTTCCACAGCACCAAGAAAAATCTGTCTGCAAAGAACATACTCAGGCATGCCCTGCCATGGGACCACTGCTGCCCCACACCTTCATTCACAGAGTCACAGAATCACAGGATTAATGAGATTGGAAAAGACCTTGGAGATCATCAAGTTCAACCCATGACCTAACACCACCTTGTCACTCAGACCATGGCACTGAGTGCCACATCCAGTCTTTTTGTAACATCTCCAGGGACAGTGACTCCGCCACCTCTCTGGGCAGCCCATTACAATGCCCTACTACCCTTCCTGTGGAGAATTTTTTTCTAAAGTGCAGCCTAAACTCCCCCTGGTGCAGCTTAAGGCTGTGTCCTCTCATCCTGTTGCTGTTCCCAGGGAGCAGAGCCTGACCCCACCTGGCTGCACTCCCCTGTCAGGGAGTTGTAGAGAGTGATGAGGTCTCCCCTGAGCCTCCTCCTCTCCAGGATAAACAACCCCAGCTCCCTCAGCCTCTCCTCACAGGACTTGTGCTCCAGATCCCACACCAGCCTTGCTGCCCTTCTCTGGATGCATTTGGGTGTCTCACTGCTGAGCCTCCAGCCCAGCACACACAGTCCTGAGGCATGGGCAGCATCCCTCCTTCAGCAGTGCACCAGCAGGAAAAGGCAAACACTCCTCCGTAGTTATGATGAGAGAAGCAGCTTCACCATGCCAGGGTGTGGCAGAGTGGCTGGGCTGCCTCAGCAGAGCTCTGTGCAGGGGGACAGCAGCTGGTGACCACTCACTGTCTCTGTGCCAGCCCAGTGGTGAGCACAGGGCCTGCCAAGGGACAGCTGCAGCTCGGGCAGCACAGGGGGCAAACACTCCATCCCTGTTCAACCACGGCACACACGGGCAGGAGTTGCACTGCAGAGTCCTGCTGGCAGCAGGAGGAAAAGCTCCCAAGCAGGAGCTCTCTTTCCATTCCACACAGATCCCCCTGCAGCTGCAGCAGACACGCAGCACACGGCCCTTGGCGTGTCACTGTCCCAGGGAACTCTTTTCACCCAGAAACCGGAGCTCAGGCTTCCCTCCTCAGAAACCACAGCCCACACTCTTTTGGCTTTTTAACAGAAAACACCAGTCCGTGGAAGAATGAAATACAGACATTTTAATTCACCCTTATCAATTTGTGGCAGAGCTCATAAAGTGTGTCTGGAGAGCATCAGTAAGTCAGCCAAACCACGTGGGAGCTTGAACAGGGAGAGGGACGCCGGGATACCTTGCTGAGACAATATGTTTTACAGGAGGAAATTCAATGTGCCTCACGTTATCAATAACATTTAACTGAGACTATTATCAGAAAAAAGACTTCTGTAAAAATCTCTCTTGATTCTGGACTTAGAGCAAACCATTACCTGCCTCCAAGAGACTTCAGTTCAACAATATTTTCTTTACACTGGGAATTGTATCGGCTCTCAGAAAACGCAGGGACAAGTCTCAGTAAAGAATAAGCCCCAGCTCCATGCCCTCAAAGCAGTTTGAGGTTTGATGATGCAGAGCCAAGCTGAGCAGTGCAAAGAAAACAAAACTCTGCTCTGAGGGTCGTTCTGTCCCCCTGCCCTGTGCAGGACATCAGCAGGGAAACTGAGACAGCCTCTGCCAGAGAGCTGCACCAGAAATATCTGCTCCTTCCAAATTCAACTGTTGTTTATTAATAAATCATTTTTCATATCTGGATTTTTGCCTTCAAGAGGTATCAACAACAAGCATCTATGTATTGTTAACAGTCACTGTGTTCAACATGACACAAACACGTGCCTGAATGTGTTACTGGTTCTGCCTTGACCGATTTCTGACTGACAGCAATGAATTTACTCTTTAAATAGAAATATAACTATAACAATAATAAACCACAGCATGGATTTAAGTGGTCACTAAATCAAACATTCAGGCAGACACTGTCAGGCAATATCCCTTTCCACACAACCTCTGCTTGGGAGTTGACAAAAGCCCTACTCATACTAATATAACACAGTTTATTTCTCCAAAACAGACCTCAAACATATTACAAAGTGCAACCTTGCATGAAATCACCCTCAGAAACCAATGAGGTTCTTCTATGACAGACCACAAGACACAATAAACGAAATATCAATAATCAGTCTACAAGGAACAGTATCTATGTCATCCAGTGCAGTTATTTCTCCTTTAAATGATAATAAAACTGCATAGATTTGTGATGTTATCCTTGGATTGCACAGACTGTGAGAGCAGAGTTAGTGTTCACCTGCAGAAAGGTGTCCAGCACAGCTCATTCCTGAAGCCTTTAAACAGAGAGAGGGTGAACCAACTGCACCCCTTAAACCAAAGTTGTGCATGGCAGCATTTCCTCCCGCTGCCTGTGGACACTGGGAACACTGCCTGAGCTCCAGAGCAAAGCCTTGCTGAGATTCCCTTCTGTGCCAAAGGATAATTTTTGTTAACACCAACACCTCCAGGAGGATGGAGCTGCTTCCTGCTCAGCTCCATGTGTTGTCACGCCAGGGAACGTGGGCGCAGCTGAGAGCCGGGGAAAGAATTCGGGAAACAGAGAGAACACAGCTTCTGTGCTGCATTTTAATTGCAATATTTGGCAAAACTCGTGTCATTTTGGGTCTGGAGACATGAACTGTTGCACAGCTGCAGTGAGAGACAGAAGAAACAATCCCCATGTTACAGTATGGAAACATTTTATGAGATAAAGAGCACAGCCAAACCTTCCTTTCACCAAATGCAGAAATCAGAAGTTTTTAATAGAATTCTGGGCACTTCTTTGAGTAACTCAGATAAGTTTCAAGCCCCAGACCGCATTTACGTGTTTATCTAGAGATAACTAGAGCACTGAAAGATGAGATTAATTTTTCATCCTGTAACATGAAACTTTCCTCAGAACTCCTTCACAGGAGTGTGGAGCAGCAGGATGGAGCATAGAAGGTGGCTGTGACTCTACAAGACCCTTTTTGTGGACAATGGGTTATGAAAAGCCTCAAAGCCATGACAAGAGGCTTCTCTGGGGTCTGAGGCTTTCTTTGACTGCTCCAGTTAGAAGCAGAGATCTTGGTAAGGCTATTTGCCCCTTTAAACTTTATCCCAACCTACTGTGGCTCCAAGCACTTGGATCCTCTCACTACCTCTAAAGGAAACAGAAAGGAGTAATTAACTTGGATGGACACAACCAAAACCCAGATCTGTCACCAGCCCTGAGTCCATTCCAGACAGTCCCAACCCTGAACAAACCTCAGCCAGGCTGACATGGGGCACAGCTGCTGCCAACACAGACCCAGCCCAGGGGAGCTGCCCACACCAAAATCACCGCCTAGCTCAGCTCTGCAGGTCTGGGTAGCAGCTCCAAGGATCAACTGCTGCTGACAACCCTCAAAAGAGATTGTTCTTTTCCCGTTGTTCCCAAGTAAAATCAAACACAGCCACTGCTGTTTTGGAGGATGCACCCAGGGCAATGCTGGAATATGGGGCTGACACATTGCAGTGACTGGAATCTCCTTGCAGGTGCTTTCCCTGCCGCCCCAGCCACATGCAACAGGATCAAAAAGGATGCCTAGCAGAACGCAGGGGCTCTTGAACAATTCTGATGCTCTAAAATATGCGAGAGGGAGAGGGAGCAAGAGAACAAACATTTAATTTCCTTGTAAAACAGATGACTGCATTGTAATTTACTAGCAGCTGCTGGCAACAAACACCATCCTCTCATATTCCTATTAGCCAAGCTGCAGCTGATTTATTAAAGGCTCAGATACATCAAAACAAATGACTGTAACATCATTTATATTACTATTTACAGCTTCTTAATAGGGTTACACGAAGGGGCAATGCAGCACAAACTGGAATCTGGTTACAAGTCTGTCAGGCAGCAGCAGAGCATCTCTCTGTTGCTCTCCCTCCAGCACTGAGCTCCCCTGTATAATTTCCAACAATTACCTGTGTTCCTGGGAGGCTCAGGTGTGCAGGAAATTGCTGGTGGCAAAGCAAGCAAGTCTTCCCAAACTGCACAAATACTCAGTGGGCTGCTGCTAGTCAATATAATGCTGATTTTAAAAAAACCCCACAACAACAAACCAAAACACAAGAAAAACCCAAACCAAGCCTCTGCCCAGCTGTGAGACTCGATCAAATATTGTTGCCCAGTAAGGAATCAATGTTATCAGTGCTCTGCAGAGCTCGCTGCTCCCACAGCTGCTCCTGGAGCCACAGGCAGAACATTTACAGACAGGCTGTGTCAAACACAGCCAGGGATCAATATCATGCCTGGGCCAGTTTTTCAGAGCTGTCTCTCCTGGGCTGCCTGAGGTGTCCCCAAAGCCAGAGATTCCTCAACCCTTTGCTCATGACAGGCAGGGAATGATGTGCCCATTACAGAGCAGCAGCAGTTCCTGCCCTGCAGGGTTGCCATGGGCACAGTGATGCCATCCCGGCTCTCTCATGGGATCACAGAATGTTAAAGAGTTGGAATGGGCCTTAAAGGTCCTCTAGAGTCCCAACCCCCCATGCCATGGGAGGGACACCTCCCACTAGATCAGGCTGCTCAAAGCCTTATCCAGCCTGGCTTTCAACACTGCCAGGGTTGGGACACCCACAGCCTCCCTGGGCACCCTGTGCTGGAGTCTCACCACCCTCACAGGGAACAATTTCCTCCTAATATCTGACCTACATTTCCCCTCTTTCCATTTGTACCCATTCCCTGTGTGCTGCCACTGCAGTTCCTGATGCAAAGTCCCCCTCTGCCTTCCCTGTGTCCCGTTCAGACCCTGGAGGTGCTGTGAGGTTTCCACACAACTTTCCCTTCTCCAGGCTGGACTGCCCCAGCTCTCTCAGCCTGTCTGCAGAGGGGACGTGCTCCTGTCCTCTCATCCCCTTCATGGCCCCCTCTGGACTTGCCCCAACAGTTCCATGTCCCTTTTATGTTGGGGACACCAGAACTGTGCCCAGGGCTCCAGGTGGGGTCTGATAAGAGCAGAGTAAGGGGGAGAATGGACCTGCTCCCTTGGCCTGCTGGCCACCCTCCTGTGGATGCAGCCCAGGGCTCTGTTGGTTTCTGGGCTGGGATCTGCAGGCTCATGGGGAGGTTTTCTGTCACCCATCACCCCCAACCCCTTACCTCCCAGGGCTGCTCTCCAGCAGTTCTCTGCCCAACCCACAGGGATTGCCACGACCCAGGTGTAGGAGCTTGCATTTGGCTTTGTGGAACTCCATAAAGTTCACACAGTCCCACCTCTCCAGCCTGTCCAGGTCCCTCTGGATCCATCCTTCCCCTCCAGCATGACTGCACCACACAGCTCAGTGTCATCAGCAAATCTGCTGGAGGTGCCCTCGATCCCACTGTCCTTGTCACCAGTAAAGATGTTGGACTCTCCTCTTGGATAATGCAGGGTGTGGGCATGAGCAGTTCTCTGCTGGGCAGAAAATAAATTCAGTCTCTTTCAATTGATTAGGATTGGAACTAAACACAGCCTACTGGGTTTTCAATTTCCTTTTCTCTGTTTTGAGTTAGCATACCTGAGGTCAGTGGCACAACTTCCACAGCCTGGGAGTCTCCACCTGAGTGATGATAAAAGCCAAAACTACTGGGGCTGGAAAATGAATGTGTTTGAGATCAGCCTGAGCATAAGGCAGGAGGTGTTCGAGCCACTTCACACCCTGACTGAAGTGATCTACAGGATTCTTCCCATGCAGGCAGGTTTCACTCTCAGAATCACCCAGATTTTCCCATACACCCAAATGGGATCTGCAGTGGGTGCTGTGATGAGCTGGGACAAGGGGCAGTGCTGAGACCCCCAGTCCCTCACGTTTTGAGGGCAGGCTCCTCAAACCCTGCTGACACCACACACATCTGCCCAGTGCATCTGCCCAGCCCTGGGAAATAACCCAGCACCCTCACAAGCCATGGATTGCTCCATCTACCCAGATAATATTCTGAGCACTGACAGACTATCTCATCTAAAGACTCGAGCTGACATGACATACTTAAAAGGATTTTTAAATTAAAAGGGAGCTTTGTATTAGGAACATAAACCCTTTATCAGAGGTGTCGATGAAGGCAAATGGAGGATTCCTTTGCTGTATAAATTACACAAAGAATTCCCAGCCCACCCCATGAATTTTGAACCGATGTGTTCAAGCCTCTGGTTTTCTCTAACCCATAAAAGCTCCAGATAGTCAAATATTATGCTTCTGCTTTTTAAATATTTCCATTTAAATGTAGATTTTGACCTTCTTGCCAATGAAATATTAATAAGAGAATAAAATATATATTACTCTTCTTCTGAGGGAGAGGTCTCTCTAACTCTGTCATGTTCCCCATTGGTTTTTTGAAGAGGATTTCTTCAAACCATGGCGAATTTATTCTTCATTTCTATACTTTTTTTAGGCCATGGCAGCTGAAAACAGAAAGGTGATCCCTTTATTTTTAACATCCCGGGGGAGAAGAGAGAGAAATTCTTTTTCTCTAGATCAATGAAAAATAAACAAGGATGCCAAAGAAACCCTATCATTTCCAGCAAGAGGCAAAAGGCTAATTTAATTTGAAGTAACTGTGTTCCTAAAGAAGGACACAGTATAAAGATTAACTGAGATCTCCATTTCTTTATATAACTGCAGCCCATTAAATGGGATAGAGGATAAAACTCACAAATTGCCCTGCTTGTCCATCTTTATCTTCATCATTGTTCCAAGACAAATACCCCTCCCCTCACCGCAACATTATCTTTCTCGCTCCTCCTTTGTCGTTAAGGGAAGGGAAAACAACCAAATCCATCACTGTGCTG
This sequence comes from Cyanoderma ruficeps, assembly GCA_008694505.1. Lineage (NCBI taxonomy): Eukaryota > Metazoa > Chordata > Aves > Passeriformes > Timaliidae > Cyanoderma > Cyanoderma ruficeps. The sequence goes on along the minus strand of VZDJ01000154.1, from coordinate 780,837 downwards.
CGGCACAAACGCAGTTCTGTTTGAAGGGGATCAGCTCTGCTCCTGCTGATTTAAATGAGAGCCAGGCTGGACCCCAAGGATGCTCATCAGTCCTAATTACAGCTGCATCAGGAGAAATGTTCCATCACTGCAGAGTAACATCCTCCTTTTAAAGGGTGCACGGTAAAACACACGGGATAAATGCTGTTGGCATCCAACACACCAGCCTCGAGCCCTTGCTGCTGTTCTGGGTGTTTTCATCTGAGCCCTCTCAGGTAGCACTGCAAAGCCACCACAGAAATCATCTGGTGAACTATGGAAAGATACACAAGAGCTGGGAAATCTAAGGCAGGATGGACTGGGACCTTGGGAAGCTGGGAGTGCCAGATGAGAAGCGTGTGGTGTGATGGAGGAGGCCCTGGCAGGGCTCTCAGTCACCGCCGGGCACTGCCCTGCGCTGAGGGATTTCTGGAGAGAGGCATAAAGCCGAGATCACCAATTTCTCAAACTTTATTTACCAGCTCTTGCTGGTAATTCTCATGCCAGTGCCTCTCTAATCTAACTGGTGGAAAGTATCAATTCTGACTTCTCGAGAATATCTCATGATTCGGCTAAATTACAGCCCTGTGCCATGAGCCCAGTAATGTCACCACCTCTAGGGCAGGGGATAATTTAGAGAGGGTGGAATTCTGAAAGGCAGCTAGCTATGAGAGTTAAATGCCCAAATTCAGCTGAATCTCAATAAATACTGGGTACACCTAATTCCCTTAGGCTCTTTTTTAAATCCTAGCACCCTTTTTTTCCCCCTTTTTTTTCCAAGATGCTACCAAGGAAAGGTCAACCTAATTTGCCATAGCAGCAAGTGAAGGCAAAAGATCAGCCGATGCTGACAGGCTGTCTGAGAGGTTTCATTATAGAGCTGTTTATAGCATTTATTTCTCCTGTTGTTGATGCTGTTTTCAGGGTCAAGGAACTGCGATCCCATTTCAGTAGCAGAGATCACTGGCCTGGGAACAAAATACTTGAATTTTACTCATTTTACTCCTCCTTCACAGGCTCGTTGACTCATATGCTGCTAACTGCTGAGATTTTTCTGAATGACCACATGTTGGAAGTTTATTCTAATGCATGTAGAAATTTCAAGCCTAAATTCTAGTACTAACATCACCAATTAGCTTTAATACAACTGGGAATTTCAAGTGGAGTGTAACGCCAGCTTAATTTCACAACAGCATGTCAACCAATCAAGCCAAGACAATTCATTTGAAGTTTGTTTCCTTTGGAACATAACATTGGTTTAGGGAGGGAGAAATGCCTTAGTGTATGGTGCTTTCTGAAACAGTCTTTCTTCACAGCCTTTAATACTTTAGGGTTCACAGGGAAATGCCCTCAAGGTCTGCCCCACCCCTAATACAAACACTTCAGCATTATTCTCACCAGCTAATACAAGAAGCACCAATGACTGCCTCCAACTACTGTGAGGGTTCTCCACAGCCTCTACCGCCCTGTGAAGGGCAGATGCAGGGTCTGCTGTGAGGGAGAGGACACTTCAGGCTGTCCCCAAGTCAGGAGATGAAGTGCCCCAGAATGGGCACAGCAGCCCTGAGAGAAAACTGCCCTGGAAAAGCTCTTGAGCCACTTAATAACCTCAGCTCCAGCACAAGGAATAGAGAAGTGGCTTTGGCTCAATTTCTGACAATCCAAAGAGGACAACAAGAGTTAGAGCAAGCGAAGGGAGTGCAACTGCATGGCCAAGAGCCAAGGCTCAGTGATAAAAGACAGCAAAGGAAGACCTTCAGTCACAGCCAAAAGTTCAGCTGACAACAGCATTTCTCTTCCAGCAGCAGGAAAAGAACCTTCACGTCAAGTAAAGCACATCTCCCCACTCTGCCTCAAAAGACTGCTAAAAAGGTCAAAAGATTTTGTATCTCCCAGCTATGTGATGAAAGATGTGCCACAAAGGCATTTGTTTCATATTGCTTTTGTCAGGTGATGGCAATATTCACATGTGATGAATAGATCTGCAGGCAAGTACAGTCACACATTCACATCTCCTGTGCCCACACCGTGGGGGCAATGCACCAAAGACACACAGAGCAGAACCATCCCTGCTCAGCTGATGGAGAGCTGGGAAGAGATAGGAAAGCTGCTCATCTCTGAAGGAATTTCAGTGTGAAAAGTACTCCAGAAGAACACTGTGAAAATTATGTAACCATTTATGATGCATCTACATAATATTTTGCATGAAGAACACAAATGGGTTTTTAGAAGTTCTAAAGGCCTTTTGCTGGCCTTTGCATGGCCAAAATTTCTTGCTGCCACACTCCCACAGCCAGTAGTTGTTTGTGTTATCAAAAGTTACTTAAAAAAAAGAAAAGGAATAAACTCAGCACAAATTACTTGAAAGTGTGGTTTTTAAACTCCCCCTTTAAAATGCTTCCAGGCTAAATACGGAAGCAGCTTCCAAGCACACCAACCCCCACAGAGTTAAAAAGCAAAACCCTTTTCATGCCCATCCATAAGCACACACTGCTGTGACATCACCACACTGCCTTAGAGACACTCTGCCCCAGCATGAGATACAAGGCAGGAGAGAGACAGCAAGCTTTTCCCTCCTACTCTGCACTCCTCAACTATGATTCCAGAGAATCCATTCTCAGGTAAGAGTCCTCAGAGGCTCTACTGGCTTTCCACTCTGGATTTCTTTCTCCACTCAAACAACAAGCAAGAAAAACTCCCAACCCAATTTATCTAAGTGTCTTCAGCAATATCCTTTACAGACTTCCAAAGAGCCACTGGCAGTAGTTAAGCTGGTGCTGTTTAACTTGGACATCTGTCCACCCAGGCTGGATGACCAGCTCAGTTTACATCACCGGGTAGCAATCAAATAATAATTACTTTGGGTTACTACAGACTGGAGCTGGATTTGAGTGAGTGATTTCAGAGCACTGGAATCCATTACCAATAACCCAAACCAGCTGGGTTCTCGTCTCTGTTACAAAGAAAGCAGCAACAATTCCAAACATTAATTCAGACACTAAGTACTAGCTGGATCACCAGTCCATGGGAGCAGTGGCATGTATTTTGACATAATTACCTCAAGATGGAAGTGAGAAGGACATCCTATGGAGAACGGTTTAGAATTTACATTCTGTGCCACATTTAACTCTCTGGAGTTATATGGAAAAGGTTTGTATTCAATAAAAAGCTCCATTTAACATTATTTCCTTTGCAAAGGCAAGCTGGATAATGCTGGTGGAAAGCAGGATTTTGCAAATGCAGACTGCACTTTCCCAGCAAAAGGCAAGCCAACAGAAGAGCCTGAACTGCCTTTCCTGAAACAAGTTACACTGTGCAATAAATTGATACATCCAAATAAACAAATCCCTGAATCTCCTCCATTTGCCTCCATGAAACAAATGAGTCAGTGCTGACTAATTGTATTATAATATGGGAAGCTTGTAATAGGCTTACAAACCATGTGTTCACAGGCTCATGACTGCTCAGGGCTGGCTGGGATAGTAAAGAAGCTACAAGAGAAACTCTGGAGTCAAAATCTTATCAGGTGTGTTCTGGGACTGAAACCAGCCTGCAATTCACACCAAGATGGGATATGAGAAAGTGGGACTGAAGTGAAGGAAAAGGAATGCTATCTCCTCATTTGGGACCAGAGATCTCTTCTTCAAATTTACATCTAACCAGGGGGACTGATGACAAGAAGAAAATTTCCCAATTACTGCAGCAGTCAACCCTCTGAGATCCCCCATCCTCCGAAAGGCCAATTTCATTGAAAAAAGAAGGCCTTCTTTTGTGTCTGCCTACAAAAATTAGAGATGCTTTTCTCCAAAGACATTCATGTTCAAACCCTGAGAGCCATCATTCTTGCTGTGACACACAGGAGCACATATGCAAGTGTTACAAATACAATCTATTATCCCCTGATTTCAGTAGCCTCTGTATGAATCGCACAGTCAAAGCATTAAGAGAAAGGGAACCCAGATTTTTCACCAAATATGCAGGACACCGTGCTGCCAGCTTCATGAAATCATGCTCCACCACCTGCAGCAGGCTGTGAACCATGCTCACCTTGAGATTATGAAATAAAAGGCATCACAGACATCTTCAAAGTTGCAACAGAACCGCTATTTGGTAGCCCCCCTAATTTGTCTCCAGGGAAAAGAAGAGTTCAGATAAATGACAGACCATAGAGAAATCAAGAAATCCTAAAACAGTGTATTGTGACAATTTTTTCTAAAAGACGGAGCAGATTGTGCAGCAAAATGCCACGAAAATTAACTTAAAAGTCCAGTTTCATGTCCTTGAGGATCAATTATAGCCTTTGTGCTTAAATGCATTTAATACATCAATGCTCTACTGGGGCAGGATCTTCAGTGCTGTGGCCAGTTCAGCCCCACTGGTCTGTTAATGGCCAGGTCAGCACAATACCAACGTTGTGAAGGACAAAGAAAGGCTGAGGATAAATCCCTGCTGACCCTGCTGTCACTTAGGTCACACTAAATGCTGGCATTATGTTTATCCAACACCATTAACCTCAATTTCTCCTGCACACAACTAAAACCCAGCTGGAGCAAGGCAGCACATCCACAACCCCTCACACAGGCCCAGGACAGGCCCAGCTCATCCAGTGCCCCTCACACAGACCCAGGGCAGGCCCAGCTCATCCAGTGCCCCTCACACAGACCCAGGGCGGGCCCAGCTCATCCACAACCCCTCACACAGACCCAGGGCAGGCCCAGCTCATCCAGTGCCCCTCACACAGACCCAGGGCGGGCCCAGCTCATCCACAACCCCTCACACAGGCCCAGGACAGGCCCAGCTCATCCAGAGCCCCTCACACAGACCCAGGGCGGGCCCAGCTCATCCAGTGCCCCTCACACAGACCCAGGGCAGTTTTAACTCAGCCAGAGCCCCTCACACAGGCCCAGGGCACTCCCAGCTAATCCAGAACTGCTCACACAGACCCAGGGCACTCCCAGCTCATCCACCACCCCTCACACAGACCCAGAGCACTCCCAGCTCAGCCAGTGCCCCTCACACAGACCCAGGGCACTCCCATCTCATCCAGAACCCCTCACAGAGACCCAGGGCACTCTGGGCAGGAGCTGCATTTGTCCCTCCCCAGTAAAGCCCTGAAGAACAGCCCCAAGCTCAGCACAGGCAGCTGGGTGCAGTGACTGCACTGTCCTGGGAACACAGCTGGAGAAGGACAGAACTGGGAGAACAAGGGCACCTGCATTCTCCTCTCAGATCCACCAGGTCAGAGGCCTTCAGGGAAGCTCTGTCCTTATGGATTTTGGGGTCTTGGCCATGCCAGGCTGTGACAGGAGGCTGAGCCCTGCTCATGGGACCAGAGAACCTCCAGAGCTCTGCTCCGTGTGAAAACATCATAATCCCAGGAACTCAGTGTTCTTTATCTTCAAAGGCACGACACCTCCTGTTTCATTTCCTGCACACCAGCTGCCCTTCCTCCCACATGAAGGCTTCACCAGCATCCAGTTAAAAGAGGGACTGGTGAGCAGCCTCTGCCTTCCTAGCTCCCTTCCAGGGCTTGCACCTCTGTTCTCCAAGGCTGTGATCCCCACAGTGCCACCTTTACGAGTTTTTTGCTCTTTTCACAGCTGCTACTGCCACCCTCCATGGCAGCCCCAGCCCTGGCAGGGGCATCCCTGGCTGTCTAAACAGATCTGCAGGACTGTGTGAAGCTGGGAAGCTTCCCATTTCTGCAGCATAACCAAGACTTTACCTAAAGCAGCAGACACAATGTCTTGAAACCTTCTAATTATGCAGCTGGGGAAGCCCTCTCCCTCTGAAATTATCAAATAATAGAGAGAGCAAGAGAGAGCATGAGAGAAAGAACAGGGGAGGGGTGGAGCGGAGAGGGAATATCTATGGCCTTCTGCACCCAATTCTGTCACTCTGACATTTCTTTCAAATACAATTATTTAAAGCCTCCTGATGGCGAAGCTGAGGAAAGGGACTAATAGAGGCTGGTATGGTACCTCTCCATCAGGCAGTTCAATAAATCCTGGCAGTGCCGTGATTTGTGTTGGGAGAATGAGCTTTTCAAGAGCAGAACTATCACTTTACACCGTCAATAATCTCACTGTCAAAAACTCCCCGAGTAACCTGACCAACACTTCAGAAGCTTAATTTATAGATGTGCTATTTGCCTTCAAGGTATTTTATGCAGCTAAATAATGGGAGTGGATATTATTCCAAACTACTCTGCAGCTTTCACACAGGGAGTTGAAGAACATGCAGGAGGACAAATTTTCTATTATCTTAGGGCTAAATTCTTCTGTGTGACACCTGTTTGATACCATCTACCACTGCTGGAGTTGCTTCCAAATGATGGAAAATAAAAGTAGAATTAAGTGCCAGCACTTCCAGAGGAGGTGATCATCCAATGATTTAAAGGTCATCCAGTTCCATCCCCTGCCACAGGCAGGGACACCTTCCACTATCTCAGATTGCTCCTAGCCCTGTCCAACCTGGCCTTGGACACTCTCAGGGATCCAGGGGCAGCCACAGCTGCTCTGAGCAACAAATATTGGGGGAAGATCAGAACTAAATGGGAACAGATCTGGATCTCACACCATAACTCTTAACAGTGAGTTCAACTTGTACAGAGGCACTTAAGGAGCAAAGCAACGATGGAAAAATGCCAGAGGTACTTGGCTTTGCCGTGGACACTTGTAGAAGGTACTTCTGGCCACCACTTCTCCCGCCCAGGACACCCATGACCTGCGGTGGGATTCCACCAGGCCAGAGTATCTGCCCAAAATTTCACCACTGGGATACAAGTGGCTACATTGAAGTTGCAAGGACCAACACTGATACATAAATGCAAAATCTAGAAAGATCTGGGCTCCAATGCCAATTTTAACGTTTAGAGATATACCCATAGAATCATTCAGTCAAGTTGGAAAAGCCAGTTCTCTTTTTCCCAGATGGAATAATGAACTTTTTACTCTCCACCACAACCCACAACACTATTTAATGCAAAAGGCTTTATTTCATTTATTCCTGGCTCTAAATGCTCATCAGGCAAGGCTTAATTCCTTTAATGGGAAAAGTATTTCTGCAATTATAACAAAGGACACCAGGGAGAGACCCTGGGCAGGCACCAAACATGACAGTGCTTTATATCCCATGCATCTGAGAACCCCAGGCTGTTACAACCAAGAGCAACAACAATTTCCTTGCTCTGGAGCAGGATAAGCCCTTCACCGAACAAAGCACCAGCAGCAGTGTGGAAGTCACAAGCATTTGCGCACACTTATGGCTCAAATGAATCAAAGAGAAAAGTCAAGGCAACCTGAACCTCAGCCAAGGGAAAGACCCAGTTCTACACCCAAACGTGGATCCGATCAGCTTGGATCTCTGCATTTTTGTAGCGATACATGTGCATGTACTGCAGAACACTCCCAGTACTCTGCTTGGTCACTACCTACTGAGACTGCTCCCCTTTTTCAATTCACAGCTGAGCCACTCCAAAGGATTTTGCTTTTAAAGCTGGGCTCTTCCTCTAACAAAAGACAAGAACTGGACTGCCCTTTTTGTGTCTTATTCATTGGTTTGCTTTAAAGGACAGCCTTTCCTTTACTAAGAAGTCGCACAACAAATCAAGTCAACAAATCAAGATAATGATTCAAAGGTTAGTACATCAACACGGTCCCTTTTTGCATATTCCTGTGACTCAGAAGCTGGCTATCTGCACTGCCAGCCTCCACCACCCTTCAGACAAGGGTGGCAAAATCACTTAAAAGCAAGTGGATGTCTACAGTAACCTGTCTTTGTATTGACAAAGGAACCCTCCCACTGCCTACACACACTCAGAGGGCAGAACTGAGTTTACACGTACAAACAAACTTGAATAAGAGCCCAAATATTAAACAAAGTGAAAAGAGTTTTAAACAACCCCAAAACCTTTGTCTTGTCAGACCAAAATGAGTTTGACATCTGATACTCTCCCCCATAACTCCCCATAGCAATGCTGTTTACCAGAGCCTGCCAAGGCCACAAAATAAATTAATCTCAGTTTACCAACCATGCAGGCACACATAACCTCTCCTGGAATGAATTAGAGCAGCTTAGCTACATAACACAGATCCCGTGCCCACTGCTAGCAGCTAATAAAACACAACTCAATTGGTGCAATTCCTCCCTCCTGCCCTTTCTTTTAGTACCATAAAACTCCGGGTCTTTTCTACGTAGTTCCAAAAGCAGCCCAGCAACAACAGCAGAAAGCATAGCTGCCTTGTCTCTACTACAATGTATGCAGTGATCAAGATTTAAATTCCCTGTCCCTACCCATTTCAAACCCATCAAACAGACCAATTCATCTACTCAGTCCCTGCAGCTGAGCAGCTCTGCACTGCTGGCTGCCCTAAGGAAGCCCCTTTGATGGCTGAACCTGGCAGAGCAGGTGCTGACTTCTGACACCAGGAATAAGCAATTGCAGGGTCCCCTCCTGCCTGGCCAGAGAGGTACCCCAGAGACAGCTGGGGCTCTTTTCCTCTCTCTTTGATCATGCTAGTGGTAAAAATGAAGATTAGTCCTGGCCATGATCCATCCTGCATAAGACAGAATGATCACCTGGCATTTACCTCAAAATCTCTTCCTCTTTAATACATAAACTGCTGTAGTTTAAAGTCGGCACCATGTGGCAAGGAAAGCTCTTCCCTAAGCCTCAGCTGCACAAAGATCTCAATGGGAATATTGACAAGATTGACTTCTTCTGCATGTTTAAACCAAGTGTCAGAAAATATTTATGCAATCTTTTTTCCACCCCTTCTGTCCTCACTACTCAATCCTGGGGCTGTTGGAATAGCAACTCGTGACAAGTCTACAAGCAACATGGTCCAGGGGAAATATTTATACTCTACTCAGATTCAGAGATCTTTAGGGCTGGGAAAAGGCTTCTGGAACAGGCAGCTCCCATCTCACTGCGCTTTCAGTGCATTTTTTTGCCTGTGGCAGAAGTTCAGTGGGAGCAGGCAGGCAAACACTTGGCTCTCCCTTGCTCCATTCCAGCTTGGGCTCTTTGGTCTCTGCATTGCCATCCATCCCACGGTGAAGGCAGTCTGAGTGATTGCACATTGCAGGATGTTGTCTGCAATGTTAAGTTTAAGTTCAGGGTTTTCCCTCCCTTGTATGAGGAACAGGTGCCTAAAGGCAGAGGTTGATCTTGGTTATTAATTCAAGAACCAAATTCTGCCCCACAAGTCACAGCTGAAGCACAAAGGCTGAAGTACAAATGCCTTGTTTGCAGGTGTGTGGAGTCTCTGTGGTACATAAGCTACTTAACTGATGGAAAACCTGCAAATATTTCTAAAGGTTTGATATCCTAAGGAAGAAAGTCCCCCTTCCTTCCCTAGGACAGTTCCGATGAAGGGAACAGGAGGGTTCCCTGGTGTCGAGAGGAGAAAACCTCACCAGGATGTGTTCTGTACCACAGCCAGGTCATGGCCCCTTCCAGACACACGGCAGTGTCTGAACTTCTTATTGCTTTTTGTCTCTTATTGTCTTATTACTTCCCTTTCTGTTACTGTTCCCCAGCTCATTTCCCATTGCAGTGCATATTGCTGTGCCTTGCTGCAAACAGCCATGATCAATACCCTCACATCCAGAAACCAGTCACACACACACAGACAGATCTATTAACTGAGTTTACATGCCATTTGCACACTTCATCTTGTGGAATGTGATAGGTGATAACTCCTGCCATAGTATTTACCCTTTCTGCTGCTGCACCTGCCATCATTCACCTAAAGTCTCTACTGCCTCATGGCCAGTGGATATTGTCTCCCACAATGGGACACTGTTCTCATGGGGGTCCTTCAGCCAGCTGACTCCAGCTAGAAAGGATCACACAGTATTACCCAGAGACTTTAAATCTGCCACCTTACCTCTGTGGATTTTTGGCAGTAAGGAAACGAGAGCATGTGATGACACAGAGAGGTGTGAGCATGTTCCTGGAGCAGCAGCATGGCCTGAGTGGTTTCTGTGATCACTCCCCCTCACTGCTGAGGGCTCACCTGCCCCGGGAGGAGCAGCAGAGAAGCAGCAGAGGAGGGAGGGGTAAAGCAGTGATGGGTAAAGCACTCACAGGGGTGAGAGATGAGACAGCCACATCTCACTGCACAGCAGCAACACTGCATGTCGCTGCACAACAGCAACCACTGCATGTGACTGCACAACAGCAACACTGCATGTGACTGCACAACAGCAACACTGCATGTGACTGCACAACAGCAACCGCTGCATGTGACTACACAACAGCAACCACTGCATGTGACTGCACAACAGCAACCACTGCATGTCACTGCATGTGACTGCACAACAGCGACCACTGCATGTGACTGCACAACAGCAACCACTGCATGTGACTGCACAACAGCAACACTGCATGTGACTGCACAACAGCAAACACTCGAAACATCATCCCTGCACAAGAGCAAACACTCCAACCCCCGCACTCCCCCAGGAACAGGGACAGAGGTTCTGGGCCAGCCCCGACCTGAGCACTGCCCTCCCCACACACGGAACAAATGAAAGGGAACAAAGCCAAGGAATGACACGTGAGGCAGAGAAACCTCCTGTTCTCCCCTGTGATAACACAGCACTGCAAACCTGCCAAGACCAGCCTCTTCTAGGGAATGAACTTGAACGAAATAAGACTGTAAATCACTACCCCCAAAAAGGAGCTTATGAAAGCAAAGGACCATGATCTTCTGAAGTAATCTCCAAAAAATCATAAAAATTTAGTACAAGAACACCATCAGAACACCTTCAAATATGTATTTTAAATTTTAAAAAAAATCCAAATAATCTATAATCTCTCTACTTGAATCCCATCATGTAAAATGGAAAGTACTGTGATCATGCCCTTGTTAATGAGAACTTTGAGGAAAATGGGTGTTTGAATCCTTTGTTCCCAGAAGAAGTGGATTCAAATTCAGTTTGGATAGACAGAAGTTCAGCTCAGTACCATATGAAATTATTTTTGGGTTATCTAATTGACTGAAAAGCATGTTTTGGCTCTAGTTCACATGCTCAGCAACACAGATCTGTAATTTAGCTCAGATTCAATGAAGCCTTAAATCTAGCGAGCCAACATCAAGATTTTCACAGCTAACATTTTTTCTGAAATTATTCAGATTAGTTCTTGAAATGGTTATGTTTAATATTTGATCTTACTTTAAATATAGAATACAACTGTTGTCATCCTAGAACTGACATTAGGGTCAACACTGCTTGGCAACCAGCAAACAGAAAGAAACAGGGTGCACACAGTGTTGCATGGGATGCATTGCTGCTGCTGCTGCACCACAACTGAAGTTTCTTCAAAACTTTCACCCCATGAATAATACTTCTCATGGCCAACTTAGAGAAGGAGTCGGGACTTTGCAAACGAATTTCATCACAAAGCATCACCAAGATCTGTCTTCATTTACAAACTGCCACCAGCCAGACCAAGAGCCTTTGGATAACAGAGAAAAATGAGATGTGGTTTCTTTTCTTCTCAGAATTTTTACCTGTGCAAAGGCTTCAGCTGTGGCTGCCAAACTGTTAAATGCTGTTTTCACAGCACAGGGAGTGGAGCAGGGACAGGGGGCCTGGAACAGCCCCACGTGGCTCTCCTGTCGCCAGCACTGTGTTTGGTTTGGACTGGTCCTTTGGCTGGAGAACCCAAAGCTTCTTGCAGGCAATAACAGACTAATCACTTAATACACTGCTCAGAGCAATGAGGGTTGTTGTTGTTTGATTCTGGTATTTTTAGGAAGAGGTAATCCTGGATATTTGCATCTCATTTCCCAGAATGCCCTAGGGCTTTTCCAGCAGTTGGAATCTTACAGGATAAACATCTTCCCCTGATTGTAATTGCATTATTAAATATGATTGCTCTCATCTTCCTTGAATTTTTTTTTAAAGCAGCAACAAAGAACACAGCCAGCAGGCGCCCTGTTGACAGCATGGAGGAGAACTGCACAACAGAGACAGGCAGGAGTATTTCACCTTTAACTTCCAGATGCAAAAAAGACTTCTAAGCCAGGGACTCTCACACCACCACACAAAAGCTTAGTCTTCTAAATAACTGCAGCCATAGGAAACCATCAGCTATCAAAACTGAGGCCACCACAAATGACTATTTCCTTTTCAAAACACATTGCAGTAGCTCTAAGAAATCCCATCAAAGATCAGGGTTCTGTTACTGTAAATCCTACAGACACAAATAACCATAATCATAGAGGAGTCACACAGTGTAACTGCAGTCAGGGAAAGGGGAGGTTATGGAGGAGCCTGACACGCTCCTGGACCCACATGAATGTGCTGCTCAGTTCTAAAATTACACTGAACAGTTTCTTACACCTAAAACACAGCAATTAACTCAGACTCTGCATGCTCCAGTGACTCTGCTTAAATTCCTTTCCCTCTAGAAAGTTCCTCTTCTTTATAATGCCTCACACCCCTTTCACAGCCAAGGCTCCCAGTTTGGTGAAAATCACAGGAGACAGGAATGCTGACTATCTGCTCTCAGCAATGACTGGTATTAGCCCCATCTTCCTGCATTCAAACAAACAAACAAACAAACAGAGAGACAAACAAACATCCAAAACCAACAAACAAAACCCTACCAACCAAACAAAAGCAAACCCAAAGAACACCAGAAGATAATGCATTTTGCCTGCACATTGCTTCACTGTAAATCCTACTGATTAGGAAAAAAAAAGAATAAAAAATGCATATGAATCATACTCGAGAAGTTGTGGCAGCCCAGTGACATTGCCCCAGTGATGCTGAAGATGGGGAAACAGAAGTTCCATTTTTTAAAAAAAGGAAATGAAGAAGAGGTGAGCAGCTACAGGCAGGTCAGTCTCACCTCTGTGCCAGGCAGGACCATGGAACAGAACCTCCAGGAAAACATGCCAAAGTTCTGCTTTGGGCAGGGCAATCCCAAGCACAAGTACAGGCAGGTGAAGCATAGATGGGGAAGAAGCACTTCAGGGCATTGATGGACAGAAATTCAGCATGCCTTGGCCACGTGCTGGCACCCAGAAACCCCCCTGTGCCCTGGGCTGATCCCCCAGCATGGGCAGAGGGGGGTTGGAGTGGGATGATCTTGAAGGCCCTCTCCAATCCAAGGCGTTCCACAATTTTTATCTTAGAGAGCAGTTACACAACCATGACAAAATATATGAAATCTAAATATGAATGTGTTTCTGCCTTACTTGTATATTTTTGGAAATGAAAACAGACTTTCTGATGAGAAAATATGTGACAGAGTATGAATTGTCATCTCTTTAAAGTAGGGAAAACAGCTTCTCCTGTACTTCATGGGATTTCTCCAGGTACAGTGAATAGTTTGGTTGGTGGATACTCTTAGCTTTTCCTTAGGAAAGGCCTACTCCTACACAAGCTGATCTGTTTTGAAACCCTTCACCAACACTGTGCATGCCATGGTTATATTGCTATTTCACAAATATTTACAGTCACACACACACATATATAGCAAAACACGCACATTCAGACTGTGCTTTATGCAGAATCTTGTGCTTAGTTATTTATGTGTCTTTCCACAGAGCATTAAGATAATTCCCTGCAGAAACCCAGCTGGATTGGGGGCAGGAAGAGAACGTGCCACAGCAAACTGCACACTCTAAGTAGCAGTTAAACTGCTTGAGACCACTTTTCTGCTTTCAAGAGCCTCCGCTCAAGTGTTTTCACCAGGCTTTCCATGTCTAACAGCCTCATGACATGGGAATCAGTAATGCTTCTTCAGTGTACTTTAAAAAAAAGTTAAACATCTATAAAGCAAGGCCTCCCATACACCAGATGGTCTAACCTCTTGAGTGTCAAACTCCTTCTGTGTCAGGCAGCCCAATTACAGGGACATTTATAGCAGCATGCCTCTCTCCACTGTGCCCTGCCTCCCACTTCAGCCCCAATGTCCCAAAGGGTAATTGCTCAGCACACAATTACAAACACCAGTTTGCCGTGGTTCTTTCTCCCCAGTCTCTAATTGGGGCAAACTATGATGATGGTTAATCTAACTCCTGGGCCTCAATGGAGAAAACTGTTAAAAAGAGAAGACCTTAGAGAAAACATAAAAATCTTCAGCTAACTAGGATAGCTCCAGTTCTCCAGATTAGGATCACTGTGTTTTAGCCTCTTGAGCGGCAGCAAAGTTCTCGGTCACTTCCAAAAGACCAAAAAGCAGACATAGCAAATAAATAGCAAAAGAAAAGTCATTGTATTCTAGAGGTGTGCAATCACTGAAGTAGGATACATAGAGAGTACCTTGGACACACCAGCCAGCCCTCACAAAATGCATCAGCAGTCCCATTTCCCCAGACCAGGAGCAGCCACAGCCAGTCTGGGGTGTGACCAGCAGGACACCAGCAGGCCCCCATGTCTGAGGAGGACCAGCCAGGGGCAATGCTGGTGTGAGAGCTGGGGGTGATCAGTCACAGCAGAGGACCAGGCCAGCAAAAGCTGCTAATGCTCAGGACAGCAGGGCAGCCCAGAGAGGTTTTTGTGCAGCCCTGCCCTGTCCCAGTGCTCCCTGAGGAACCAGGGCATCACCTGCTCACACACTTCTCCTGAGGCTCTCTGCACCACACGGGATGTGTGTGGTCACTCCAGCCATACGGAGCCTTTGGCCATGAGCTCAGTGGAGACAGAAAGTTTGGTGAGCCCTGTTTCACAGTTGGCTGAATGTCTCCAGTTCTTTTTCCAGCCTACAGGAACTGATAACTTTTCCCAGCCTACAGGAGCTACTTCTGTCCCTGATGTACAGAGGGAAAATGGTAGTACAGAGCTTGCAAACTCTGCCCAGGAACCTCACAGCAAAGTACAGCAGACTTGAACTTAATGACACCCTCCTAAGTGAGAAGGCCCACTCAGCTCAGTTCTAGGTCTGTTTCTGGAGGTGGAGCGTGACAGCTTTTATACTGTCACAACAGAAGATGGTCAGGCTGCTTTGGAACAGGTCTGAGCTACGAAACAACTTCTTCCTTCCACCACATGACAGCCCCAAAAACAACAGCGTTTGCAAAGAGCCACAGCTTTAATGCCCGAGAAAGGATTGCTGAAAAAGGCAATCAGACACTAACGAAAACATAATCCTCTTCATCCCCAAGTGCGTGTTTCTGAGGTGATTTACTGTATTATGATAAAGGGAATCTCACACTCAGAGACTGCAGGCTGGAAGACAGGGCATTACACACACGACAGCTCTTTTGATGCTGCTTCAGAAGGAAGAGGCTCTTTCCTCCCTGCTGCTCAGAGGAACGTTGGCAGCACAGGCAGGTTCTCGAGAGGTGGCCTTGTTCTCCAGGGCTGCTGGATTCAGCAATTTAAAGCAGATAACAAGAAATGGCTGGTTATTTTAAACTGGCTGCAGCCTGTACTCAAGCAGGGAAAATGACTGATGAAAGAGCTTCCTCCTATTAGTCTGTAATGTTGCTGGGGGTTAATATTTGCTACTGAGACAGAACCAGTGATACCTTGTGGGTGGAAGGACAGTAACACTTAGAGACTAGAATAAAAAACTACACTCCTCATGAAATGAGTTTCATTCCCAGCTCAGCATCAATTTATTCTACTAGAAAAAAACCTGACTGATCAGTTTAGAGCCAAAAGCTCTTCACCAAAAGCACAATTTATGACTACACGCTTTACTAGTATCACTCTGTAGGTTTCCAGGTATGGAAAATTACAGTCAAATACACAGTGGCAGAATTAACTGAGAGTTTCTTAAGCGCTTTGGAAACCACAGATTCAATTTAAGTGCAGAGTTGGTCTTGTTATTACTATCAAAAGTGAAGCATTCATTTTATGTGTGGGATACACTAAAAAGGAGTGACAGGTGATTGCTGCCAATCAGAAAGACTAAAGGGAAAGGATAACATTTCTTAATCAGGAGGATTAAATGCACCACATCATCATGCCAGGTATTAGCTATTTTTTGGCCACTTATAGAGCAGAGCAGCTTATTGTGTGCCTAAAACCCCAGCATCCCAGAAAGCTGTTTCAATCAGCATTACATTCTCCAGTTGAGAGGCTCTCCTAAAAAGCTGTTAAGGGTAAGTTTGAAACAAGGCTTTGAAAATGTGCAGAAGTCAACCCACTTCCACACTCATCTTGCTCTTTTGACCATGTTGATCAGTGTGATGGGATTTAATACCCCAGCCTTGAGCTTGTGAGAGAACCATAGAGCTGGAACTTAGTTCTGCAGGTTCAGTCTTCTCTGAAAGTATTCGCCCTGCATGAAGCTTTTAATAATTTCTAAAACCTTCAACTTACACAGGAGGATCAAAGGACAGACAGAAAGAGAATCCAGTCTCCACTACCCTGCCTTCCTTTCCTCTAGACAGATGAGCTCCACCCAACACATCTTTTATGAGGGAAGCAGGAAAAAGAAGTAGGCTATACTTTAATCAGTGTGGGTGCATGAAGAACATTTCAGCAGGTGCATTTCCAACTGCCTTCTCAACTTCCATCTCCCATTCTGAACAGCAGCAGCCTCCCTGAGATCTGCAAAAGTGAGCCATAAACCTCATGAGAAGAGATTTCCCTTGGGAGATCCACCACCTCCAGCTTTGCTCCGAGCCAGAGACACTGCAGGAACAATTCCCTGTGGGATGAACATCCCTTCCCTGCTGGAAAGCACAAGTGCAGACATACAGAAATGAGTGGGAGGTGGAGGATGGGGGACGAAGCCCAAACTTTTTCATCCTTGAAGGAAAATGCACATTTGTGTGTTTGAAAGGGCTTGTGGGAGAAGGTGGGCAGGACTCTAATTGCATCCAGATTGTTTTGTCCTTCCCCCTTCATCTCGCTGGCAGGGCTGACTGTCAGCACCCTCAGCTTTCCACCCTGCACCAGCTAATTGTGGTCCTTCCAAACACACCCCCACATCTAACCTGACACAATGCTGGATAATTGGCACCTCAAGAGAACAGGGAGAGATGGGCACTGAATGTGAATTACCTCCTGCACCTGCAGCAGGAAGATCCTCTGAGAGAGAGGCTGAAGTCACTGGCAGGGAGCTTGCCCTGTGCCCAGGGACACATTGGCAGGTTTGCAGAAAAAATGACGACTTAATTTTCCAGTGCTGCCAGTCTAAAGGTCCTAAACCCAAATATTCTCTGACAGGAAAAAGAAGGCCAAAATGAAAGCCAAGCAGTGGGCTTGGGCAAGAGAAGGGGGGGTGTGGAGGGGAATAGAGAAATATAAAAAAATAGATATTTAATAGTGGAGTTTAGACTGTAAGTGAAAAAAAAGAATCACAAAATTCTCACTCTGCCTGCTTGAAGAAGCTCACACTGTGCCTGTGCATTTCTGCTGCCTGTCAAGTGGAAAAATGTAAGTGGGACATTCAGCTCTTGAATCAATGTTTATTCGATCAGGTCAGTGCCAGAAAAACAGGTTTCAGTCTCAAGTGTAGGAAAAGACTGAATAGCTGCATACAAACAACAGCAACACATCTGCACTTTGCCCACCCTTCCCATCCCATCCCTCACTGCAGAACTGACCCAGCCCTGCAGAGAGGCTCAAGCAGGAACTCTGTTACCTCCCAGCTCAGGCACAGGGTAGAGAGGGCTCAGAGACACAATAATTGCCACAGCACGCTGGTTTGCACAAAAGAGAGCAGTTTCTAGTTCACTCAGAAATATTTACTTTATGTGCAAGATAAATCAGCCCAGCCCAGAGCATGGCAGCTTTCCTGTCTGTCTTCAGCCTCCACATCCTCACACTCACCTGGCTCTGGCACCATGGGCTCCATCTCCCCCTCCTTTTCCCTTCAGACCCTTAAAGAAACCAGACCTTTTTTAATCATCAGATGCAGTATGTGACCCACAAGGATGTGAAAACCCTGAAAACAGCTTAAGATGTGGACCACACTTCAGAGAGGAGGGTCAAGCCACCCCTTCCCCCTGGGGGATGGCAGTGGTGGCACTTGAGCAGTACCTGCTGGTAGTGGCTGCTGCTGATGCTTTAAGATCTTTGCCTCCAGGGCATGACCAAGCTGTCCCCAGGCTGGGTCATGGAGGCCTGACTGGAATGAGCCCAGCTAACTGGAAGTCTGTCATTTCAAACAGGATGGGGAAGGCCTTGTGGGGGAGGACAGGGAAGCAGCAGAGCACAGGGGCTTAGCACAGGAAGCCCAGTGAAATGCAAGCAGAGCAGGAGACACAGTAAATAGAAGAGAAGAAAAAGATCAGAATTGGTGCTGGTCAAACAAGGAGCAAATTTCCCCTTTGAACGTGACAAGATGGCTCTGAATAAATAATAAGAACAGAGCTACATAAAGGTCATGATCTCTGTGCAAACCTCCCACTGCCATCAAGAAAAAAAATTCATTACAGACTGAGATTTCAGGAGCAGTGAATTTTATATCCTGGTCGGCAAGCATGAGTTTTATAAAATATGATTGTTTCCTTCAGTCTCTGTTTTTGACACTTTACCCACACTGATACTTGTTAATCTTCTACATTCCCTCTATTGTTATGGAAGATTCCTCTATTCCAAAATGATGCTGCCAGTTACAGTAACTCCCTGAAAAGAAAAACACCTGCTTTCAAAGAAACAAAAGAAGATTTTTGTGTTCTAAAAGTATAAAAAAATTTAGAGAAAGGCAGAAACAGATGGCCAGTCACTAGTAAAGAGTATTTCAGAGGGTCTATCATCAATTTTCAAACGCAGTTTTCACATTCAAGTGTATCAGAAAGTCCACGGAATTTTGATTATTAAGGGCCAGACTCCATGAAGAAAATGTAACCTGGGCACATCTGTGAATTTTAGCAGTGGTCTTCCATTACTCATTTATCACCTATCTATTGAAATCCTTGGAGACTGTTTGAAGCAGTGACTTAGAATCCAAGAAGTCCACAAAAGCCAGGTTTTAATGCAGGTCGCTCTGCACCATCACACAGGAGTTCTTTCCTATCCTTTGTTATTCTGCTGCTTTTTGGAAAAAGATTTTTTCGAAGCAGACACCTGAACTGGCCCAACGATGAAATCTGCATCTGAAACTCTGGCAAGGGGAAAACCCTCCATGAATGACAGCACAATACCTTGTATTTCTGCTCCACCAGTACTCATATTTATTATTTAGTCACACATTCCCTCAAGCTATTATTTGCTTACAATCAGTGCTTCTTGACTTCCAAGAACTCAGGCAAATTCCATAAAATACAAGAACAATTAACTTTGTTGGGAGGAAAATAAGTTTAATGTCAGGTCGCTCTGGTGACAGAAGTGGCTCCCACATGTCCCAGGGGCTGATCTGTCTCTGGTGTGATGAGGTACAGCAGAAAGGGCTGGGACTGAGGGACTGCTCCAGCTGGACTCATCCTGAGCTGCACAGCCAGTGAATTACACCAGGACCATACACTGGCCTGTGTGGACTCGACTGTGTGTTTTAGTTACAATTAATCAAGAGCAAGAAGCCACGTGATGCAGTTTGTGATAGCTGTAAGATGGACATTTAAAGAGAAGAAATGGAAGAAGAGACAAGAATCTTTTTGCCTGCATTTAACTTTCTAAACTTTGTCCTTTTTTTCTCACTTCTGACAGTTAGAAAAGCCCTTCTCCTCCTTGTATACATAGAATAGAAATATTTAGTCCCCAGTGAGACTTTACAGGCATTTGCCTGTTCCTTAGAACCCAGGAGGATGCAGAAACTCACACACCACAGTTCAGCAGCTCACAGGGTACCCAAACAGGCTCCAGCCACACCAGTGAGCTTCTACCAGTCTTGTAGAAGCAAAACTAGTGCCTCAATCCCTGATTTCCCATTCTTGGGAGGATATTCCCCACAAAATGCAGTGAAAAAGTAAGGTAATAGAAGCACCACCCTGCAGCTGTTTGTCCACTCTTTTCTCATGTAATTTTGTTTGTAACAGGATAGCAGTGAAGGCTGCTTGGGCAAGGAACAGACCCAGGAGAAGCCACACCAAGGAGATGGTGCCTAAACCCCCTCAGGTGCACAAAACAGAGTTTTCATGTTGTTGGACCATTTTTTTAAGGAGGAACACTAGGACACAAAAAGACAAAGAAATCAAAAGCCACCTCTGCCACAAGGAAAGCAACATCTGCTTCACTATCCCCCCATGCTCAGGTAGATGATGGCAAGAAGGAGGAGGAGGAGGAGGAGGTAAAGAACACCACAGGTTTTCACACATTCCTGACACAATACTGTCACGTGTGTTCACAGCCTAAGCTCCCCAAAAGCAGAGAGGAGTAGCTGAGGGTTCTGGTAACTATTTCACAGAGGGAGAACCAGTACAGTGAGGCCAAATGATCTCCCTGAAGTCACACAGGAGGCCTGTGGTGAAGGAGGGAGCTGAGCACATCTGGCTAACATCAGCTCCAGAGGTCAGCACGGGGAAGGTAATGAGATGCCTCTGTGCCAGAAGCTGAGTTTTATAAAGCAAACATCACACAGGAGTTGGAGAAATCACTGCAGTGAATCACACTCACTCAGTATTCAGAGACACGCTCACGTTACAACCACAAGCACTTATTTAATTAGAAAAATGATCTAATTGAGATGCATCCAAAATTGCCTCCAATACAACACAAGCAATAACAGACGTAGCTAAGAAAATATGTAGGTTCTGAAGGTGTCTGGGTTTGTGTGTGTGAGGGAAGGAACAAGGGGAAATTGTCAGACTTGCTCAGCAATAACGCTGAATACATTTATTAAACACAATCAAGTTTTACAAGGCACTGAAGTGATAACACTGGAGCAGTGGAAAGTGCAAGCAGCAATAAATATCTTGTAAACACAGAGGTCACAGGCCCAGGTGCTTACGAGCATGGGAAGAGAGGCTCACTGTGAGCAGGATGCTTCAGTGCCTGAGCAGTGAGCTCTCTTTTCTTGGAGAAGGGGTGAAACAAGACAGGATGGATTATTATTTAATTTATTGCAATAAATCAGGAGTCAAAGCAATTCAAAGGAATTTGTATCTTATCACTATGTAAAGAAAAATCAAACCTCTATCATTTCAGATCTAAATACAATTACAGGAACAAAATAGCTTTATGTTTAAACCATCTAACTGAGCTTGACAGATGGATACTGTTTATATCCATTTGTATTTATTGTACATAGTAAAAGACTGCAGCTGTTCTGTCAACACCTAGCTGCTTCCAGGGTGTTTGGAGCTGTATATAAATGTAACAGAATTTTATGGATAAATACATTCCATGGAATAAACATGGTGAAGATACTGTGATATAACACGTATTTACATTAACAACCATAATACCTTGAACTGTTTCCTATGGATCTTTAAGCACTTCACCAAAGTGTGGATAAAGCACATGTGCTCTCACCCTACAGACACAGAATTAAAGCTTGGAGATTGGTGCTGCCCAAGGATGCCACAAGAGCTTGGTGTGAGCCATGGGATTAAACCAGGCCTAAGGCTGCAGGCTCTGTCCCCAGTGATTCCCCTGCACACCTTCCCTGCCTGTGGGAAGACAGAGACAGTGCTAAAGACCATCCTGCCTCCAATACATTGCAGCTGTGTTAATTACCAAAGAGTGGGAACAGCCTTGCCCTCACAGATATGGAGGTGATAAAAGAGTGAGTAAGCTGGTAGAGAGTTAGTTGGAGTCTGCTGGTTGTGCTGTGAGGAGGAAGGGACAGGAGGTTGTGTGAGGGACAGACAGGGTGACCCACTGTACAGCAAGGGACAGACAGGGTGAGGTGGCTGTGCTAGAGACAGGAAGGACTGAGCCAGAACTGCAGAAGGAAGAGAGAAGGAGAGAAAGAGCCAGAGCTGTGGGGAGCTGCCCATAGGAATGCTACATAGAAAAGGTAGAAAAGATGTCTAAATAACAAGGTGCTGATGGTTGAAGCCCTCTGAAGTTTTTATTGAAGCACTCTGAGTGCAGTGGCCATCACCTGCCTGTGTGCACAGCACCCAGAGCCAGCTCAGGAACACCCCAGAGCTCCCTGCCTGTGTGCACAGCACCCAGAGCCAGCTCAGGAACACCCCAGAGCTCCCTGCCTGTGTGCACAGCACCCAGAGCCAGCTCAGGGACACCCCACTGCTCCCTGCCTGCTTTCATCTCACACTGTCCATCACCAACCCTGACAGCTCATTCCTGCCTTAGGAATTCCGGGCAGAGCCTCTGGCTGACACTGATCTGACCTGCACCAAACCTGCCCCCACCGGCCAGAGGATCAGAAAGAACCCTGTAATTAGCAAAGATCTAATCCCACACCTCATCAGCAAGGGTTTGCATACACATGAACTCATGCATCATACTGCTCCTCCTGCTGCAAGCCAAGGCTTTCAAACCCTCTCAGCCCTGAGGGTTTTCCTGGGGTTTCTCCTGCTCCTGGGACATGCTGGACTTTGCCCACTGTGCACAGTGAGAAATAACTGCACCACAGCATGTGGCTAAGCTTCAACTAATTCTTTCCTTTTAAATTTCACAAATAATTGTGGAGCACGCCCCATCACAGTCTGTGTTTACAGAAGTGGGTAACAACAGAAAGGGAAGAGGGTGACATTAGCTGGGGAAAAACAAGAAGGTTTTAAACTCAAGACTGCAGAGGGCTGGGAGGTGAAACAATCTGAGGATGAGACTTTTGTGGGAGTCCTCTGGAGGCAGCTATTTTAGGTTGCTGAGGCTCCTACGAAGAATTTCAGTGCAGGAAATGGAGCATTTTTGCTGCTATGGATTGCTCCCTCACCTTCACAGTCCCCACACCCCAGGCTGTCAAAGTGCTGTGTAACCTACTTTAACGCTTTTCAGAAAACACAAACAAATTTTATGGAGCTCTCTGAACAGGAAGAATGGAAAGATTTTACTGGGAGAGAAGAGCTGTTAATCTGGCAACGAGGAAGATGCTGGAACACACTAGAAAACAGATCAGAAATGAAATATGACTTATCTGGAAGCAAGCACACGGGTAGAAATGGGGAGGAGTAGTACGTGGGGGGGAATCCAACTTCCTTTCTGCCTGAATTGCTAAACTATCAGTCATTTCTGAGCAGTGTGAAATCACAATGTTCTTTTTAAAATCATCATCAACTGATAGCCAAATTCTTTTTTAATAGAAAGGGATATCCTCATCTCCCTTCTGTGCCTGTGGAAGGGGCAGAATAGGAAGAGAAAAATGCAAGGGAAAGGAGAGCTGCTAATCCCATATGGCCAACACACTGAGTGCAGGTTCCCTGATTCCCAGACAAGAGCCACATCCCCAGCAGACCACCATCATTTCTCACCTGGAAACATGCATGTGCAAGCACACAGAGGCAGGAGCCGCATCATCACAGCTGTGCTGCCCTGCCACTAAAGCCTGAACTCTGAAACGAGAGCCATCATCTCAACAAGTGAGAGGGCACATTCCCAGTGCTGCCAGTGCAGCTCTCCCGAGAGGAGCCGTGTCCTGCATGTTTACAGAGCTGGGCACCAGGGGCTCACACATCCTTGGGAAGGATCATTATCCTGGCTCCTCCCTGCCCTTTCAGAACTACCCTGTAAAACACAAAGCTGCTCCACCAGCATCTTAAACACACAAACCATACTCTGTTGCCATTCTTCCCTGCAAACACTTTTATAGCAGACAGCAGTTTCTACTTAGGCAGCAGACAGAGCAGAAAATAGTGCTTAAAATGCTTTTGAAGTGGAGATGGGACCATAGGAGCAGATGCCTACCCCTCCCTCCAGGGAGCACAGATGTAGATGTGATTCTGCTCTGGAGCTCCAGGATTTGGCTCTTTCAAAACACCCTGAAACTTCCAGTAAGGGCTGGGCACTGGGGTTGTGTCTCTTGTGAGGGGAGAGTGTTTAAGCACTGCTTTCTTCTGAACCCAGGGCTCAGCAGAAGCCCAGCATGCTCCGAGAGCTTCAGCAGAACGTGGTCAGAGCACAGCCTGTGCCTGCAGAGGGGAGCTGGGCTCATCCACCCCAGGACAGCAGAACTCCCTCACTGGAGAGGGGCAGGGAGCAGTGCCTGTGTGCATGAGCACATCCCCCAGGCAAGCACTGAGCTCTGGGACAGAGAGGAGGTAGGATGCCTTGGGAGGCTGCCTGGTACAGAGGCTAGGCAGTGTTAAAGGAATAAAGTAGGCATTTGTTTGTGAAGGTTCTGGTATCTTTTTCTCTGCCAAGGTCAGGATGAATAATACACGGGAAATGTAGATTTCAAGTTTGGACCTGGATGTTTATTATTTCTTATCTATTTACAGACTCACGAGCTGTGAGCTCTAACTGGTAAGTCAGAGAAATGAGGCAAAATGGAGAATTTCTCACTTTTTCTAAGGTTATTTAAGCAATAATTACCCAATAACGAGGTGACACCTATATTATTTATATTTCTGACCCAATAATGACCACCCAAGGCCCACAATGTGGACCTTTTACACCCAACTACAAAAAACCTCCCAAACCCAGGAAGAAGAAGGAAGAAGAAGAANAAGGAAGAAGAAGAAGGAAGAAGAAAGTGAAGAAGAACTTAGACAACACCCAAAATGCTTCATCTTGACTCACATGTATTACTACATACTAAAATCCCAAAATCTAAGTTTGCAGAATTCCAACATTTGTTCAAAGGCTTTCAAAGGACACACCTTGGGCAGTACAGGAGCCCGGCCATGGCTACACCCAAGATGGACAGTGGGTCATGAATTTTCACACTTTTTAAAGTTTTGGTCCATTTACATTTTGGGGTTAATTGTCCAGCTAAAGCTCGAGGTGAGGAAGTCCCATCCTCCCAGTTTGCTCTCCTGGGTTCGCTGTTGTTTGCACTTTTTGGGCCTGAGGCTGCAGAGGTGTCCTTGGTTCTGGGGCTGGGAAAGGATTGTTTTGTCTGACTGAGCTGTGAAGAGAACTTGCTGACACTTTATATAAAGCTCAGAGTCACACACTAATGCAGTACAGAATCTGGAAAATATGAAGGCTAAAACTTAAGGCATCAGGCATAGCGAGTCTTAGAGCACCTTTGGAAAATAATTTGGAACAAAACAAATCAACAAAGACCCTTGAAGTTGTTTGTTTCTGCTCTAAGTTCTGCAAATAACAAACAAGGTGTCTGTACAGAGGTTCCAGCCAACAGCTGCCATTAACATACATAAATCTTCCGTTCAAAGGAAGCCTCCAGCAGTCAGGTTTTCTATCTTAATTTGATTCTTTTGACTTTTCCATCCTGTCTGTTTTCATCTTTCCTCATTAAAAGGATTTTTTAAGAAAAGATTTTTGTAAAAAAAAAGCCAAACATAGCTAATTATTTTAATGAGCTACCAAAAAAAAAATAGATGCTTTCTACTCTGAATATAAGCAAATGTCAACATTGCATGGGGAGCAGAGGCAGCACAGCATCTTATTACTATACCATCAGCTCCTATATTTGATTAATGAAGACTCACAGGACTAATTTTACGCTGCTTCATTAAAAGCCTGGGGCAATTAGCATAAAGGTTAGACTACTACATTATTAAAATGTTATTTTTTTAAACAAAATAATTTGCTTCTTTTCCTTTCCCTTTGAAAAAAAAAGCACACACTAGACAGACAAAAGGAGTTACTGTCTTTTTCAACTTCTTATGTGGAGAAACATGAATTGCTAAATCTCATCAAGGATTTTAGCAAAGCAGCAAAGCAGCTGCCCAGTCTCTACAAAAGGGCAAAGGCAGTGCTCTCCTGTAAAGCAACACACAAAGGGAACAAACGGCCTTTCTGCTCAGAGCACAGGCTGGTGATAAACTTAAAATTCAGCCAGCACCTAGAGGGAGGGGGAGAAATCGCTCACTCCAAACAGCACATCCATTTCTCACACAACTAAACCTGTCTTGCAAACCTCTCCAAATGATGATCAAAGCTAAAAGCGCATATATGCAACACTGCAAGAGCTGAAGTGTACATCATAAAAAGGCACAGGCATCTCCTATTCTTTGAGGCTTTATTGAGAGAACAGAGGAAGAGCTGTTTCTGAACTCACAGGTGAGCAAACCTCTAAAAGCACATAACACTGGCAGCCTTGCTGTGCTGTTGATTCAGCATCCTGCTGGCCAACACAAGAGAGCAAGGGTCAAACCACTTCGCCATTTCCCTGCTCCATTTTTCCTCTCCTTCCTCAGGTTAGCAGCTCTCTGAAAAGCAGCTTCCTCCCAAGCCTCCGCCTCCTCCTCCTCTGCTCCAGCCCCAGGAATGGAATAAAAACATAAAAAAGCAGCAGCAGCCCCAAGGAACAGACTTGATGAAAAAGAAAAGCTAACTGCCAGACAACGCTCCAGTCTGCTGCGGAGCTGCTTGGCACGTGGGAGGACTTGCCAAGACGTGCACAAGGCTCTGCTCTGCCTTGCAGCTCCTGCTGGCACTCCAGGGGTTAAAGCAATCTAAGCCAGGCCTGCTGGAGAAGCACTACAGCAGGAAGAAAGAGTTACAAATGATTTTTCTTGGCAAAAGCTGCTCATTGGAATAGTAGAAGGATTGTGCTTACTCCTCATATATAAATGCCAAAATGAGGCTTGCTGACACTTTCCTGGCACGCTCCAGCCCTGCCAGCGGCCCAGCACTTCAACCAAACCTTCGGGGGGACAGAAGGACACACGAGGTGTTTCCTCCCCAGCTGACCAAGCTCTCCTCTCAAGTGGCACGATCCAGCCTTTCATGGAGAGCGCCCAGCCACCAGCACCCCATGGAGTCAGCCCAGCTCTCCCTTTCCACAGCAGTGCCTGATTTTTGTGGCCAGCATTTGGGGTTCTGTGGAGCATGAAGGAATTCTGGGGCATTCTGCTGGGGAGAGGGGTGTTCATAGAGACTAATTTTAGACAAGATCAAGTCTGCTGAAACATCAGAATTTTGCAACTTGCTTAACCAGCAGCCCTTTTCCCTTACCCTGCTCCCCAAGCCCTACGTCCTCCTGGCTAAGAAGTGGCAGGGAGTTTAAGGCAACCCTTTCCCTGGACCTCTCTCCCAGGGTACCCTGCCCAGCAATTTACAGGCCTCGAGAGCCGGAAGCTACATCCAGATCATCATGTTTAATAGACACTAATCTTCCTAAGGGTCTAATCCCCTTGTACTGCTTCTTTAGACTCACACTTTTGACTTCCACAGAAGTTTCACATGAGTTTTGTCATTGCATTTTGCCCTGCTAGAAGAACAAAAAAAGGAAAAGAAGAAGAAATAGAAATGCTTATCAATTCTAATTCCTATCAGACTTACACAAACTGATATGATTTAATTATTCACTGTTTTATCATATGAAAAAGTGGCTCCACAGCCAGTGCAGGGGTTCATGGCAGGGCTTTAAGAAGATGAAGGTCAAATGGCTATTTTGGGAGTAATTAGCTTGCTCAAAGGCACATGTGATGCAACCTTGGCTTTTGCCTGGGGGGCTGCTCTGGTGCCTTGAACAGCTGAAGTGTCTTTGCAGCTGAGGAAAGCAGGTGATCCCCACGTGTGCCACAGGAACTCCCCTTTCCCCGTGCCAGGTTCAGTGAGGCTCAGTGCTCCGTGACTGCTTCATCACCTCCTCCACCTCCCTCTGCATGGAGCTGCTCTCTGATACATTCAGATTCAGCAGCATCCAATTTCTAGCATTTTGCTCTTCTTTTTTAATCTCTCCTCTTTCCCTTGTAGAGATGGATTTTCTTTTTTGTTCCTGACAACCCACAGCCCAAACCAACCTCTTTGTCTCTTGCTTTCCAACAGCCATGACAATACATGGACACAACTTCTCCAGGTATCACTGTGGACACAGATGACTGTTCTCAAAAAGGCAACTGAGAGGAACAGCTTCTTGCCAGTGGATTTACATCAGGCTTCCCAACCCCAAAAATACACATTTGCAAACTGGAAGGGAGGAATCAGTTCTCTGAGATCATCTGCTGCAGCTCTGCACCACAAGCAGCAGCTCTTTCATGGTTAAGCTTGGTTCTTCTAGGGCCCCCACAATGCTAAAGATTAAATCCCCAAACCTCCACATCCCTTCAGGAAAATAAAATGGGCTTAATATCATTAGACAAAACTGTGACTAACTTTAGCAATAAAACCAGAAAATCTTTACTGGTTTAACATTTTTTTTTCACCTGACTTTGATTGATTTCTGCACCAGCACTACTAGGAGCAACTCCTATTAGTTGTGACTTTTTTTTCCTCCACATTCACATCAGAAATCCCTTCTGCCTTGCAGCAGTGCCCACTCAGACTGGAAGGGTTTATCATGAGATGATCACCTCACACACCCATGCCCCAGCAAGTCTCCTTAGTGTGATCCAGTACATCAGGGCAGCACAGGGGAAATGCTGGCAAGGCAGTGGGTTTTGTGTAAATATTTACATCCAGCACGAGGCTTCTGGGACTGTCAGATTGCTTTACAAAAGAAAGACACGTTTTCCCTGCTTACAGCCTGGGGAGGAGAACAGCCACAATCTCAAAATATCAGAAGGCAAGATACTGTGCTGTAAGTGGGAACTCAGCTTGGACCTGCTATCTCCAGGATCAGAATCATATTAGCAGAAGCCAGGGAGGGGAAAAAAAATAAAGATCCAAAGAAGGTTCACTGTGCTGCTGTTGCAGAAAAGAGAAATACAGTCTGAATGGTCAGGAGGAGGAGATGGTGTGATGGCAAAACAGAGAAATCTACCAGAAAAATTCTCAGCACTGAGGGAAATGTCACCCCCATCACTGAAAAACATCCTAAACTGCCCAGATCTCACAGGGCCCCTTTTTCTACCTCCATTCCTGGGCCTGGAAGCTCAGCAATCAGTCTTGTAAATTTTCAATTTTCAAATCCAGGCAGGAGGTTTGTTTTTCTTGAGCAATGTGCCAATGCTATTTTGTGCTGTACAGCTTCCAGTATTTTCTTAAGTGTCTTGAGAAGCTTGGCATGAAGGGCACCGTGGACATGGAACTTTAACTGATTGTGTCCAACTTCTGCCTTGTAACCTCCCTTCAAAATGAGGGATTTCAGCAGCAGGAGATGCTCCTCTCCCTGCACACGAGGGGAACTGTGCCTGCTGCAGCACACACCAACACCAAAACATGTTTCAGCAGTGCCATGGGCAGTGTCCCTCCCTGGCAGGGGGGTGACCAACATCTCCATCCATATCACAAGGCACACTGGATATTTCTCTTTCAGCCAGCCAGCTCCAAGGACTGGCTGACAATGTCCCTCCCCACACAGAAACCACACACAACCACGTGGGGAAGAACTTTTCCAGCTACCAGAGAGGTCAGCCTCAATCACAGCTTCAAATTCACTAATAAATGAACACGCCAGAGCCCACTGAAATGAGCTCAGCTAATTGGAGGTGTTGGGGGATGACTAATTCATGACTAGCCATGGCCAGGCAGACTCCTTCTCTACTTGCAGACCCTTGTGCACCATCCCCAGCTGCCATCCTGACCTGCAGGTCACATCCACAGCATCACTGGGAGCAAGGAGCAGGGATAAAGGGAAAACAGTATAATGCTTTCCCCCATTAACACTTGACTTTGGGCACAGAGCATCCCACTGTTCTTTTTCCAGCATCTTTAAAGATTTTTGAAAGAATATCCTAATTAATCTGTGGAGGAATTCAGGCAAGATTGTTTTAAGCATTTTCAGCTTAAAAATGCAGTATTGTCAAGCATTTTCCTTGTTGCTATTTCACAATGTTCTCATGTGTTTGAGGCTATTATACAGGAGCATAAAGCATCAATAAACCCCAAGATTATGCAACAGCATTAAAACACATAATATTTGGGGGCTCCACTGTATTATTATTTAATGATAGTAATTTTCCTGCCTTTCATCCAGAAGGATCCTGCAAAGTAACTGTTCTCCCAAAATAGAAGAGCAGCTGCCTGTGAGACAGGACAAAGCAAAAACCTGTGCAGTTACTTACCAGGGGAGAAAAGGAAATGAAAACTCTTGTCCAGAGGAAGATACTGCTGAAATTCAGCTTAAGTGGAATGAATCCAGAAGTCACTGGAGAGAGCATCTGAGGATTTTTGCTTATCAAAGTTTTGCTGCTGATCCGCAGACAAAAAGCAAATAGTCGTAGTGGTAATATTAATAATAATAATAATAATAATAATAATCATTATCAAAACAAGCCTTCTGGGCCTACTTGCCTTATCACTTCTTATGTAAACTGATCACATCTCAGTGATAGCCCTGGTCACTTCCAGAGCAACTTCCACCCAACTGTGTCAATACATTTTATAACCATTAACAAATTATGCTGCATTTTGAATGCTAAGATAACAAATGTTATTCTCCTTTCATGTCATGATTCAAAGTCTGTTGGCTTGTAAGAGATTTTGGATCAATTCTTCACTGCTTAAACAAAAAAATACCAAAACCTACCACAAAGAACAAATAAGGGGAAAAAAAAAATTGAATTTATGCAAGGTGATCTGTGAAGGACTTGATTCTTGGTGCTGCAGCTAAGAAACTGATTAGTGTCTG
Organism: Cyanoderma ruficeps; assembly: GCA_008694505.1. Classification (NCBI taxonomy): domain Eukaryota; kingdom Metazoa; phylum Chordata; class Aves; order Passeriformes; family Timaliidae; genus Cyanoderma; species Cyanoderma ruficeps. The sequence continues at coordinate 750,407 of VZDJ01000154.1, read as the reverse complement.
TTTTAGGGGAAGATCAGAAGCAGCAATAGACACCTGTGCTAAAACAGAGGCCAGACCCTTCCCAGAAGGGCCATGAGCTGTGCAGCACAGGCAGAGCTGGGGAGGGGGTGGCTGAGGGATGTGGGCTCAGTCACACACAGAATCACCCATGACAGCAACCCAGAGCAGGTGTATTGCCCTCTGCTTGGTGCAGGAACTAAAAAATCTGTCAAGAACCAGCACTTTTCCCACACATAGATACACCAGTGTCAAGAAAGGGAAGGTCTCCTCCCTGCTTCTCTCCTTTTGCTCATGTTCCATTGGTCACAACACAAATCAAACCGCCAAGGCCTCCAATCGAGTCGGCAGCGCTGCTTCCCCTGGCAGCACCAGCCCAAGGAGAGCTTTGGGATGCTGTCCCCACTTGGGGGGCAGCCCTACCAGCTGCTGTCCCTCCCTGCCCTGCCAGCCAGGGGCCCTGAACTGGGGACAGACCCAAACTCAGAGAAGTGGCTCATGCGCTACCGACACAGCTGCTGGCTCGGGGTCACAACCAGCATCACCCAGCCCATCCAACACACCTGCTTTATACTGCACAACCAAAACACACAAACCCCCAAATCATCGGGCACATTAAAAAACGTGGATTGACATTAAGTACTTGATTTGCTACAAAATCAAAAGCCTAAAGTGATGCAGAAATTAACATTTTACTTGTCCAGGTTGGGGTATTGCTTTAGACATGGTGCTGCACTGCTATTTGCTCTAGGATTTAACAGCTAGATAGAAATAAGTTGGCCTTCAAAGAAGAGCTTGAGTCTTCCCTTTGAGAAAACAACTGAAGATATATCTCAGTACTGTATTATTTCCTTGAATCCAGAAGAGGAGGAGGGTTCAGTTTCATAAGAAATAAAATCAAGAGACTAAATTTCCAAGTATTTGAGCTTTACTCTCATCTTATGCAGGAATTAATTTTATCACATAAATAGACATAGATCTCTCACTTCCTATTAACTCCTAAGGAGTAAGAGCTAATCTTGAAACTAGTACTGAAGAGAGTCACCTTAGCACCCTTTTTCATCTCTGTAGATAAGGAGCTCAGACACTGATCTAAGTCATGTGGTGCTTAATGCATTTCATAAATTAATTGGTTCCTAAACTAACTTACACTCAGAGGAGTTTGTAGAATATGCTTGCAAAAGGAGAGCAGGGAAATCTTGTCTATCTGTATGGAGCTGGTTGGAGTTTGCGTCTGGGCCCTTGAACATTTTAGCTGTTAATACCAGAATCCAGGTTTCCCCAAACCCTACCCATGGACATCCTGCCTCACAACTACACAGCACACATCTGGTTAAATCTGATGACAGCAAGTCTCTTACCACAGACAGGCTCAGTTACCAAGCACACAAGTATCTGAAGGAGTCCATATGCATTTAAACTTTACAAACACCCAATTTGGGATGGAGGCTCCTATCTTATATTTTACCAAAGAGAAACTTAAAACTCCATTGATGATGGTGTACCAATCATCTAAAGCTGCCTTTGCTAACAGGTATTTTTCTCAACAGTAGATCTGCTCATTTAGTTTTCAATTTGAGTTTTGAAACAAGGTGAATTGTTTCATTGGCCATTGAAAAATAACCCACACATGGAGGGATCCCAATTTTTCCACACTCATTGGTTAAATGCCACTGTGTTTTTAAACATTCCCTCATCTGAAAGAGAGAGAAGCAGAAACAAAGGCAATGGTTTCTGTAAAGCCTTTCCCTTTCATATCAGTGCTTCAGCTTAGTGCTACACTGATTGCCACGTAATTTATTTAACTTCAGAACTGGTGTGCAAATAAGCTGTTGGATGCCAGCCACAGAGGAGTCTTAAACACAGAAACTATGAAGTCTTTTTCTTTATTAAATACCCTCAAATCAGTGGCACAAGCAGTGATACCCAAGCACACACGGCATTGGGGTCAGGAAAGGATTTCTTATACTCTGCCCACTTTTTGCTCAGCACTTTTAGCTTTGTGCCATGCACCTTTTGGGGTTTTACTTTGTTACTCACAAAATAATGTCATTAAATGCTAACAAATCAAATCCTTATGAAAACTTGTACTTGTCCTGCTGATTTTCTCTCCACCTCAAACTTAATTCTGTACACAAAATCACCTCAGTGCAAACTCACTGAAAGTTTTAGGCTTTTTCTAAACTGATGAGATTTATGAAAGCTCAATTCAAACCATTCACCCAGGGCTGACTCTGGAAGTTCACTCAGACTCATCTCTACCTGGGTGCTCTGCATGTTTGGAAACTAAGCAGGGTTTAGAGGAGACTCTGCAGCTTTGGTGGAAAGAGCACTGGACTCCTACTCGTGGCTTCCTGTAGCCAGGCCTGGGAACTGAAATGTCATTTCAGTCTGGACCTGTTTCCCAAATATACAACATTAATTCCCAATTCTGACCTTCTGTGCAGCACTATGAGACTTACCTGTGACAGTGGCACAGGAAAGAGAAGAATTACTAAAATGACAGAACAAACTACACTTGAATAGATTTTTTTTTAATTTGAAAACAGTTTCTTTTTCCTCAGCATCTGACATTTAGGAGAATGAAAGCTTGTTCCCATTCACAAGCACACCAAGAGCTGTAGCAGTTTAACTAAGATTTTATGGATAGGGTAAAACTGCACTGATGCAATAGAATTGATTGAGAAAATTATTTCATTAAAATGGTGCAGTCGACTCATGTAGGAAATATTATTTTGATTTAGGGATATCAATTTAGCATAAATCAGCAATAAAACCATTTAAGATTGAGGTATATCACTGTGGATTTCATGTCTAGGGAAGAGTGTAAAAGAGTGCAATTGAAAATATCATTAGGAAGAAACAGAAGCATGAGAGCTCATGAGAACAAGAGCTATGAAATCTAGAAATTACTTTCAATTAGTAACTGCTAAGACAGAAACACTCCTGCCTCCTGTATCCATGTACAAACCATTCCAGTCTGCTGGAAAGCACGTGGCTGAGGCAGGATAGTAAAGCAGGAGATCGAGTATACCAAGCTAGATTAAATAATACTTTTATCCCACCAATACTATCTTACCCAGGCAAACCAGTTCCTCTCTCTGGGCTGCCTGCTCTGGCACCATGTTTCTGGTCAAGGAGCTTTTTCTCCAAAAAGGAAAGTTGCACTGAAGTGGAATCTGGCCGAGTTCCACAAGAGAGGTTTTTAAGCAACCTTGAAAGACAATGCTAAAAGCCTCCTTTCTTTCTTCTATTCTTATGAGAGCTCTCCATGAAATTCAAATCTAATTCTGTAAGACAGGCAAAAGGAACATGAATGAAGATGGGTAGGTGAATGAACTGATGAGCTTGTCCAGCCACAGAACTACACAAGGCTGTGAGATCTACTAAAATCTGAGCTCTTGCTACACAGCAGGCAGTGGAAGCAGGCTGGAACTGGAAGCACTTGTCATGGCAACTGTCCCCTTGAATCAGCCTGCAGAGAGACAGTCCAGTGCTCTAATATTAGTGTAACGAAACTACATCTCTCAAAGTCCAGAAGATTCAATAAGCAGGGAAGGCTGGAGAAAGCCTTCCTTTCCATTTGGTTCTCCCTGGGAAGGTTTTAGAAGCCTGGAACAAATGTCTAAATCTGCTTTACTTGGCCACAGACTTTCTTCTTCTGTAGCCCCTGCATGTGTGTAGAGCCTATGGACATCCTGACAGTGTGTACAGTTATATAATGAGCTCCAGAGACAAGAATTTTATTTGGCTACAGAAAGCTGAATGCTTCTAAGAAAGCAATTTTCCTTCTTACAGTGGTCTCCAAGAGATTCACCCATCAAAGCGAATAAGCTGTTGAATTGAGTGAGGCTACAGCCTGTGCTAACACGGAGAGCACTCCTGTAATAGCTCAAGTCCCTTTCTACTATCTTTCATCTGCTTTAGCTCAGTGTTGCTGGTGTATGAAATTTAAAGAGCTCTGAAAAAGATGTTAACGAGCCCTAAAGAGGAGAGTGCTCTTGCGATAGTCATTCCCAGGAACACCTGTGAACTATTGAGTTTAATTAGCCTACAGCTGGCACTGAGTGTGTGTGGAAAGACAGGGGATTTATTATCGGATTGCCAGGCCTTAGATTGGCTCTTGCAGCACTTTTTTTTTTTCCTGTTTGTTTGTTTTGTGATAAAGGACACACAGAGAGTGAGGGCAATTTAACTAACAGGGGATTCCCTCCTTGGAAAGGGTGCCAGACACGGCAGCACTCGGATGCTGGGAAGTGCCTGGGAGTGAGGAGAGCCTGGCAGGGTGAGCTGTTGGCAGGCTGTGCACCCCAGCCCTGTTATTTACTGTGTGGAACAATTTACTCCCAAACCATACCCTACAACTACAGAACAGCTAAGGGCCCGAATTTTCATTTTGGTAACGCATTACACTTCTCTTTGTTACTCCTCAGGACTCCACTTAACTCTACAGGCATCCTAAAACAAACCTAAGAGGTGGGAAGAGCCTCTGCTGCCACTTTATTCTGCCATCTACAACACCCAGTGACTTTCAACACAGGTAGCTGTTTCAGCACCAATTATGCCACAGTACCACACACAGCTGTGTGTATTTTCATTAGCAACAGTGAATTGCAATTGTTCATCCTCAAATATCTCCAACCCACCTGCCATTTTAAAATCATGGCTGCACTCCCATGTGACATCAGTTTTCTCCTCTGCCCTCCTATTTACTAGGCAGAGTTGGAAAGAAAAATGAAAACATGCCTCAGGTATTGTGCAGAAGTCAGGCAGAGCTGTACCTCAGCCCCCTCAACGCTACCCACAGCAGGCAGTGCCCAGTTCCCAGGGCAGCTGGGTGCCAGCTCCACTGCAGCAGCCCACAGGCTGGCTTGGAAGCTCCTGGCATTCTCACAGAAAAGAAGAAACAGTTTGGAGGCTTTTATCTTTGAATGACTATTCTCCTACCTTGTGCTAAATTCAAAATACCTCAACAGCAACAATGGCCTACTTAAACCACAATGTACAAAATAATTATCAGCCTGACATCATCTTTACTGACAGCAGCTCATCTCCACAGCTGGAGTACGAGACGCTTCCCCAGCTGATCGGACTTCATCCTGCCATCACCTTGACACCGCCACGTCAGTCGTGCTGACATTTCTTCTAGCTGACATTGGAAAGCCTTCAGTAAATCTGTACTGACATCTTAAATTCTCTTTTCTTCCCCCCACACTTTCCTCCTGTCATGTCATCTCCATAAAATTGCCCTGCCCTTGTTTCACTCGGTTTTGACATCCTATTGTTACCTGCCCGGCTCCTCTTTAGCACAGCACTTCTGTCACAAAGGCACATCTCCAAAGACCTGACACGGGAGCACTTGGAGAAGTGCACCAGGAGTCTCATTAAAATGAATTAAATGTCTATGTTATCACTTCCACCCCTTCCCAGCAAGTGACTCCTCAAAGCACAGCCTCACACCACAGTGCTGTAAAGCACCTGAAGGGAGGGGAACCTGCACACCCTGTGACAGCCAGGCTTGGTCCAGTCTCTGACCCTGGGGAGGACACAGAGGCCGGCAGGGAGAGCAGGGGCCAGTCAACAAACTGCCCAGAACCTCTCCAGTGTCAAGGTTTAGTGACAACTCAAAAAGATCCTGCGGGGCAAGTCTGGAAAACACAACAAATCGGCCACCACAGGGAGCCCCTAATTCGGGCCAGGCCCCACCAGCCGGCACCAGGGATGGTGGGCGATGGGAACACAAACACAGCTCCTACAACACTTGTCATTCACGGCCTGGGCCCCTGGGATGCACCTCAGAACCTTCCCAAACCTTCAGCACTGGGGAACACGTGGCCAGGAAGCTTCCCAAAGTCAAGGCAGCAGCACTACCCTCACAAGGAGGGGCTGGACAGCACCTTAGTTAGCCCAGCCCGGGTACTCTCATTAGCAGGCTCATCAGCCTCTGTCCAGGGCTGTCCCCTCGTTAGCACTGAGGGAGCCCCAAACATGACCCCACTGTGTCCCCCAGGCTGCAGGGAACCACAGGGACACGTGGCCAGGGACCTCTTCAATACTGAATGAACAGGCTTTAAAATTCCCTTTAGGAGGGAACCTCAGGCCTTGTACTGACTCCATTTGACAGCAACAAGATATGTTTGTGCCCCGTGGGGTGGGGAAAGCAGGGGAACAGCCCTGTGAAACCACAAGGGAGCTAAAGCCCATATATGCTTTGGTGGTTTCTAACAGATTTTATGCTTATATAATACACAGAGAATTTAAAAATGCTTTAAATACATGGAGTATTTCCTAAAATTCAGTTATATGTTTTGAGATGTAAATAGATACCTGCTCTAGCAGTGTAATTAAGCTGTCCATGCAATTAAAAAGCACATTGTTTTATTTGCATAATTCCATGCAGCTTTTTCTTTATGGATAGACCCTGAAATACAATGTTTTCCTGACACCAGATTTTTTTTTCTTTGCTTATTGAACCACATTTCTCCAAGCTGTAAAAAGCACTTACAACCCAGGAAAGCCACAAGGGCCAGACTAAGAGCCTGCAAGTTCAAACACTGATGTGGATTTCATATACGCCAAAAACCAGACCAACAAAATGAAATCTATGGACCCCTAACTCTAAAATGAGAAGAAAATATTTCTTGGATTCCAAATCTGCAGTATACAGTTTTATCAGGAAAAAAAAAATCCAGGCCAGGAGAAAAAAAAAAAATACACCCTAACTGCTGAGCAATAGATGTGGACATTTTATGTCAGAGATATCTATTAATCAACTTCTGCTACAGGTATTTTATGTATCTAATATGCATCTATAAATTCCTCCAAAACTGCCTCTGCAAGAAACACCTCATGTCTGTATTGCCTTTTAAAAATCCCCCCTAACCCATTCCTTCCTTCTCCCCAGTTTCCACCCTCCTGTGCTCCCCTGCTCCCAGCAACATTCCAAATCTCAGGTCTGAAACAGGTGTCACTAAAACCCCAGAAAGTTTAACCTCACAGACTCTAAAATATGTGTCATTAAAATCCCAGTGAAACCTGCCCACATGGACACCCTGACACCACCACACGTGGGAGGGATCATCCCACACATCCATGGCAAAAAACTCACCCCAGGCTGCACAGCACACACCTCTGGAGCTGCTGAAAATAATAACATGGTGCAGAGAGAAGCCCTTACGGGGTTTGTGTGTTTGGCTGGGACAAGGACCCCAAAGTGTTTGGTGCTGGAGCAGCCCCAGGTCCCTGTGCAGGTGTCACTGAGGGTCCCTCTGTGTGTGACCCAGCCCCAGGTTCCTGTGCAGGTGTCACTGAGGGTCCCTCTGTGTGTGACCCAGCCCCAGGTTCCTGTGCAGGTGTCACTGAGGCTCCCCCCGTGTGTGACCCAGTCTCAGGTCCCTGTGCAGGTGTCACTGAGGGTCCCTCTGTGTGTGACCCAGCCCCAGGTCCCTGGGCAGGTGTCACTGAGGGTCCCCCCATGTGTGACCCCAGTGTGTGGCTGCAGGGCCTGCAGGGATCCTGGTTGCCAATGCATGGCTGCCCACCCAATAACTGAGCAGATCTCAGATGCAAACACGTCAGGGATGGCATTACTACACACTTTTTGATCAACAATACATCAGCAGAACATTTTGCTACTGCTGTTAACTCTCGGCTGCGGTTCAGAAACAAATGCTTGAGGACATGTACTACTCCACTCCTACTGCGTGTACAAGAGATACACTTCTGTATCCTCCACAGAATATGACTGGCAGCAATTACAGTGAATATTGAAGAGATGGAACAGGGTTTGTCATGCATTTTCCTGGCTTTTGTGGAACATTTGTTCACCACATTTGCTAACTCCCAAAATGCAAGCATACACGAGAGGTCTGCTAATCCAGGGAATTAACAAGGTACTGCTCCAACAGATTGGAAGACAAGAGTGCTCTGTTTCATACAAATGGGCTTCAGACAAGCAACCAGCACACCCTATGAACAGCTCACCCATTCTACCTGTAATAAATACCTAAGATCCAGAAATATATCGGGTGATCAAAAACAAAACAGAAAAGATTTATGCTCACAACCTTCTGAAACAAAGGTTCCTGGGCTGGGATTGTTTTTCTCTCTCCCTTCTGAGCTCTGTAGTCTGCAAAGACATAACCTTACAGCACAAGAAAATAAGATTTAAGCACATCTGAAATAATAGAGCCCAGTTGCTATCACATTGTGATTATCAGCACTGCTGCCAACAACCCACACTGGAGCCGGAGTCTCTTCAAACACCATAAATTCCAAGCTGCCTCAAAGAACACTCAGGCACCTTCATCTGTCTCTGAAACCCTGCAAGGTCAGGGGAAGGCTCCTGCTTTGCTGCATACACAAAACAAAAAACTGTTCAGTGCAAATAAATAAGTAAGTAATACTGTAGAGATATACTCAGATTCTCTGAATAATTCAGGTCCCATTTTTAACAGTGACAGGAATACAGCAGAGGTTGCTGGCTTGGGGATGCTGAGACAACCCCGTGGTGGGGACAGAGGGTTTATGATCTATAGGAATCTGTCCAAGGTGGGGTCTAGTTGATGAATGGCGCCTTCCTAGGCAGAGCTGTTTGGGGTTTAGATGTTAACAACAGGATTTCCAGTCCACACAAAGCATCACTGTGTTTTTTAACGTCCTTTTGCAGATGGATTAATACAATACACACTTCCATAATATGTCCTTCCTTGTAAAAGCCAAAAATACAGGGCCAAATGCCCAGCAGCTTTACACACTTCCATGTGGGCACCCGCATGGTTTGCACACATGGACATTTGTGCACACACACAGACACATGAGGGATTTATTTCCAAATGTAGCCACATATGCAATGTAAACACTTTTAAAGAAAGGCATCAATTTTTATCACAGAAAAAATTTATAAATCAATTAACAACAAAAGGCCTTTTCCTGCAGGAGAGAACACAGCACTGTAGGAACATCTACAATCCCAACATGTGCAATTCCCAGCATTGACATTCAGTCACACTGAAAGCTTGACACAGCAACTGAGCCACTGAAGGAGCCCTGTGAGCCCATTCATGACACAGCATTTGAGACACAAATCTTCACCAAACAGTGCACCAGAAATTATTAAAAGAAAAAAAAAAAAAAAAGAAGCATCCCTCCAATCAAGAAAATCTGACATAACAGCATATAATTCCATCCTCACTCAACACCTAAAACTGGAAGGCAACCTTCAAAACCTTTCAACATATGAAAAAAAATAAGGGTGTACAATAAGGAGCTCTTCCAAAAAAATCCTATCTGCTCTCCTCAGAAATTCTTCCTCCACAAATCCGGTAGTAGTGTGCCTAATCCTGCTGGTGACAAGGATATTGGATTGCTGTTAGTGGCTGGCTTGTCCTGCAGATGCAGCCCCACAGCAGCAGTCCCTTGGGCAGCCAGCAGAGCAGCTGCTCCCTGTCCAGCTGCACCCGGGGCTGGGGCTGCAGACACCCCACCCACATCCAAGTGCTCCTTTCCTTTGTCTCTAGGGCTCATTATCATTAATTATGACTCACAGACCAGAAAGAAGCCATGCAAACTGAATTCACAGAGCTCCCAAAGCAGCCCACAGGGCCAGTGTCCAGGTACAAGCTACATAAGTCTGAACATTTGGACTTCTTCACACAAAGACGAGTCAAGGTGCCCGTGTGTTAACAGCACTGAGGTCTCCAAAGCCCTTCTGCTACAGCAGATTTATGCCAGGACTTGCTCAGTACTTTGCTCATCCCGCTGTATCTCCAGTGGCCTTCTGTATCTCAAGTTACCTGCTTGCCTCCTGAACCTTCACCTCCTCTCCTGATGAGGAGGGGAATCAGCTACTCACAAATCCCTCTTTCTAACCTCCTCTGAGTACTGCCATTAACTAATAAGAGAGCAGGAGTGGAAAGCGTTTTTTTATACATACATATTCACATAAGCCTAGTTTTTGCTGAAAGAGCACCAAAAATAAACCCTTCAAGAATCCAGTCTCTCATATTCTCATAGCTTATACCTCCACTCAGCTTCAATAAGCCAGGAACAATATTGCATGCCCAGACTCCGTATCACTGGGATCACTGGGGCTCGAGTAAAGCAGGAATTTAGCCAGCACCTACTTAATTCCAAATTCATTTAATATCTCTATACCCCCTCCACAAATAAGCCGTACAACACTGTGACTCAGTCAAGCCAGGCACTAGTAATTTTTTTTTTTTAAACCCTTAAATCTAATAGAAGATTACTGCACTCAACCGTAGAAACAATTTTAAGCCTAAATTTGGCAAGACACATTAGTTTTATATGGAGCTAAATTATTTCCAAGTGTCCAGGAAACACAATTCAGTAATTACAGCTATATTAGCTGGATGCAAATGAAGCAAGAGGCAGAGCTTATTTACCACCGAGTGCGTGAGTCACCCTGGCCATCCTCCCGAGCCCAGCCCTGCTGCAAGGACAGGCTTTGCTGGAGACTGACCCAAATCCAAGGACCAAAGGTGCTCAAAGCACTTGGCTGATGGTGACAAGGACTCGAAGCCTTGTGAGTACTGACACAGGGGCATATTTGTATCAACACCCAAGGAGGCCAAGCTTTTGAGGAGTCTCTCTTTCCAGCACTAACAGAGAGATCTGATTTTCCGACATGCTCAGTCCCCAGCTCCTGCGGTGTGATGCTTCTGGCCACGCCATCCAAGGAGCCAGGCCCAGGTGAAGACACAGGGCTCCAAACCCTTCTGTGAATCCCAGGGGAATGCACCTCTCTCGCCCTGACCACACTGGTATCTCCTTGCTCCAACACCCCAAAACTGCAGAAAGCACCGTGCTTGGACTGCCAGCAGCCTGAAATGCTGAAAGCAGCTCGGTGAGATGGAGCTGGTGTGGGCCTGATATTTCTGGGTCTGAGAGATTTTAGTCTGCTAGCAGCTGCTAACTTTTTCCCAAGGAAAAATTTCTCAAGAAAGCTTCTTCTCAAAACAACCTTGGCAAACAACTCTCCTTTCTCAAAACAATCTTTCTGCAGGTGGTGTTTTGCTGTTTCTCTGGTTTAACCAGGTGTGTTCCAATTCACCAATCATGTTCAGTCTGTATCGGAACACCTTATAAAAAGTAGTAAGAATTAGACAATAAAGCCTTTTTTCTATGCTCTTTGCCTTGTAAAATATTTGGAGTCTCTCATCTTTCTCTCGTGTCCTGCAAGGACAGGGCTGGGCCAGGCAGCACCACAAGCACAGCTCCAGCCCCCAGAGCTTCCAGACCCTCCCCAGGCTGGGCCTTCTCTCAGGATGTGTTCAGGACACAATCTGTGCAAGGCATTTTCCTCCTGGCTGAAAGCAGAGCTCAAACTAAATGAATGAAGCTAAAGCCTATCATCTGTACACCCTACAGAAAGGACACCATCATTGCTATCAAGTGAAAACCTGGAAGCCAAGCAGGAGGTAAAATAACCTCTGCTCCCCATCACGCTGCTCTGAAAGCACTGCACTCAGCTGACAGCAGAAATGGATTTGATAATGCAGCAAGGGAAAAAGGCAGCGTGGGACAACATTTCCAGTTCAGTATTCTCCACCCCCACATTTTCCACAATAATTAATAACCAAAGCTGTTAATGTTTAAATGATCCAGGCTCTCCAGTGCAGTCAGCAATGCCCCCAGAGGCTTTCCACTGGGGCTAACACTATTAACTGTATGGATGCCTGAGGATACAAACTGTTTAATGGATGAAGGGACAATTCTATACTGTATCCAAACATTTAGGAACTTTCCTTTTAAAGCCGAATTGGCTTAATAAAGCATTTAGGGTTCCCAAGTTTTGTGTAAATGTCCAGGTACTCCAGGGTTAAAGGACAACAAAGCTTCTCCCAACTCTCAAGTGCTTATAGACATTACATTACTCTTCCCCATTCCAATAGGGCCAGAACATCCAATCTATGTCCAGTCTTCCCAGCAAATGGTTATCCAGGGAGAGCAGGCAGGGATCAGCCAACCCCAGGAAAGCTGAGCAACAGCCAGGGAGAAGCTTTTTCTGGTTTCTCACAGCACCAGAAACTAAATCACTCCCAAACATGGCTCCAGGAGTCTGTTTTTTGTTTATTTGCTCAAGTCCTTGGGAACCTCTGCAGTTACCAACGCACTTCTCAGCGGTTAGGGCAAGAAGGTATTTTAGCAAGGAATTACAATCATGATAATCACCAGGTTTTCCTGCCCGGCCTTCTCCAACCCCTCCCTGCCCATTCCCCCATCCCAGGATTAACACAGATGAAGGGAACTTTTAAGACCAAAGCAATTTCTCCATTTATTTTTTTTTTATGCTTAATTTTCAAAGAGCCAGGGGTACAGAAGTTCATCCTGCCTGTGTGTGTTTCCCTATCTGTCCCCCCTCTAATAACTTTTGAAACCCACTAATTTCAAGTCAATGTGACAGCAGGGCAGAGGTCTCCACAGTGCCAAGTTCCCAGAAGTTCAGTGAGGAGCCTGCAGCTGCGCAGGGAAAGGCGCCTGGCTTCTCTCACCTCCCACCACGGGGAAGGCTGGCTGTTAGCTCACACCTCATTAGACAGCACAAACCCACAGAGGAAATCAATTACCAGATAAAAGTCCATCGGAAACCAGCCTTCAATCATCCTGCTGCTCATGCAACTACTTGATCCGTAATTCTTCTGACAGCCTGATAACAAGGGCTGCCCTGGCCCTTCCTTGGGCAGCACCGGAGGAAATACCTCAAGGCCCACAAAAGCCATCCCTGTCTCCTGCACCACCACAGGCTCGCCCGTGGCCTTGCACTGACAGGGAGCAAGGGCAAAGCATCATTAAAATGGTCACCAGGTACCTCCAAGAACTCAGGGACTTGAAACATTTGTTTTGTAACTGGATGGATTTAGAGCCACAAGACTGACTGCAAACATGCACCAAAAGATGGATGTTTCTCCCACCAGCCAAAGTTCAACCCATTCAAACCAATACTTTGGAAACACTGAACATTCTGGTCTCTCATTCCTTTTCTTTGTTGCTGCAGATACCAGGGATGTAGTTGACATCCCTACATGGTGTCTGCACTCCCAGGCTTGGCAGGAAGACACCCAGACACTGCAGCCTGTGCTCTGCAGGTTCCCCACCTCACCACCCACGAGCTGAGCTCCATTCAGCCAGGACTGATTTCTCTAAGCAGCTCGAGAGCAGCAGTATCAGCTACACTTGCTCGAAGGATTCAAAACAAAACAAAAACCAAGAAAAAGCAAAATAACTTTAAGTGCCTTACTAACAGCTGGGCTCTTTCTTTTTCCGCTTAGGGACTCGTTTCTCTAAAACAGAGGCTTCATTCTTCAACATAAGACTTCAAATACATGGAAAATCTGAACCAGACCTATCACACCAGGCTACAGTTTCCAGCAGGATGGTTTAATGGGCTCGTTGAAAGCATTCTTCAAATGTTTCATTCCTGCCATTCCTTTCCCTTCATGGTTCTTCTTTATGGACAGATGCATGGGAAATGGGGTAAAATTGGGTCCACAAGGATCAAGGAAGTATGCCCAAGCACATCATGTGTTCTGTGTGTTACTGGCAGGGCTGCAGACTGATTTATGTATGGTTTTTGTGACAGACATGGCACTTGCTGCTCAAACAGACAAACCCAGCCTAGCTGCAGATGAGCAGGGACTAACTGAGCTCGTGCCAGGGCTGCCTGGTTGGACTGGCCATGTGGGCTGTGCAGCTCCTCAGCTCATGATAACATGTGTACCTCTATGCAAGCTGTGGAGACACCAGTGACTGCCAATGTATCTCTCTGTGGAGCAGACAGACAGGGCATCTCCCTAGAAAGGTCATAACTGGGAGGTGAAATTTGGCAAATGCCTTCTCTAATTAAGGGGGCAGGCAGCTTCTCCAAATTTTCCTCCACTCCTACCAACTTCTCCAGGATTTGTGTATCACTTGTATATGTATAATGCACATCTGTGTAGACATAAGGTATGGACAGTCTTTATGTTTCAGGCTGAAAGCTTGAAACCATCTATTCCCTTCCCAACTTCCCACAAATACAACTCCTCAGGAGCACAATAGGACACAACCAAGTTTCAAGCAGATGAATGTCTACGTGTGTGGAACTCAGGGTACCAATAACTTGAATCCCAAGTCTTGGGCATCTCTTCCCACATTTAGAGTTCACAGCCATCCTACCAAAGAGCATAAACGCCATCATCAGAGAAGGTCTCATGAACAAGCATTACTACAGTGCAAAAGTCTTCTTTATAGGCATTACCTATAAAAAATTCTGATTTGTGCACCACTGTTAGTAGCTATGAACTCAATTCTTCTGCTCTTCAGCACAGTGCAGACACTGGAATTGAGCCATCATTTATAGAGAGAGAAGCTCAAGGAGCTGCTAAATGCTGAAATGCTGGAGATTCTATAGCAGGGGTGGTTCTGCTTACATGAAGACAAACTGCACAAGCTCAGCACAAAATGATGAGGTTGGAATTAAGAAATTACTTCAGCTTTAAGAGTGCTGTGCCTTAGTAAATCCAAGTCAGACTCTCAACCTTGCAGTGTCGTTTTTCTGTGGTTCTGTGTGTATCCACAATAAAGAACATGCCCATGTGTCTGGACACTGGGTGGGGAAGGGAGAGGACAGTTCAGGTGGGGAGACAGGAGAGGAACAGCTGCAGTACAGGTGGAGAATCTGGAGCTGAAATACATTACAGTCTCGAGAAATCATCTCGTATAACTGGTAGTACAAATTGGCTTTAAGAGACAACTCAGCTGGCACATGTATTCCCTGCTGAACAGTGATACCTATTCAAATGATCAAAACTTGTCAGTTCTTAAATTCAGGATAAATCCCAGACCTCAGAAACAGGCAAATGAAAAAAAAAAAAAAAAGGTTCAAAAGCTGTAAGACAGTAAATGTTACTCCCAGGACCAATCTCTCTGATATGCCTCAAGCTTGCTAACAGCATTCTAATGCCACAGGCACATTACTTTCCTTTGCCCTCATATTTTATTTCACTGAAGCCCTGTCCTAATAACTGATTACCAAATACCAAACAAGCTGTAGTGTTATCTTGCTAGCTGGTGAAATATTTAGGTCCATTTAAGTGCCATGCAAAAATGAGTCTGAATATATAGGCTGTAGCAGGCAGAAATAGGAATTTTGCATTCAGAGACAGGAATATCCTATTGAGGCCCATTCCTCACCCCCAGAAAGTGCTCGTGCTCTCTCACCAGATCAATGCAAAGCAGGTGCTGTTGCCATAGGATAAAATGCCTCCTTCACATTTAATGTGGAAATTACCATTCCTCCACCACATTCACAGCAAAGGCCCCATCCTGAGTGCCAGCCCCCATCCTCCAGCCAGGCTCACCTATATAAAACACCACAGAAAAGGAATGCTTGCTTTTGTGTACAACTCAGTGGAAACAACTGACCTATTATACACCAGGTTCCTTACAACCATTGTAACATCCTCCTTTCCAATCTATGCAGTTTCAGTTTTCAAGAATCTGTGAACAGGTTTAAAAGAACTGCCCAATGGCTTTTATGGGGCCACTGTCCACTGTAAAAATCAAAATCCACATTTTCAGAACTGTGACATACACAGACTTGCTTCAGCTTTTTCTCAGGGCATTCAGACACAGCAACCAATGTCCAGGAGAGACAGCAGTGAGCCCAGCAGCAGCAGCACTACTACTTTAACTCAGTCAAGGGCTTCATGTTTCTGCCCTCCTCCATCCTGTGTGCTCACAGCACCTAAGGATATAGGGGGAGGGAAAACAAACCACTGAGACAATTGCCACACCACAGAAGCAAAACAAATTTCTTCCCCACCCAAAAGAAAATAAAAAATTGCAAATTTGGCCCTCAATCATTGCTTGCTTTCAGATTGCAAAATGTTCTCTTGGTCTGGCAGTGAAAATCTATAATAGTCTTCAAACACCAGTTCTTGAGAGCTTTCCAATCCAACTGCTCAAGGTCAGGATAAGCACCCAAATGTCTAAATCACGCTCTGAAACAAACAGTGGTGCCAGAGCAGTTGCAACACACCTGCAAGTGTGGATCTTACACTGCTGTGAAGGGCATCTCTTCAATTTCTATGAAGTGCCCAAAATTTCAACGCCACAAGCCCCACAACAGCTGCACAACTGGAATCATCAGCGATTCACAGGCTGTTGTTCTTTCAGCAGAGCCCTCTCTGGTCTTTCCTGTGAGACAGATAGTTAAGTTTGACTTTATTTGCATCATGCTTGCCAAGACCTGTGATTTGGGAATTAATAGCTCCCACTGCTCCCACATTGCAGCCAATTTTACTGCATTCACTTCAGCACATATCAATGCACAGAGGTCAGATGCAATTTTAATGAGAACCTCTACTGTTCTATTTATTTTAATACCTTTATTGCACCATCAAATTTATAATAATTAAGCATATTATAATTACAGTGAATTAAATAGTCTTCTTAGATGTATGCCCCATTATTTTATAATCAATTAAAATTAATAAAATTGATTGTAAAAATCTCATGTCTGGTGTATACTAATGTCTGTTCTCACCATTACACAAAGATTTCTGTACTATCAGAAGGTCTATAATAATCCATTTTCTTTACTGATCCTCTGATACCTCCATCCCTTGCACAGAGTACCATTATTGCCTTGCCTTGGCAGGCTTCTTGCAGAGCCAGCAGCAGCCTGGCTGCAGAGGGCTGTAAGGAGCCGACGTGCCACCAGCAAATTGTCCCCATCCCATGTGACAGCAGCTCCCAGCTATGGACAAGCCCTGCTGCTCCTGCTGGGCAGCACATGGGGACAGATGGGATCCTGGGAGCACCGTGCCCTGCTTCCTTGCAGTCCACATTCCCCACTCACTAGCAGAGAGAACTCCCAAAGCAGCACTTTCCCAACTACACCATACTCAGGGTGTCCTGCACTCTCTAATTTCCTCACTTCCCATCACCTCCAGCCTTTGTGCTTTCACAGCCACCTCCAGTCAGGCCCTGGCAGCTCAGCCGCCTTGCAGCTGGGTGTTTCCTTGGCAATTATATCTCTTCAGTTGCTGAAAGCATCAGAAAATGACCCCAAAAGACCTCCTTTCTCTGTAAGAGCAAAAGGGAGCTGGTGGAATCACAGAGGTAATACAATTTTCAGTGTAAGTACATTAGCTCATGGAACTTCTTGCCACAGAGTCATCCCAGGGCAAACAGTTTGACAACCACTCGGTGTCTGTTCTGCACAGCTCAGTACCAGCAACACAGAAAGGAACAGGAACAAATGTCACCCACTGGACGAGTCTTGCCTTTTCTTCTCCTATTTTGGGGTTATTCTGAGAGAGAAGTATCTAGAAAATGAACTGCCAGGAAAAATGATGCTGTGATCTCTGGGAAACCAGTGTTACAAGGTGAGGACTCATTTCTCTGACTGCCCAAGCAGAATGTGCTTGCAAAGGGGAGTCTGCATGGTCTCACTGCAGAGCTGCTGCATCAAGGTCTTCAAGAAAATGAAGAGGTGTTTTATAAAACATCACCCCAAGCCCCAGAATTTCTGCAAAGCTTCAAGATGGAGCTAACAAGAGCTCTTGTCCCACTGAATTTCCCTGAGACCAACTTAGAGTATTAATTATACAAACCAAAGCTGACTTGCTAAACTTTGTGACCAAGAGAACACAGAACTGGGCAGTTCTGTGCCAGTAGTCACTGCATTTTGCTTTTGTCCCCCCGGATGTGCAGTTTGGTTTCTCTATCCTTCAGCTTCCTTCACTGCTTTTATGTTTGAGGGGTGGTGAGGTATTTTGGCTGGGGAATTCCCTTGGCCAAGTAGAGAAGAATCCTTTTAGTCCGTGTTTTTGCAGCACCTGCCACAGCAGCGCCCCAGACCCTGAAGTAACCAGCTCAGATGTAACTTCTGCATGCAAAGCACAATGTGATTAGGGGCTCCTTGAAACCACCTGATTTTCTTAAGCATCTCAGGGCACTGGAGCAAAAGGCTGGATGTGCCTGGTATCACTTCCTAATGTGCCTCGCCAGCTAATGGCAGGCACTTTAATGATGACACAATGCAGATTGCAGGCCCTTTTAGCACTTGTCAGGCTGCCTTGCTCCCAGCCCCCGCCTGCCTCTCTCTTCCTGACACGGCTCTGCCCTGAAATGTTCTTTTCCCTGTCAGCTTTGGGGCGTGATTGGAGCTGCTACCCATCGCAGTCAATGAGTGCGAACTTCCTTGTGCCACGGGGCCTCTCCACAAGTGCCTGGGCGTGGGAGGTGGCACTTGTCACACTGTCGGCTGTGCTGCACAGCCCAGCTCAGGCACGCTGCCCGAGACACCCTGCTCCGCTGAAGGGCTGCTCTGGCTGCGTCCTGCTCCCCGCAGCAGGGAAAAAACCCCGCAGTTACATCACGGGGAGCTCACGGAGAAGGCGATCTGCTTACTCAGAGCGAGCCTTTTATTTTTAGCCTGCTTGGAGGAAGCAGCGGCTGTATAAATAAAGGCTGCTCGGAGTCTGAGTAAGCACGGTGCCTGCACGGCTGCTGTCAGCACGATGAGTGAACAATCCTCGGCCCAGGGCTGCAGTGGGAGGCCACGGAGGGCTGCGTGTGCGGCACAGAGGCGTGGGAATCTCCCTGGGAACGCTCAGCTCCAGAGGCAGACACAGCAGCACAGCAGGTCCCCAGCGGGGCTCTCGCCAGCACCCAGGGGCTCGCTGCTTTCAAGGAAATAAATCAAACCACCACAGCCCTGCTGTCCTAGGGTGACTTTATGATGCTTGGATCCCCAGCCGTCTGTTCTGTTTGTGCTGGATATTGAGTTCTGTGCCTTTAAAACTGGTTCTGGGAGCAAAGAGGGAGCAAGAAGAAGCCCAGAGAAGAATCCAGGTGCCCGCTCCAGTTTTGTCTCTTTATGTTGTCAGTAGGAAAGTGAACAGTTGTGGAGGGAGGAGAAGTGTTTTGAAGGTTTCATTTTGATTCCTATGATTTTTTTTTTTCCTCCCAAATTTGCCCTAAACCAGGACACCTACACAACAGGATCCCAGAAGAGCCTTCAGCACCCAGGTGTTTCCTCTTGGCAAAACACACACTCATGAAGCCTTTATCAGCCTGGAGCAACAAAGTCATCCTTGTAAGCAGCACCTACACCATCTCCTGATGCAGTCCTCTCCAGCAGGGCATTCACAGTCCACCACTTTGGAGAAAGCCTGAGAAGAGCTGCTGGACTCCAGGCTGCTGGGAGGAGGGCAGGGCTTGTACCCCGGGGGGTTGAAAACTGTTATCTTTGATACCCTAAGCAAACCTCCAGGGCCACTTCTGTCTGCTTGTTGATACATTTCCTCGCTTCCTCTCTGCAGCAGGAGGTCTAGCTGTTCTTCAGCACTTCTGTCAGTCCTGGAGTAATAACCAGCCTAGGGAAGAGCAGGCTGGGTTCTAACTAAACACTCACTATTTCATCTACCTTCCCAAAGAACAAATACATAAAGTAGCTGGGAACATCATCACTGACTGCAGTTACATGCCATATGCCTTGCAGTTAATCCTGAGCACAACACCAACATTTCCCATTTATGGGCTCAGACTTCTTTTTTTTCCTCCCTGAGCTATTCCTCACACTCCCTGCAAAAGCTCTATCCTTCCAAGCAGCTCTCCCAGCTGAACAGGCCTTGAGACAGCCCATCTCTGCTTTCCACCCGAATGGGCACGGCTCACTGTTTAAAGCCTTATAGTTCTTCTGAGCCTAATAATATTTGAAAGCAATAAATAAATTCATTGCTCTCAAAATAAGTAGGCTTAAGAGAATGTGTGACGCTGAGGAGGATCCCCATCAGGCAGGGACATGACAGCTTGCAGCATGTCCTGCTGCTGCTGGTGCTCTCAGCCCTCCTGCTCCTGGCACACAGACCCTGCGTCCTGCAGATTTCTGTCATGGCCTTTGCAAAGTTACTTTCCAACGTGACAGCTTGCTTTTAGTGGGTTTTTAAATCACTGGCTAATCCTTTAGCTGCATTTAGTTAATCTGGAAACAAGGAAAGACAAGGATTGGGTCTTGCTGCGTGTCCAGCAGGCTCCATGGTACGTGCAATTCAAACAGCCAGATACATTTTTCCTTCACAGCCAGTGCAGTTCTTCACTCTGCATTAATGGGAATTAGGAGCCCTCATACATGTACTTGACGTGTACCCTAACACATGCTTCAAATCTAATGACAGCAAGGCTCCAGCTGGAAACCCTTTCAAGAGAATCATTAAGTACACATATAAATCTTGTTAAGAGTCAAGCCCATATTTTGAACTCTAGTCACTGATGGTTCAAATCCAAATTTACAGCACTTCCAAGCTTCCTTAAAGGGAAGAAAAAAAAAAAGCCTGCAATAAAATTAATGATCAGTTGTGTTTACGTTTCTGTTGGTGCATTTCAGCAAGTAAGATTATATCCACGTATTCAGAAGGCAGAGACACATTCCTCATAACCCTATCAGCTCAGGCCTGCCTTCCGGGTTGGGCTTTTGTGCTCAGCTCTGCACTGTTTGTAACATGCTTGTCCTGTGCACCCCTGACTGGGAGTCACACTAACAGCAGCTGCAGAGGACACACAGATAAGCAGAGCCAGAGAGAGACAAGGCACCATGAGATGTGCCACCACGTCTTGAGACACTCATCCAGGAGGTCTGAGCTTGGCAGTGCACATTTGGTGGTAGAGCAAGAGAAGGTGGCTGTTCCTATGCTACCAGATGAGACCACCAGAGCTGCTCTGAAATAAATCCATGTCCCAAGAGCATCTAAATATCCACACAACTCTTCCTGCTCTGCTATTTCCTGGCACCATAAAAAAAGGTGGAGTTCAAAAAACCGCTGTCCATCTGGGGATACACTTTGTGACTTGTTACTACATATTATTTTATCCCACAAGAATTTATCCAGCACCAGGACAAGGTTCTGCTTGCAGAGATTGCTATCAGATTTGTGTCCCAGAGAGATCAATGTCCCCTGTCCTCCTTTCAAACTTTCATCACTATCTTCTGTACTGGTGAAGAGGTGAGGTATGAAAGCCTGTCCTCATCCCCAGCACAGAGCCCCCACAAGCTCTCTGCCCCTCAGCTGCACATGCCCCTGCCAAAATGTGGAGGTGCCAGTGGTACTTTGCATGCTGCTGTCACAAGTGACATTTCAGAGTGCTGGCCAGCTGCTTGGCTTTAGCTTGGGCAGCCCCAATGCCCACCCAATGGCCACAATTTGATAATATCTGAACGAGGTGTTCCCTGCTCAGA
The DNA here is from genome assembly GCA_008694505.1 of Cyanoderma ruficeps. NCBI lineage: Eukaryota > Metazoa > Chordata > Aves > Passeriformes > Timaliidae > Cyanoderma > Cyanoderma ruficeps. The sequence goes on along the minus strand of VZDJ01000154.1, from coordinate 729,163 downwards.
GCAAAGGAGCAGGAGAAGGCAGGATTAATGACTGCCTGCAGGAATTATTCAGAACTCATTGGCATTCCAGAAGGAAACATGTCAGGCAGTTGAGATCCAGAAAGAATATAAATATTCCCTTATTTATTCACAGACTATTTGTTCATTCTTCCAACACTAAAGTACATGAGACAGAGCAAAGCATTCTATGCCTGACATAGATCATTTCTGTTTCTTAAAGTGCCTCTTTCCCCGCAAACACTAAGGCAAATATACTAGTAGAAGTTAAATCTATTAGCATAAACTTTATTAGAAAGAGGTCCTGACCTGTTGGGATGGGCCCCTTTTAAATAGAGTTGAAAATATATCCTGGTTTGGCAGCAACTCAGTTTTCAGTCCTTACCAACCAACATCAGAACTGAATTTATGCCTCAGTTAGTTCAAACATTGGACAGAGAATGAGGCAGGGCTGCATGATGCAGATAAAATCCTGGCTTGGCTGGAGCTCATGGCAATGTGCCCATCAGCTCCCAGGGAGCTCCCCAGCTCCCAGAATCGCAGCGGAAGCCGAGGAGCTCCTTCACGGGGATGCTGGGCAGTGTGTGAGGAGCACCCTGCTGCTTGTCCCTCATTCACCACAGGCCTTCAGGACACATGAGGAGAAGGAAAAGCTTTGAGAAGATGAAAAGTGTTTTAGTCATGCATTACAGCCGTTTGGGAAAGTCATGTTCGCTGCCTGTCGCAAACTCCCTGTGCAAACTTGGGACATAAAACTCACTTAACGCCTTTGCCCAGGGTTTGTACTTGTAAAATGCTCAGGAAAGGCAGCAGGTCCCTGCACAGCAGTGCAGTGCTGGTGAGTCAGCAAGGAATGGCATCCAGCAGAATGGAATTAAACCAGGATGGGCACTAGATCTTCCTGCTGGAAATCCTCTCACCTGAGTTTAGCCAGCTCCTGCTGCCAATGGAGACAGGCCTCTTTGTCCAGGATTTGGCTCCCCTTCATCCCCAGATGGGAGTCACCTTCCACAAGTCGTCAGCCACACAGGGACACCAGCTTTTCAACAACTGAAGTGAGGCAAGATAAATCCCCCCTCAGTAACAAGAAACTAAAGAACTACTTTCTGGTCCCCAACACACAAAATGTGTTCAAAGCCACTAAAGCTGCTCTTTCAGCTGCTGGCTCAGGGTGCAGCACTGAGTTCCTTGGATCAAGTCACAAACTTGGCATGGAAACAACACGATGGGGCCACATAATAAAACTAAACTTGTGTCCTCTGTGCACAAAACTCTAGCTGAAGAAACCTCAACTTTCCCCTCCCCTCTTTGGAGGGCCTGGCCTTGCACCTCAATGGTCTTGAAAATGAAAAAGGTGTTTTTATTTTTGTTTTCACTTGAGAATTGTTTTTAAAATTACACTTTTTGCATGTGAAGGTTTTTAAAAGCATGACCTCCATTATTAATCAGAACAGAATGCAAAACATCTTAAAGCAATCCTTCTAAATAGCAATGTTTATCTATTCAAAGAAGCAATTAGAGTGGCTCTGGGTTCTAAAAGCATTGAAAACTATTTCCAGTTAAATGCAAGGACATTTATTACGACTGTCATTGTCTCAGGGAGGACTGGAGCTGATACCATTGGAGTAACAAACCTGTTCTGTGCATATTCCCAAAGTCACCTCTCAGCCCTGCAGTCCTTGGCTCCCCTCCAGCTTCTCCCCAAAACTACAAACACCCAGGTGTCTCTGTGCCCTCACAAGAACATTCCCTGAACTTCCCTGTTTATGATTTTATCTCCCACCTAATTACAGCTGAAATAACATAATAAGGTTTGTGCTCCCTGTTCGAGTCTGATATATTTAATAGATTTTTCAATATTGGTTTATCCAGCTATGTCAAAATGACAGCCCCACTTAATGTTAATCAGAGGTTGCGTGTGAGCATCAGCGTTAAGCTCTGCACAGCTCAATGGAATTATCAGAGTTGTGAGGCACCGTCGATATGTTTTGATCTCTGTGTCAAATGAATTTGGTTACTTGTTAATTTTTTCCCTTTATGTTTCACTGCTGTTTAATTGTTTTGTCATCTGTGTGTACTGTGCTCTGCCTAATTGCAATATTGGATGTTCAGGTAAATCAGGGGGCACGGTGTGACATTCATTGTCACTGAAAATCAGGTATTTTCCCCTTACCTACATACCAGCAGCACAGTGTGTGTACGCCTGGAAAGCCCAGTTCCAGCTTCCAAGGAGCTGTTAAAAGTCATTCTGATGGTTCTCCAGCATCACCCAAAAAATATGATTAAACAACCCACAGGGCTTTGGCACTAAACGGTGAGAACTACCTGAACTTCAACCACTATTTAGCCAGGCTGAGAACTCCACTGTGCACACAAGTCAGGGGGAGGAATTTGAGTTCTTGTAAAGTGCTCACCAAGCCCACCTTTCCCTGCTCAAAACACAGGATCAGACACAAGGGGCTGGAAGGAATCTCCCTTCCCCAGGCTCAGCTGCCTGCAGCCCAGCTATGGAATCCCCCAAACAGCAGTCCTCTATGCCTTAGAAATAAGGGATGACCAGCATGGAAAATCCTCTGACCCACTCATTAAATGCTATTGCCTGTTCTAATTGCACCAAACCAATTCCCATTCTCCACAGACTTTAATTAGAGCATGATGATCTCCCTAAGGAACCCACATGCAGTGTAAATCCCACGAGCAGTGCCATGGGGTGACCATAATTTTTCCATCTCAAAATTAAAACTCTTCAGCAAAGCTGACTTTGTTTTAAAAAAGTGATTTTTTTTTCTATTGACACAGAACCATGGAATCACAGAATGGATTAAACACCTCTCAGACCATCAAGTCCAACTGTTCCTCCAGCACTGCCAAGCCCAGCAATAACCCATGTCCCCAAGTGCCATATTTACATGTCTTGTACATGATACTTATTAAGGTCACCATGAGAAAGCTAAATCAGGCCTGAGTTTAGATCCCTGTTTTATCAAAACTCAGCATGTAGAAATGGATTCAGAGCTGGTAGCACAGAGATCCAGGCACCCAGCACCCAGGAGTCAGCATCTGGATGCAAACACCATTGGCATTTTCATCCCAATACTCCAAGCTGGGGCCATCACACAACATAATTTAACATAAACAAACCAGCAGTAGAGGAAGCTGAAGACAAAACAGCTGAAAGACAATCCTGTTTGATATATGTCACTGTCAGAATCTTTGAAAAGTGTCAGGCAAGCCAACACATAGTCTATCCATCATGAGATCCTCTCTGGATTGACTGACAGATCATACAAAGCACTTAATTTGGGCTTAAAATATCATCAGTGGATGCTTAAAACTCACCTACTATGGTCTGCCTTGCTTAGCATGGCTAATAGTCTTGGAGAACCAAATACTTACAAGTATATAAGTATATACTTATATACTTGCCCCTGATATCCAAATGAAATCGTAATTTGAATGCAATATCTAAATGTATCCGAAAGGCCAAAGCAAATAGGTTGGGGTCAATTAACAGAAATACACCAATAATTATTATTTACTCCTCTAGGCCTGAGATGTAGGATGCTTCCTAGGGCAAAAGAGCCAGGAATTAGTCAGATGGGTTTGGGGGTTAAATGTTTTCTTCTCTAACTCCAATAATCAGCATATCCATTGCCCTGACATCTGGTTTTCAAATGTACACTGAACACACAAATTCATTTTCTCACATGTTGCAACCCCTTTGTCTCACAACCCACTCCAGCAAAAATCTGTGAGTCCAGCAAAAGGCAGAGTTGAAGGACCATGTTCAGAAAGCTCACTAGGAGCTGCTAGGCTCTCCTGCAGCCACCCAGGCTTTCAAACAAGTTGGTCTCAGAGTGAATTCAGATATTTAGAATTCAGGGAATGCCATGAGGCTATTTATGGGAATAACACCAACAACATGAATAAACAGGACCGGATCTCAGATGAGGGAAACTAAATTACATTTTAATTGAGCAGCCTCTGCCGTGATCTTCCAAAATCATGGTGGGAGGCGGTGAGCTCGACTTGAATTGCCTTTCAAATGCCTCAGTTCTTGGAAAATTTTGAGCTGGACTCTGTGAGATTTGAGCCCAGCCACCAGTGCTCAAACTGGATGGTTCAAAACAAAGAGACACTTCCTAAACCACCAGCCCTGAGACTCTACTCCAAGGGCTTTGTTCTTACACATGGCTCAGTTGAAGCCAAATCCCAAACTGTTATCAGCAGCTCTCACAAGGTTTTGCTGTTTTGCTAAATCACCCTTCAGACTCTTCCTCCACCCCATCAAGCAGTATCGCAGAGCCGTATTGGGGCTCAGCTCTGCAATACACGGCACAGCAATACCCCCACCAGTGTGCCTGGGTGCCAAACAAAAACCCAAACCCACTGGTTCCCCCTGCTACTGCTGCAGAGAACTTTGAGGAAACAGGAGCTCCTGTGAGGGTGTCATGGTTATCAGCTCCTTGCTGGATGCTGATAGTGTGGTCTGGGCTCCTCACAGAGCTCTGTGTGCTGGGCTGCCTGGGCACACTTGGGGCTCATTTTCAGGGCTGCTGCAAAGCACAGGGAGGGAGGGCTGTGCACAGCCAGCCCAGCTTAACCCTTCCCTGCCTCACTGCCAGCAACCATGCTCACCTGACACAAATGCTCTTCTCTCCCAAGTGAACATTTCTTTTTTCCCCTTAACAAAGCAGGAGGCAGGTGCTCTGACAGGAACCAATTTTGCTGGCTGCTGAAGTGGAATCTGTGTGCACACTGCAGACAGGGAATCAGTCAATCATAGAATCACAGAATGCCTTGGGTTGGGAGTGACCATAAAGCCCACGCTGTTGCACCCCTTGCCATGGGCAGGGACACCTTCCACTGTCCAAGGCTGCTCCATGCCCCATCCAACCTGGCCTTGGGCACTGCCAGGGATGGGACAGCCACAGCTGCTCTGGGCACCCTGTGCCAGGACCTCATTCCCCTCTCATGGAAGAATTTCCTCCCAATATCCCACCTACCCCTGTCCTCTGGAAGTGTGAAGCCATTCCCATTTGTCCTGTCACTTGAGGCCCTTGTAAATTGTCTCTCTCCATCTTTCTTGCAGGCTCCCTTAAGGCACTGGAAGGCAAAAATTAGGTTACCCTGAAGCTTCTCTTCTCCAGGCTGAACAATCCCAAATCTCTCAGCCTTTCCTGCTAGCAGAGCAATTCAAGAATAAAACTGCTACCTACATGCCACTCTGTGAAGCAAAGCACACACCAAATATTGCTAAATCTTTCCCAGATCCAGGTGTAAATCCAGCTTGTAGCGAATCTGTGCCAAATCCCAACTCCTCTCCTGTTCCCTTCTCTCCACAGGAATTCCTGCAGTTGAGAACTGTCACCCTGACCTGAGCTGTGAGGGCCAACCAGAACCCTGGACAGGCCAGCACTGCACCCCGGGGTCCCTCAGCACCCAGCACATAAACCCAGGCTCTTCCCTGCCAGCATGGCAGGGGATCACTGAGTGTGAGCAGCTTCTGTGGCCAAGGCCATTTGCAGCCATCAGCACCTGCTGATGGAGGACAGGGCACAGGGGCTTCTCTCCATACAACAAAGTCAATAGGATTCTTCTGCTTTGCATTAATAGATTTGGGGTCAGCTGTTAGACAAACAGGTCAATGCCATAGCAGTAATTCCAGGTGTAGCTAAGCATGGTCCTTGCTACTAAGAGGTGTCAAAGGCCTGTTCTGAAGAGCACAACAACTTCCTCTCCCTGGGAGGCCATGGGGCAGAGGTGAACCCACAGTACCCCAGCAGACACCATTTTACTGTGCTCCAGAAGGACAGGAAGATTCAAACAAGTTGCCTGAGGGGACTCAGTAGCTGACCAGTGGTGTCAGGCAAGTTCAGCTGTGCCCCTTCCTTCCCTTGCCCGAGAAGCCCAAGACACACCTGTTCCCATCCCAGGAGCAAGGCCAGGATTAAAAATTCCTGAGGGCTTCTGAATCAAAAGGCAACGAGAGCCCCTCTCTTGTTACTTGGCCTTGTTTTACTCAGGGCTCTTTGTAGGATTTCTCAGAAGATTTAAAACAAAAAACGTTCACTGAACTTCCTTTCTCCACTGGCTCTCTTGCACTTAATTTAAGGGTTTACCTATTTGTATTTCAAATGGAATTTGAAATGAACACGACTGTATTTAATTCCTTGTTATTACACTTGAGAACATCAAGGGACATCACTGCAGCACTTGGAGCAGGTTTGCCACCAAGTCAGACAGCACAGGCTCCTATTGCTCCTAAAGCTCACAGCAGCCATCCAAGGCTCCTGCTCAGCACCAGAGAAGGATCTGGAGGTGTGGATGCTGGAAGGAGCAGAGGGAGATGGGATACAGAGTTGCAAATGTTGCAAAGCAGCATTTTAATGTTTTGCATTGTCAGAACTGGTACTCACCACCATTTCCTTGGTTTCCTAACCAAGACAGATGCCACACATTCATAGACCTCATGTGCTGCCTCTCCTCCACATCCACCTGAGCTAAACTGTCCCCCTTCTCCCAAGAGGGCAGTGCCAGACACATCCTGGGCTTCCCAATGAGCATCACAACTCTGCTTCCTCAAAATAATTTGTTCCCCTTGGAACAAATCTGATGTTGCAGGAAACGAGGGAGCCCAAATCCAGTCATCACTTATGACAAAATACTGCCAGGCTCAAAGAGCAGCATGGCCTGGCTCAGAGACAATTCTTGCAGCTTAACTGATTATTTTTATTTGTTCTCTTACCATCTCCTCACCATATCCAAACTGCAACAGGCAATGGCCAGCTGCCCATACCAGTGCCACTGGCAAACACTCATCAGAGCTCTAATTACTGCCAGAGGTGGGGAAGGCCTGTCAAATCTAATCCTGGCAAACACTGGGGTATGTCAGCCTGAGCTTTATCCTGCTCCTCAATGCCCTGGGTGGGGATTTCTGCTGTCTTTATATGCAGGGTAATGGCAGCATGTGCCTCAGCTGGTGGCAGGGAGGATTCCTTCCTGCTCAGTCAGTAACAGGTTTTACAGCTCACTGGTGCTGCCCTAACAGGACACTTAGTTCTCATCCATAAAATAATTCCACCACTGCATCACTACAGGCCACAGCACAGGCAGGACAGGGTACCCCCTCTCAAGAGTAAAGGAAGTTCTGCTTAGAGATAAAATCCAGGCCCAAGAGTCACCTCAACAACAAAAAGTTTCCCTGGGTATTTTAATTTCCAAACAGTGTTTGGATTTTTATAAGTTGGTCTCTGTAAGAGGGTGTCTCTGTCTCGTTCACCTGGCAGAAGAGCTGCATACATTTTAGACACTGAACAGCCACATACAGCTACCTTTCTTCATTTACATACATAAATAAAACATACCAGAAACTGAAAAACAAAATATATATGTAGCCTCTTCCCTGCAGAGTTTATTTTTAAATCTAAGAGTCCTTTTGCTTTCTTCATACTAGAATGCAGAACTACATCTAGGACCTTTAGGGTTAGAGGAAGCACTAAAAAAAGCAATGAGTAATAAACCCAAATCCATAAAAAAATGGGTGCTTGAGTGCTCAGATGCTGAGTTAGTAACAAAACATTCCTGCCTACCATGGTTCCCCATTCCCACTTTCCCCAAGTCCATCAGACACAGCACACAAAGGCAGTGGTTACTCACAGAGATCTCCTTCCCACTCCACTCAGTGGGATGCAATATCCACAGGGGCAACACCCATCTGGAATCTGTTCAGGCTCTGGGGCAACACAAACACCCCTCCTCACCCTTCTTTGCAAATCACCCCCAGGAATTCAAATGGCTTTGATGACCAGCACCCATTTGCTGTAATTAGGGAAAATACCAGCTTCTTCCAAAAAATTTCTACAGATCACAACCTGTGAACTGTGAATCACAGGCAAAAAGAAAATCTGTGATGTGGTTTGAAAACAAACCCCAGATCAACCAAGTCCCTTCACCAGAAACCTTTTTCTGTCTCTCCAGGTTGACTAAAGGCTCTTCACACCTTAGAAGACTGGGACAGAAGTGAGAAAAATAGGCTGTTTCCCTGCAGAAATCTGTTAGATGACAACGTGTTATCTATAAGCAGGGACCACTTTTGTCTTCAAGGCAGCTTCATGCCTTCTGGCCTAAATTTCCTTGTGAGTGTCACAGAGTTGCTGCAAACCTAATCTGTTCCCCCAGGGAGGGCTGAGCCACCAGTGGGGAAATGCTGTCACACACACCGGGGTGTTTGTGAGCCCCTGGGCCACCCTGAGCCCCCAGGCCACCCTCAGCCCATGGCCCACCCTGAGCCCATGGCCCACAGACCACCCTGAACCCCCAGGCTAGCCCAAGGCCACGGGCCAGCCCAAGCTGCTGCCTCCAAGCTGTCCTTGGAGCACCAGGTGTTTTCTGAGATGCCCCTGGCAGGAGGAGGGAGTGTCAGGGCACACAGAGTACCTCAGGCCAGAGCCATCGTTCCTCTTTTGTGTGCCATGAAATGGTGACAGGCACATCGGGGGCAAATCCTGGCTGGAAAGACTGCTCTCATTTCCCTGCCCAACCCCAGGAAGTCACTGTCAGAGGGGCTGCAGCTGGGAGGCTGCCCCTACAACCCTGGGCCAGAACCTCTCCTTCTCCAGCCCTGGGAACCTACTTTAGAAGTTACTTTGCCATCTACACAGGCAGAATGGTGCCTGCAGAGCTGTGTCCTGCACCTGTGCTGACTCAATCCCTGCAGCTGGGCCTGTGCCTGAGCCAGCAGTGCCTGCAGGTCATGGTGCACCCTGGACTGTGTCCTGGGCCTGCAATGCACTGCTCTAGGAAAGGAAAAAGAAAATACAGAAAGAAGAGCAGCAGCACCCCTAACCTCCCCACATCACCCACCATGTGACACCTGATCACCCACAACTTCAGCCCAGCCATCATTAGCTGCCATGAAACACCATAAATGACATATAACTTCAGAGGGGGCACTGAAAGACAGACTGAGAGGAGACTGAATTTAACCCACTCCTCCCATGGCACAGACCTGTAGGACTGCTTCTGGTCCCAGGGGAGGACAAGCAAGTCCTGATGTCAAGTGAAAGAAGGGAGGAAGGGAAAGAGGCTCAAGTGATTATGCAAATCAAACTGAAATTGAAATTTCAGCCTAACCTGCTGGGAAGAAACTCACAAACTAGGGCAATTAGAAGAAGCAATTATTACTGGATATAAATAAGAGAGATAATTTCATTTCTCATTGAAGCTATAAGGGCTTTGGGACCTCAGCGACGGAGCCAGAGAAGTTTCCAGTAACACAGGGGGTGGCTACTGCTCCTCCTCTACAGTGATGGCACGTGTCTTATTCCCACAAGGAAAGATAAACCAGCCCATCTGTTTTCACCACGGGGCAGAGTTTTACCTTTGTGGCCCCAAAGACCCCAGCTGAGATGTTCAACATATACTGCTGCTGCCATGCCAAATCACTGGGACCAAAACCCCCAAACTAGTCCCCCTTTTTGGCACCATCTAATATTCAGGGAAATGGACTGGATGAGGAATTTAAGATGACTGAAGGTTTCATGCAGTCCCTCGTGAGAAATTATGACCTATTTCCTTCCTTTGATTGTATATCCTTCCTGAACTGACTTTTGGATCATTCAATATTAAAAATGCATTGCCCTATAAATAGGCAGGGTAAAGAAACATTCCTTGCACTTTAAATCACTGTGCTCGAGATTACATTCAAGCCTTATTACTCTAAAGAGACCTGGGATCTTCTTCTAAATGACTGAATTGGGGCAGACGTTTTTCTGACAAGATCCTAAAAGTATTCAAGTCCATCCAGGCAGCAATGTCTGGCTTTTGTTTGAAAGAAGAGATTTCTTGTTCTCAGCAATGCTAGAAAAGCAATGTCATGTCATGTTTACTACTTCCCCTCTATTGACTTCTGCAGCTGGTGAATTTTTTATGACAGAAATTACAAATATTTAGCCTGCTGATGGCAGGATGAGCCAAGTATTCCCAAGGCTCGTGCACACCAGTGTCCTTTGTTTCCTGGTTTCAGCTGCCCACGTTAGATCTGCTCACATCCTTGCATCTGCCGGCACAGCGATGGGAAGATGCACGTCAGCCATCCAGCCCAGGCACTGAGGAGCTGCACCACAGCCTCTTCTCCCCTGTGTGCGTGTCCCCTGGCACGCTCATGGTCAACACCAGGGCAGGGAGGCTGTGACAGTGACAGGCCACAAGTGCCAACACGTGCAGACCCAGAACGGGGCTCACAGAGAGACTTTTGGGTTGGCTGGGGATCCCCACCCAGCCAAAAACAGGCAAAGCCTGCAAACCCTCACACTGGAGATGCCTCAAAACAGGTAAGAGCACCACTTGTAGGGTGCCAATACTAGCTGTGGGTTACACATCTCCCTGGACTCCTCCAGCACAGAACACCCCCAATGCAAGTGCTGAGTTTCAGTTTAAGTAAGTGTCATAAAACAGAAGTTCTTAGGATTTTGTTTGGAATGTTCTCTTTTTGCCCACGTAGTCTCTGCACGAGGCACAGCACCATATGAGTTGAGCAACTATTATTTTTAATTCCTCCACGACAGCTGTTGTTTATTACTAATTGAAACACTTTTTTGTCTAGATAAAAATATCTGTGATTTGCATTGCGGGGAGAGCATCCCCCACACTGGCACAGAGGCCATGGCTGTATGAGGCTCTGAAAACGTGACGACAGGGAGAATTAACATATCTGAAGAGGCTTTAATCAGCCAGCCCTGGCAGCAGAAGGTACAGGGGCTGTGGAGATGGAGCTGAGAGCCCAGCGAGGGCACACGTTGGTGGGTTGAAGCTTGTGCCAATGCACCTTCACTGTTATCAGCACCCAGTTCAGACAGATCAGTGTGAAATGGACATTCCAGCATTCCCTGGGGCTGGGACACCATGGAGGAGCTGTCTCAGGGAGAGGTGTTTGTTCAAGAGGGGAGTCCAAGGGAACTTTGTTAGAGCCTTCACCCCATAACACAGGGTGTGGAGAGAGAGGGAAGCACGGCACAAGGACAAGCACATTGCAACATGAGACACTGCAATATCAGAAAACAATTTTCACCATGACAGTAATCCAGCACCGGGAGGCCAAGGAATTGGCACCCTGGATGTGTTGAAAACTCAGAGGGGCATGACCCTGAGCAAGCCAATCTAAACTTGAGCTTGGCCTTCTTTGAGGAGAGGGGTTGGAGCAAAGGACCTGCAGCCCAACTTTCAGCTGGATCAAAGACCCTTCTAACTCTCACTATTCAGTGATGCAAATCATGTTTCAGCTCAACTTCAGACATATCAAAATTATCAAATTTTAGTATTTGGTAATGAAATGTTTTTCCTATTTGACATAGGAAAGCAGGGGACTCAGACCATACTAAGTAGCAGCTGCCCTTATTGATTCAACAAATAATCATGTACATCTAAACACACACATTTTAGAAATGTAAATAAATGCATTAGCTATGTATCAAATCACACCACATTATGCCAGCTCAATAATATGATCACTCAATAGACTACGAAATGCAAAAATAACATGGGAGAAAGGCACACACATAAAACTACCCTGAAAAATTCCCCAGCTAAATTCTGACATTTTCTACATCTACATATTTTTCATTTCCAAAATGTTTCTCCATGGAAATTATATGGGAATTGACACATTTTTCTAAACATTTAAATTACATCAAATACTTGGTTTTATTTTTAATCAAATAGGTTTTGGCAAAACATTTTTCCAGCTCTGCTTGTAACACCCTCCCTGCTCCTGTAGGAAAAAAGAAAATGCTCTGGGCTTTGCTGGCACCCATTTTGTCACTGCAAGAGGTATACATAGGATGGTTTTGTCCCATATATATGGGACAGCTCCAGATGGAGCAGTGGCTACCCCAGCAATGGAGACTTCAGGGACAACATCCAGGTGATGCCACCTCTCACCCTGTGGCAGACACCAGAGCACTGCCAGAGCCAGCCCGGCTCCTGTGCAGTTCCCCAGAGGGCTGAGCACAGCTCAGGGACACTGGACTCGCTCATGAAAGATTTATCTACTCCATTTCCCTGCCAGCACTTCATCTACATTATTGTACAAGCTGTACTGAATTACAGCACAAGAGTGGAAAACACACCACGTCAGACGTGGAGCTGGTATATAAATCCATACCTTTCCCTGGAAGCCAAACTGCCATGCTGGTTTACAGTAATGAGGCATTTAGCCGGGACTTTTAATCCTAATATCTCACTATTTTCCAAATTATCTAAGCGACAGAATCTCCTGATTACAGATGCAGTGCTCTATAGGTTGCAAATTAGAAAAGGGTGTCATGTCAATGAAGATCTCTTCCAGCACTTTTGCCATACATAATCCTTTCAACTCTTTCCAGTGTTCAGCTTTTTTTAGGACTGAATGACTTGAGAAAACTCACAGTGCTTAAACCACTGCACACAAATAAATCACTAGGCTGTCTTCTCTTTCCCAAGTCATTATATACAAATGTAGTTTTTTAAAGAGAAAATCTTATCAGCCCAAGGATTCAGTGACTTAGAAACCAATTACGAGTGGTAAGAACTGACCCAATGTCTGTTTCTCCCAAGCCAGCCCTGCAGCATCCCTGCCCTCCATGTCTGTGTGACAGCTTATTCCCTCTGACGCTGAGATTCAGCACTGGATATAACTCAAGTGGAGACAGGAGAGATCTGTCAGCCAGGCCAGCAGCCCCACCAAACCTCCCAGCTCCCAGAGCTGCAGCTGCAGAGTCTCACCCTCCTCGGGAAATGAAGGTGGCTGCAAACCCACGCAGAGATGTGAGATACATCACAATGAGATCCATCATTTCTGAGAGGCCATGGGAAGCAACAGGCTTGTGCCTCGGTGACCCAGTGGGCAGAAAAGTGTTTTTATACATATATATACATATTTAACTTTGCCCAAGCACCTATATACATGTGTAAATAAGCACCTTTTGCACATGACATTTCCCCACAGAGGCTCACAAAGGACCTCTCCATCCTTCTGCCTCCCCCACCTCCATCCTCCCCTTTCTGTTTGCCATCTGGTACCCATCAAAGGCAGTTAGACCATGACACATGTGTGCTTACCAAATCCCTTAAACCTAACTAGAGCACTGTTTTGTTTCTTCCTCATCAGAAGCCACAAGGAACCCTTATTCAGTACATCTGGACCTTCTAATAGGGTAACAGCCTGGCTGTGCCAACTCTGCTTTCTGTCTGACTCCATCTTAATCATTCACAAATCACAAAAGAATTGGGAGAGGAGAGAGCCAGCACAGCAGCACCACAAGGATGGCAGCTGAGAATAAAACAGTGGCCACAGATAGTGTTCAGATGAGGGCTGGTGTACAGCAAACCAGGATATATAACATTCTTATTTCTACACACGTCCCAGTGCTCCAAGTTATCGGTCCCTCATCTGGTGGCTGGTGTTGCCAGCAAAGCTCCCAGGTTTGCAGTTTACCCTGGAAAGGCAGCCGGATATTCCCTACATGAAGATGCTACAAGGACAGCAACTGCAGCTGGCTGCAGGAGCCTGTGCTCGGATGAGATGCTACATTCCCCGGGAAATGTAAGGAATACAAACGGCTCCTCCCAGCTTTAATCAGCACACTCATTTAGTGCCCTGCTGGTAGTGCCAGTGACTTCATTGCAAAAGTTCCCACAACTAGCTTTTTCTTTGCTCCAGCTACGCTTTTCTAAACTACCTTTTCAGGAGTCACGTAGTTTGGGACTCAGCTTCCAACACAAAGAATTTCTAAATATCAGAGAAGGACTGGAAAATGCAATCCAGTGACAGATTTAAAGCCCTCTCCTTCCTTCCTTCCTTGATAGTTATTGAAGTGGTATCACACCTTTATGTAAAGCTCCTGAGTTTTACATTACAGGGCTAGAAACACTGTAAGTCAAAGAGCTGATCCCGTGGATTACCTTCAGTTATCCCTCAGCCTGCAGGGAGAAAGAACCCCACCACTGCACAGCACAAGCTCAGCGTGGTCAAACCCATGCAGGAGCACAGAATAAGGAGTAGCAATACATTGTCATTTACACTAAAAAGATCCACAGGTTTTCCTTCCCTCCATTTGCTGCACTCTACCTTCAGCCCCTTGTACACACAACAGGAACTCATGGCACGGATAGCCTGTGGAGCAACAATATAACACAGCTCGTGCATAAACACAGCCCTTCCCACTTTCATCTGATCCCCAGACCAACACAAAAGGCAGGGTCAATGTCTGAAGACAAACCCAGAGCTGCTGCTCCCCGTGGGCAGGTGCTCAGCTTCTCACCCCATGGCTGCCCTCTTCATCCCTAAAATGGCCATGTTCTCCTCCAGGCAAACACACACAGAAGGATGGGTGGGTTTGATGTTTGACCAAAACAGGCCATTAAAGACAACACATTAATCTGTCTGAGAAATAGAGGGGAGGGGAAAAAAGAATCTCAACAAAACAGAGGAGGGGACCTTGACTTCCTGCCAGGAGCTTGAAGACTTGTATTTATTTATGCTTTTCATGGGAAAGCTGTTCGGAGGCAGTAACCCATGACATCTGGCAAAAGAGTAGGGAAGGACCTTTACTGCAAGTTGACTGATATTAAATGCAAAAAAAAAGAGGGAAAAAAGCTCTAATTGATGGTTCTGCAAGCAACTGCAGCCAACAGGAGACCTTGGCAGGCTCTGTATGCACATTTCAGGCTGGACCATGGGACTGGCCCACCACAGCACTGAGCACTGCCCTGGGCACCCGGAGCGTGGTGACTCCACGGGCTGGCTGCAGAGTCGTGACAGAAAGCAAAGCCAGGGGTGAAGAAACAGCACAACAGTCTGTCTGAACTTCTGACTGCAGGGCTGGGAGCACACCTGAAATTCCCCAGCTGAGGGACAGCCTTTAACAGGCTGAACTTCCCCCTGGCAGCTCGGGCTCATCACAAACCCATCTCTCCACGTGGGGCCCTGGTTTCTGATACGAAGCAAATAAACACGAGGTATTTCTTTTTCAAACAACAGGATGAGCTGAAGTGGTGTGCAGCTCTGCAGGGCCAGATACACATCGACTCTAAGGCTGAAATTAATATGGAAAGTGATTCATAACAGGAGGAGACAAAACAAGCCTATTCATGCTACTCCATGTCAAGCCATCTTATAGCTATTTTGGATCCAAATCCTCTCTTCTTTTCCAAAACCACAAAGAAAAGCAAACAGATGTCAGCCATTGCAGATCTGCAAAGAAATGAACTGAACAGCCCATAATAGCAGTGTTTTTCTTCAGCTCTTTGCACTGAGGGCTAGGAAGGGATTTCTGTGGGCCCTGCTGTGTGTGTTGGGGCTGCCATGGCCACGGGGGCGAGCCAAGGCCGTGCCTGATCCATCTGGGACCAGGCACAGTCCCACACCCAAGCTCCAAGGGTTCCATCACATTATTTCCTCTGGAGACACTGTGGGAAGGGAAAAGACACCCTGTCAACAGGCAATCTAGAAAAATACAAGTATTTCAGAGTTAAGGAGTGATTTCAAAAGCACATACAGGGCTCAACCCTGGAAACTCCATTTTCAAAAGCTGCTTTGAAGCACGACAGCTTAGGCACGGCTGAAAGTCAGTGAGGGAGACAGAACCCAAATTGCTTTACAAAATCTTATCCATATGCAATTAACATCATTGTGAAATACTTTTGATTTTAGTCTTTTTAAAATATGCTGGGTATAGATATTATAGCACTAGAGCTCGTCACTCCCTTCAGTGATTTAAGAGATACTGATTTCTAAAGAGCAAATCTAAATACTGAGCGTGTTCAGAAACTCTTTGGTTATACACAAAAGGATTCTCTATTACTGAGTTATCCTCTTCTTCTCTCATCTATCTCTTGGCAAATTTTAGGCCAATAAGGGACACTCTTGAAGACCAATCCATAAGTGCAGCCTGTGTGGTGTGAATACTCAGGAAATCTGACTTCTTCTAATGCTCTTGGCTGCTTGTAGAACAAGTGTGAGCAGCACTCCTGAAGAAAAATAATTTCACTCAGATTCTGCATTTCCCTTCGCTGTGCTGTTCCTGATTTTCCTGCATTTGACACCATGGCATGGCAGGAGCTGCTCACCAGCCCAGGCTGCCACACACAGCCCGTTGGCTGGAACGGGCCAAGCCAAGCTGCCATGTGAAGGCCTGGGACAATTGAATAACCAGATCCTGTGTGTCACAGAGCTTTCACATCTGCTTCACAGAAATCAAGGGCAGAGAGCTGTGTGAGGAGCTGCTATCCCCCAGAACCACGGATTCCAGGCAGGAGCTACAGCCCAGCCCTGCTGCACCAGCCCTTCTGCAGGCAGGTCCCCACACACACCCTCAGCTGCGGGAGTTACAGAAGAACAAAAGTGAGCCATGTCTGGATTTTATTTCTTTTGCCTACACCACAACAATTAACCTATTGTTTGCCTCAAAATGCATTCAGACAAGTCAGGAGACTGAGAAAGACAGTCTTGTAGCAACCACTTCTCCATTAACAGCTATGGGAGCTAGATACCCATTTAAACCATGTTTGCTGTTCAAGTCTTCTCCTTTTAAGAGGGTGTACACCTCTGAATTACTCAAACTACTAGGATTACCTCGTTTAAAAAAATATAAATCCAAGACTACCATTTTTCACATACCCTTCCCCTGCATAACTTACTTTAATTTCTCATTTACAACTATAAAACATAATCTTACATTAGAATTTGCATAAAAGCGAACAGACCTGCCGCAAGATATTAAATTTTAAATTTGCATTCTAGGGTGGCCAAGGAATATTACTCTAGCCAAGAAGTTCCTGCCTGTAAATGTGAGAGCTAGTACGTGTAATGAGAGCAGAATTTGTACACTTGAATGAAAGGAAGCTGATTAAAAGGCTTTGCTGTGGTTGTTACAGAGCGAGGATACAGACTGCACACACAGGGAGCAGAGCTGCTGCACACACAGACCAGCGTGCCCCCCGATCCACCATTGTGTGGCCAGGGCTGGCCCACACAAGCAGTCTAGAATATAATAAAATAATAAAAAAAAAGTTAAAACCACACTGTTAATAAAGCTTGACAGCATGCTGCAGGCTGGAAAAGCTCAACATGAAACCACAGGTAAAATTTTCTTCCTATTTCCAGCTTCTGCCTGTCAAAGGAACAGGCATGGCTATCTCTGCACTGGGCACTGCTGCCTTTTCCACACTGAAGACCTGGTTTGTCATCCCAGCTTTGCTGAGCAGGCTGTGTCCTGGTCAGAGCTGTGTGCTCACGATGAATAATTGGGGGCTGCTGGTGAGACGTGATAGAGCAACTGCATGAGGAGATGAACAAACAGGGCCCATGGCACTGCTGCAGTCTCTTAAACCAACGTCACATTAAAGCCTCCCACTCAAAGCCCACCAGAAAGCAAATGTGGCCCATTACAATTCCTGTTCTGTCCTTCCTGGGGTCGAAAGCTACTGCAGTGTGCCACTGGAGAGCTTCCATCTCCTTCCATCTCCTCCTGGCCACCCACAGGGCTGGAAGGAAACCAAAGCCAGGGCAGAGGCTGAGCAGACGTTGTATTTCAGCCCTTCCCTTGGGGTCTCACAGGCACAGCTAAGCCCCACCAACAGCCAGGCCAGGGGGAACTGAGCAACGCCTTCAAGAAGTGTGAAACCTAAAGGGTTTCTGCCCTGTGGTCCAGGACAAAAGCCCCCTTCCCTCCTTGCCCAGAGGTGTTGCTGCTGAGCCCAGCCCTGGGCAGAGGCTGGGGTGCAGGGGCCATGCAGCAGTGCCCCCCACACCCAGCTGCAGCCCCTCACCCCTCGCTCCCCCCGTCTGCCTGAACGCTGCTCACTGAGCACCCTCCTCTCTGTGATCAAAAGGGACGAGCAATCATTCCCACGACAGGCACTGCTTTGTTCTCACCAGCCTATTTCTTGCTGCCAGACTCCCTTTGCTGGTATCTCCAGACTTCACTGCGTGCCTCTGTCACCACATCCTCTGTACTCAGCTGTCAGACACACGTCGTTCTGCTACCAGCCACCTACTTCTGTTGGCTTTCTAAAACTCTGTTAGCTCAATTGCACACTCCAGACTTCCATTAAGTTGTCTTTGCCACAAAGAAAACACAGGCTTAACAATCCTCTCATTTTCTATCTGATTAAAGTACAAAGGAATTAAAATTTTTAAGCTGGAGTGCTTTTTAGTCCCCAGGCCGGTACACCATTCACTTCATGTCACTGGAATGATACTAAAGGCGTCTTCTCAACCCAGCAAAAAGATGAAAAACAAACACCCTGAAACTGGGATAAAGTGTTTCACCCTTCACAGCTGAAATTGTCAGCACTCACCCTCCTCTCTTCTCCAGGGAGCACCTGAGAGGCACCTGGGAACTTGGCACAAAGGACCTTGTCTCTGCACCAGTCCTGAGCCAGCAGCCAGCAGCACATCTGATTGTCACTGTCATTTCAGGACAACCACCCTGACCCTCCATGCAGCCACGTCATCTCTGGGGGACACAAGGTTCCCCAGGCCCAAACTCCAGCCCTGAGTGGGGCAAGTAAACACCCAGGGCTCTTAGTTCTGGGATGCCACAAATGTCTTGCAGGTGACAGAGACCAAGCACTGAACTCAAAACCAGTCTCCAGAGGGTTTGATGACCCAAGAGCTCAACAGCCTGGGGACAAGGGTGGCTGCCAACCACCTCCTCACACAGCCACTTCATGTGAAACATGTCCTTGAACAGGGCAGTGGACCAGAAAGCATGTGGAGCTGAGAGGTAAAAACTCAAATGGGTGACAGTCCAAACCAAGAGGAAACAGAGGAGAATCCAGTATCTTAATGTCACTCCCTCGTTTGTATGGCAAGGGTTTCACTATTTAGACAAGTCCCAAACAAATCAGAAACAGCCTGTGATCTCCTCAGGCATCAGCCTGACACTCTCAGTCCCCCTCCAGCACAGAATTCATGTGATGTCCATGGATGTCTTTTCCCCCTGTCTCTACAATGTCCCCAAAGAACAATGTGTTACCTGTAGAGCTGTGTGATGACCCAGCTGCTCAGTACAGCATCAGCACACACCTCTCAGGGTTTCCTCCTTTTGAAGGTCACCTTCAGGTTCATCAGCATTATATTAACAAAAATCAGTACAAGAGTAATTCTCTAATCAAGAAAATTATTCCCTTAAAATAAGACCCAAAGAGTGTCTTAAAGACACTTACATAAGACAGATCTCAGATATAAGCTAAAGACAAGCATAAAGCATTAAAATGTTCACAGACTTCCATGATTTCCTTTTTTTCTTAACTTGAAAAAAACCCCGCTGCCACATTTACACATTAAGCCCCACACATCCCTCTGAACAATCGAGAAACTACTGATAATTTTGTGACAATGGTGATTTTCAGAGGGCTGGACCCTTAACATCTAGGAGACCTCTGACAGGTAACAAAGAAAATCCAGCTCATGCCCAACAAGTTTAAATTCACTACATATACCTTTAGAAAAACAATGAGCTCTGAAAATAAAGGCAGCACCTCCATGTTAGTAAAGCTAAAGGTGAAAAACACCACAACAATTAAGGCACTTATGACTAAGATGCTTTGGGTTCAGCTTGTAGCACTGGCTTGTTGCTAGTCCTTATCCTGTGACCTTCAGTGTGCTCTGCAGAGTCTCCAGAGATTTCTGCATGTAATGACCTGGCCAGCTAAGCTAGGCTTAGACTTCTAAATACCTTCCAGCATCTGAGTCTAAACCCCTTCATGGCTTCAGATACACATCATCAGAGCAGACATTAGTATTCCTTCCTCCTTTCCAGCCTATTTGAACGGTAATTGTTTTAGGATACTGACCATCTCTGTGCACACAATCCTTCTGAGCTCAGTTCAGCGTGGCATATCCGTATTTTTAAATCCCCTCTGCTGACACGTATCCGAACGGGAGCACTGTGCCAGCACAAAAGAACTCGAGTGAATCTGATTGCTGTCATCACAACGTTCAACTTGACTGACACATTAAACAACTAAAACTGAACAGCAAAGAGTTTGGGCCTAAAAACTAAATCCTGGCACAGGCTGAAACACAGGCAAGGGCTTATTTTTCCTCTTGACTTTTATCTTCAGCATGATCTTCCAAAGTGTGGGCAGGAGGAGGGCAAAGAAGCTGCTCAGCCATGACATGACTCGTCCAAGCAACACGGCCACACACGGGGGAGAGCCACCACTGTGTGCATAGTGTGGGGAGGGGTGCCCTGAACAGAGCCTATCAGCTTCAGATCTGTCATCCTTTTATTCCCACACTCATTAATACAAACCCAGATCATTAGCGATCATTTTGTAGCAATCAGAGAATGCCTGAGCACAAGAGCTGCAATTTTCAGAGGACTGGATCAGTTCACCTACAACATGGCACTAAGGGACACCCACTCAGGCAAATATAATGTGCATGGGCATGCCAGGAGATGCCAAACACCAGAACTCATCACCAATCTTCATTTCTTCCATCGTTGTTCCAGTTTGTCACTTGCCTGAGGTCAGCAGAGGGCCAGAGGCTGCCTGCACACTGAGGCCAGCTCAGAATTCCCATCATGGTGAGTAGTACCAGATCAGAGACTCACAGCTCCCACACCTCTGGAGTGGATGGATGACAGGATAAGGACTGAGAGAGCCAAGTCCCTCCCACTGTAAGCAAAGATCAGGTTCATGGCCACTGAGGAACCTGAACATGCACAAGTCTATAGGACCTGATGAAATGCATCCTGGAGTCCTGAAGGAATTGGCTGAGTTGCTAAGCCACTCTCCATGACATTTGGAAAGTCATGGCAGTCAAGGGCAAGACTGCAATGACCACCTGTGGCTCATGACAAGCAAAAACCACTCTCCACTCTCCCAGGCTGGGTATGACACTGCTCACAAGGGCTCGTGTGCCTCAGAAGCAGAAGAGATGCTGGGCACTGACGCTGTTTTACACCACAACGACACAAAGACTCCGACTTCAGAAGGCTGAAAATGACTCCTTTATTTTTGGGATGTGTCTCCCTTTTTGTACTATTCTACACAGACCAATTTGATTGGTGACAAGAAGAGAAACCTCTTCAATCACACTGGTCAGACCAGAGGGACATCAAGAAGTCCCTTGTAGGAGAAGAACGTAAACAATTTACTGTTACAAAAACATGTCGCTTGTTTACAGAAAATCCCCATGGAAAAGAATTTCAGAAAACCAAAACATCTCAGGCACAAACCAGGGCTACAGGGCACCACCTCACCAGCACAGTGCCAGGGAGGCCCAGAGCACCTCAAAGCATCACCAGCTAAACCATGAACCTAAACAGCTCCACAATGGCATCAGCCATCCTGTCCCACTGCAGCCTGGAGGAGCCAGCGTACTCCTGGCCATCAGCAGTGCCTGCACTATCCTTGCCCGGCCCTGTAACCCAGCACCCCGAGCTGTCCAGACTGTCTGGGATGATCTCCACACACGTGCATGCACCAAGTGCCTCAGGAGCATGTCCAGGAGGGGCAAGGCTTGGGGACTGCACATCTTGCACATTTTAACTGAATTTGTGCCTCCAGCACAGAGACTGCACAGAAACAGAGGATGGGAAGAGTTCACCATTGCCATTGCTGGCAACAGCCCAGCCCTGGAGAGCAGCTCTGCATCCCACTCCAGATCTCCCAGTGCTGCAGCAGAGCAGAGAGCCCCATACAGGACAAGGCTGAGCAACAGCAGGTTCTCCTGCCCATCCCACTCCAGGCACTTGGAATTTACACTGCTGGCACAAGAGTTAACCCACAGTCTTTAATGAGAACAGACCCAACACTCTCAAGCAGCCACTTGGCACAAGCTCTCATCTGTATTTTAAATTCCTGCTTAAGAAGGCCAAACGTGCTCCAACACTGCTGTTGTGTTGGCTGTTCGCTTTGATTGCCCTTTTTGGCCAAAGTGCAGCCGAGATGTCGATGCCACCACCCAGCACAGATGTGCAGGGCACACAGCAGTCAATTAGTTTCAAATAGAGCCATACATGCTTTTCTGGAAAACATTATGAAGAAAAGCTGTCAGTCCTGAATGCATATTATCTCTAATTAATCCCATAAAAAAAAATTAAAAGGATGGTTGCCTGGTAGCGTTGCAAGAACCATTTTGTAATTAATATGACCTTCATCTCCATATGGTAATTAGCAAACATTTATATTACTATTAAAAAGACCATGTTCATTACATAACCTTACTTTTTTCTATTAGCTAACAGAACCAGTAAAACCAATTTAGTCAAAGCCTTGAACTTTCACAAATACTCCAAATAAATACATTCAAAGCTACTTTTTTTTTTTTAATGGACACTTGCTGACTGATGTGAAACCAGCAGAAGATGCTTCCTGAGGCTCTGGTAGGAGGCTTGCACATTACTCCTGCTCTCAAGGAAAGGGTTGGCACACGGGTGGCAGGGCAGGAGTGTCCCACGAGTGCTCAAGGAGCTCCTGGAGCAAGTTCCTGCTCATCTCCCAGGGCCCTGCGTTACCTGCACCCCAGATCACACGCTGGGAAGTCTCCTGCCTTTCACAGACGACACAGACCCACACTCAGGTGATAGACCCTGAGCAGGGACACAGTTCCCTGCTCTGCCACCAGCACTTGGAGCAGCCCCTCCCAGCTGTTTGTCCCTCATCCATGAGCACTGGTGATGGTGTCGCCACCTCCTCTCTAAAGGCCAAACAGAAACATCTATAGAAAACACTAAGACTTCATTGCTAATACCAACATGAATCTATTTCCTCCTCCCTTGAAGCCAGGTTGTTCTACTTCAGGGAACACTAATGGTCAGCATTTCCAATGATAGTTTCTCTGCTTGTATTAATCCAAAATTTCCTACGCTGTTTTTTTCACATGCTGCAATCACTCCTACTCCCTGGAGTGACTCACTATTTAACTGGTTTGCTAACAGAGGACCTGATGTACCAGTCAACAACAACAAAAGCCCATTATCACACTGTACTTGTTTTTCACAGAGGTGGGAGAACTTGTGGTAAGTCATTCAACAATGCCATAACTGAAAATGCAGGGGAGAAATATGATCAAAACCAAAAAGCACACTTGCCCACACACTTCCCTACTCCTCTAACACATCTGCGAGTGGAAAGAAAAAAACCCAACCTTCCCATAGTCTGAATTCTGCTAATAACAGTTATGCTTTACAAACATGCATTCCCTGCTCCTGATGAAAGCTGACAGCTCGTGTGGGGAGCAGCACGGGGGGAACGACACCAAACGACTCCTGCTAATCAGTGCTTTCATCAAAGAGGACAACATGATGTAAATCTAATCCAAGGGAGCTTTCTCTTTTACTTGCAAGCTGAATATTGACAAAAAAAANAAAAAAAAAAAAAAAAAAAAAAAAGAAAAAAAGAAGGATTTACTAATTGGAAAGATGACATGAAAATGCTAATAAGGTTGTTAAGTTGACAGGCCTGGGAAAATGTAAATTTTATATACATGTGTGTATATAAATTTCCAATAATTCTTGCACTATAAATGATTTAATTAGGACTAACAAAAATATGTAGAAATGAGAAAAATAGTTGACTGAGAATTGCAGAAGAAATTCAAAGATTCCCAGGCCCCTGGAGCTCACCAAAGTCAAACACCCAACTCGCACCATCTTTCTAAAAATTCCAGCAATTTTATTCCCCCCCAGTTTCTCATTTTCCACTTGGTTCAGGCTCTCATTAAATGACTTGAATGCGTGAGGCTAGAGAAATCCACGGACAGGCTAACTCGGATGAGCAGTGGGGATGTCTGACGGAGGTTGCTCCCCCCAGCACGTTTTACACCCCGAATGCTCACACTCAGCATGGGCAGCCTGAAGCACCAGCAGCACCAGGAAAGTTCCCTTCAGAATTTAACCCAAAAGAAACACACACCTCGTGCATAAACACTACACAGAACCTCAAAGCAGCTGCCTTGTCTTTTTTCTTCTGAGGCAGCCAAAAAACCATGTAGGATTGCGATAGCAATGCACTGTAAACTTATCATAAAAGCAGGATAGAGAAACCAGCTACCAGCTGTGAAGAATATTTGCAACTGCAAATATTGTATTTCAACTGTAGAGAGGGTAAATACCATGTTATGGAAATGCCTCCTTTATCGATCAACTCATCAGAAAGGAGAAAGAGAGAATATAATTTGGTAGTTTTCAGCAGCACAGAGTTTTGCAGACGTTGAGAATGTATTTTTGAGATACTGCCTTCCATGAACAGCAACAGAGATCACCTTGCTGATGAATGAATGCAATAACTTCCATTCCAACATCTGCAAGGAATACCTTGCTTCCATTTATTTGGGAAAAAATGCAGCTTGAAGAATCAAAGAATCATGGAAGTTTCATTTCTATTGGTTTTATTTATTTCTGCTTGATGGAGTCTCTTAGGACACCAATCCAGGGCAAAGTCCACATGCGAATTTTAAAGTATTTTAAGAGCACCACAGGCTTGCCCTGCTGAGCTGAGTCCACTTGGAGCATCACATAAGTGGGGAGGATATAACAAAACCAATCACATGCACAGTAATGCCTGTCACTTAAAACTATAGGTGGAAAATGAATTTTTTCATCTTTTCTTTTTTTAATACGCTCTTCATCCATTAACCTTCTCTGAGGTTAAAAAAAAAACAAAAGCAAAACAAAACACCCCAAAAAAGCCCACAAAAACACTGAACCCTTGACCTAAGTATGGAGATTAATGCAAATGGAACCATCTTGTTTGTTATGATCTATCCAACTTCGAGTAAGACCAAGAGAGATCGAAGCAATTAGGAGCTTGCCCAATAGCCAGAATTTATGACTCTAAATATTGTCAATGTCAGCACTGGCAGTGCACGCCTTGCAGCCTCTGCTGGGTAAATCCTCCTGATGGAGAGCTGCAAAAGGGGAGCCTCCAAAACAGCCATTTATTCTTTAAAAAATTACCTGCTCTGCTAAAAGGTAGCAAACAAATGCCAATATTACACTGTACCCATTGACTTGAATGACAGTGTAGAAACACATCAGAGCCCTGGAAGCACCAGGAAGGACAAGAAGCTGCCAAAAATCCAACTGTACAAATGAGCTTGTTCAGCTAAGAGGCTGTCTGCACAACAAATCTCTCTCACTTCCCACCTCTACTCCACAAGCAGAGCCAACATCCATGCAGATCTCAGCTCATTCTACACAGCTTTAAATGAAACTTCAGTAACACAGAGCAGGTAACCTCCAGATTTCCAGGTCTCCCTTCACACTGCACAGCAATGGCAAATGTCTGTGCTCCCTAAGGCAACAGGACAGCACGTCTGCCGTAATTCCAGGTGAAACCAAGTGGGAGGGAGGATAAATCTCTACTGGAAAATGCAGCACATTCTTTCATCAGTTTGTCAGAATAGAACCATCTTTCATTTTATAACCCCTGAAAACTTGACAGCTCCTGGGGAAGGTATTGGGTGCCCCTCTGAAGCAAGGGAGGTCTGAGGGCTTGGGACTCATCATGCGAAGACGCCCTAGTGGTCTGGGACAAACCAAGGTCGATTTGGCAGAAATCCTCAGTCCTAGAAGCCTCTCTCAGCTGGTCCATTGACGCTGCAGTGACAATTCCCTACCCAGAACCAAAAGCAGGCAAGAAGGGAGAGAAGTTTCACCCCAATGGCTGCTATCCACCATGTTCTGAGGAGCCACTTCTCTCCCCTCAGGGCAGTTAAAGCAGTGTAAAACCAGAGCAGAGTTACAGTCCAGCTCCTCACTCAGGAATATTTTGTGAATGAATCAGCCTTCCTTTGTGTTGGCTGCAAGGATCAGTCAGACAAGGGCAGCTGCTCCAGCGGGCGGGAAATCAAAGGGAGACCTGGCCACGGCTGAGGGGAAGGCTGCAGCAGAGTGCAGCAGCTCATATTAACCAGCACAACAGCTCCAGGCATGCCTGGGAAACGCACAGTGAGCGGAATTTAATTCCTGGCTTAATAATCCCTTTCTTTATACATGAATTTTGCTTAAGAGAACATCAAATTCCATTTTCATTGGGAATGGCTGCATTGAATCAGCAAACTGAATGGAAACTGTGTAATGCAGCTCAACTAAAGAACGGGGTTTGATTCTGCAGCCCAAGGCAGGAGTAGTCCCTACGTGGGTCAGTCCCAGGGTTCCCAGTTTGCATTTTACCAACTTGACTCACAACACACTGGATTAGAAGACACCTCAAGTCCAATTTTTTTTGGCTTTTCACCTCCATCTTCACAGAGTCTACACTACCTTTCATCTGTAACTCTGGGATAATGACAGGTTCCAATAACCATTGCTGGCTTTGGGGGTATCAAACAGATATCTTCTCCTCTTCTGAGGTTCTCTGGTGAACTGTCATTATACAGCTCAGAGCTGGATCCCGTTGCACAGCAGCGATTTTGCAAAGTAAAACAATGACCAATAACGTGCCCAAGGCCAGGCTGGATGGAACTTGGAGCAACCTGGTCTAGTGGAAGATGTCTCTGCCCATGGCACGGGGTGGAACTAGAGGATCTTTACAATCCCCTCCAACCCAAACCACTTGGTGATTCTATGAAATTGGATCAGACAACTGCAAGCACAGCACAACCATCACTCATCCCACTCTTGGGAGAGTTGGCTCTAATCAACCAACTATAATCCATTTCAAAGAAAACACTATTATTCAGAATTTTTTTGTTGCTTTCAAACAAACAAAAAAAAAGTAACAACACGCATATTTGTCTAAAACCCCCAGAAATAGTAAAATTCTCTGGTAATTTAAAATACAAATCAGGTTACCTGCATCAGCTTCCCAGAGACCTGGGAAGAAATGAAGCTGAATTCACGACTCGCCTCTCTAAAGCCCTTCAAGGCTCTTTGCTCCCAGGTAATACAAACATGCATTGCCAAACCCCAAAGCTGTAAACACATGAAAGCTCGCTGCTTTCAAGCAAGATGCTGCCCCGACCGCCCACCGCTAAATCCAAATCAGGGATGGATTTTCCATGCTGGCAGTGTTCAGAAGAACACTCAGAAACCTGGTGCTCATCCGAAATGTTACCATCGTGAGGCACACAGATACCAGTCACTCTCCAGTGAAGATTTTCCTAATGCTGAGCAGGGATGCCAAGATTAAAGGCTCACTATTCCCTACTGAAAATTAATTTTCTACAGTTGTTAAAAAACTTGTTTCTCTAGGAAAACGACTCACTTGACTAGATAAACACTTCCATCTCCTCTAGGAAAACGTGTTTCCTTGAACCTTGTGACCTTACATTATACAGTTTAGTATCATCACAGAACAGTATTTCGCTTTTCGTGCGATTTCAGAAGGTAAAATCCCAACCACCACTGGGAAAACATTTGAAATGTCTTTTTAACAGTGCTTTAAAAGAATTAACATGCTTGTTTTCCCCCCAAACCTGCTACCATCTTGTTAATTACCAGGCATGTTTCATGTGCATTTTCAAAGTGGAGAACAAAAGAATTGGGAGGAAAAGGAATTTAGTGAGGCATAAGATGTCCTGCTGAAAACAGAAGGTGTTTTTCAGCTTTAAAACTAACTTGGATTTTAATTTGTACTCCACACCTCCAGCATGGACACAGATTACTGTCTTGTGCAGCAACAGGCTGGGGGGAAAGACAGAGCTACACATTCTCCAGCAACAACCAAAGCCGAGGGAATGTTTTGATGCGAACAAATTAACTGCCAGGATCCAGGGTTTGGGGATGGCCACGCTCAGAGCTCCTTCGCAGGCACCCCTCCAGTGCTCCAGCAGCCTGTTGATGTTTTCCCAAAGCCTGGACTGCTCCATCCGGACTGGAGCTTTGCTTGTGCTCGGCATTCCTGTGGCTCTGAGTTCTCTGTGGAAATCAAAGCCCTGGTTCCAAAAGCAGAGTGGAGCCATGCAGCAGCAAACCAGGTGCCTCTATTTCAATATTTGGCTGATAGATCTATATCCAGCAGGGATAGAGAAGTCCTTTAGAAAACACAATATTCAATTTCCTTTTCATCTCAGGGCTGCAAGCCAGACTTGGTTCCTTAAAAACCTGGTGCTGCAATAATCTTTTCTGTCTTTTTTTTTCTTTTCTTTTCTTTTTTTTTTAAATGAGGAAACACTGCTTTCATTCCCCTCTGGAAGGGCTGATCTGAGCAAACAGGCACCAACGACAACAGTGCTGCAAAGATTTTTTTGAAGGGAGCCAAAACCAAAGTGTAAGAGATTAAAGAGACAACTCCCTCACAAGCCAAATGATTAAAGCCTTCACTCTTTGAAACAAGCATTTCCTTGAAATAATAAAAAACAAAAGGAAGACTAACAGTGCTCCAGGTCTCCACCAGTTTATGCTGCTGCATGCCAGGTTTTTCTTGGAGTTCTCCACGCACATGGGACACCCCATGGAAATCACTTACGGATACAGCAGGATCTGAAGCAGGGCCACAGCTGTCCTGTATTCTTTGGCATTTCCTTCACATGCAGAACAGATTAATAAGAGTTTTCTTTGGGATCTGCATTATGCCCCAGAGAAGGAGAACTATCAAGAGCCCGCAAGCACCAAGATTTAGTCCTTGTCATTCAGAGGGAAAGCTCTTCAGGATATTCCCGTGTGCAAGGAGTGACGTGGCTGCAGCAGCACACTGAAGATATCCATAATCTACCTCCCTGCCCCAAGCTGAAAAAGATCTTCTGTTTGATATGCTGAGCAAATTCCTAAGTGCCTGTTTGCCACAGGACATTTTGTGGCAGTCTATAAGGGTAAGATTAATGTCATCCAAGGGCTCGTCCTGTGAGCAGCTCTGCTCCTGTGCTCCCAAACATGCAGGAAAGGCAAAGCCAACATGCATTCTCCTGCAGGAAATCTTAATTACTTTACCATTTGGATTTGTATGTTTTTCAAAACTGCAATTTTCGGGAAAACATGTGTTTATTAAAAAAAACCCTCACAAACAGGTGCAGTTTAGAGGAGGAAAATTAAAAACAAAAAGCAGCTAACCTCTATTTTTAATAAAACCAGATGACAGTCCTCTCTTCTGCAAAGTGCATTGCCTGGTGAGAACAATTCTGCTCTTCTCTTGGTAACATTACTCTGTCTTTTTTAATACATTCTTCATCCATTAACTTTGACTCCCTAGGTGTCTAATTCACAGCTACACACCAAACAAATTATCTGGAATTAAAAACATCTCACTCATTTCCTCTTTCCACACCTCCACACCACATCTTATGAAATCATTTTGCCATGAGATGTCATAAGGAATTACTAATTCCTCTGCAGGGGGCTGGTGGGAAAGGCAGATTCCCTTTCCATGACACAATGGTCCCATGGCCAAGGTTGGCATTTGGAGGATTTGATTCAGTTCAGCCCCCCCCAACACAGAGGCTGCCCCTGTTTTCTGCCTACATGATCAACAGGGAAATGCTGCTGATTCCTGAGCTGTGGTGCTTTTCCTCCTCCCCCATCAGCACAGCCTCCCACGTGCAGCATAAGAAATGACTGTAGAAAAGTCCACTTAATCACCTCCAAGCTTCATTTACATTTCATATCCATATCTCATCTACCTAGCTCCTCCCTCTTCTACAGCAACTTCTCAATCCATCACCTGTTTTTTCCTCTGCAATCATCACTTCTGTTTTTAATTTACACTGTGTTCTCCCCTCAGGAATTCTGCTCAAGGAGGGCACATGCAGGATTGATAGTACTGGTGCACCCTTGGGACTCGCTGCATTTTCCGTGGACCTCCCACCATCACTCTGCAGCCTTTTCTGCCCAGCCACCAGCTGTGCCCACGGCCACTCAGGTACCCGTTGAACCCTGATGTATTTCTCCCTGACTTGCCCCTGTGAGAATGCCAAAGTTACTTCACCGGCTTCCTGCAGCTCCAGCCCAAACTCTTCTCCAGCTCCTCCAACTCTTTCACTTCATGATCATCAGTTTACGTGGCAGTTTCCTTTCACTGGTTTCCTTACAACCAGCATCACTTCTCTACAGAAAGGAGTGTTTTTTCTCTCCAATAACCCCGGCACTGCTGTGAAGGAGCAGATCTGTCCTGTGGCTGGGGATCCACCAGTACAGACCCCACCACTGGATGACAACTCCTGACAGACTGAAACCATGCCAGCTGAGCCACATCGCATCACTGACACAATCTCTGCTTCAACACTGACTCAGCCTGGAGAAACCTTCTTCACCTTTGCCCACTCACACAAATTTGAGTACAAGGACAGACTGGAGACCCTTTCAACTTGCATCAGCCATACAGCCCACGTGTGGCTGCTACTCAGGTGAGAACAGCACAGAGAGGGCAGGAGGTGTCATGGGACCACAGGTGACAGTAACATTCATTCCTGGTTCCAGCATTGCTCACTGCACAGCCTTAAAAAAGTCACCTGAGCTCTCAAGACAAAGTGCAGAGGTGACAGCAGGGCCAACAGATCCGGCAAGGAGCCTGCTGGTCTCTCCACAAGTGTTGAGGTCCTCTACTCCCACCGAAAGATTTTGACACCAATTGACCATAAAACTAGAAAAGGGGAGAAAAATCAAAACAAAACAGAACAGATAATGTCATTTCAGCTAAAATGATGTTCCAGTTCCCTGAGCTATATAAGATCTCTGAATCTGAACAAGAGAGCCTGAACTCCACAGAGAGCCTGGTCTTGTTCAAAACGTCTCCACTCTAACGTGGAGCCAAAGACAGCAACCTTCAGAGCAGCCCATCCCAGGGGAACGAGGGCTGTGCACAGAATCACAATGCAGGGCTTGCACATCATGCCTGGAGAGCAGGGAAATGTAACAGCTTCCCCAAGCTGAAACAGAACTGACCCTGCAAAAAAGAAAGGGAATGAATGACTTAACATCACCTACAAGGTAAGAAAGAGCCACTTCTGGGAGGTGACGTTCTGGGTGGGCAGCTACATTATGGAAAGCAAATTGATGGGAGTATTTTTAGGTCTTTGTTTTTAATTTTGGACTCAACTTCAGGCAAGCATTCTTGTTTTAAGAGGGTAATCTTTCCATGAATTATTTTCAGACCGTGTCCGGATCCCTCTGCAGAGGTTCCTGCCCTCCAGCACATCAATGCTCCCACCCAAACTGGTGTCATCTTCAGGCTGATTGAAGGTGCCCTCAATCCCCTCATCCAGACCACTGATGAGGACACTAAACTGGGCTGGCTGCAATACTGAGCCCAGGGAGCACCACGTGTGACCAGCTCTGGCTGGGTGTCACCGCACTGCCCGTCACCCTCATCTGGCAGTGTCTTACCCAGCAAACAGAGCAGCTGTCCAAGCCATGGCTGACAGTGCCCCAGGAGAAGGCTTTACTGAACTCCAGCTAGAATCCATCCCCAGCCCTTCCCTCAGCCACCTGAGGGTCACCTTGTCACAGAAGACAGGTTAGTTGTGCAGGGCCTGATGCCCTGGGTGCCCTGTCAGTGCCATGTGGTGGCCCTGGAAGTGACCTGCTCCGAGACCTTCCCCAGCACTGAGGTCAGGCTGACAGGATCATCCTGCTGACCCTTCACGTGGACCCGTGTCCCACTGGGTAACTTCCAGTCCCCTGG
This sequence comes from Cyanoderma ruficeps, assembly GCA_008694505.1. NCBI lineage: Eukaryota > Metazoa > Chordata > Aves > Passeriformes > Timaliidae > Cyanoderma > Cyanoderma ruficeps. The sequence continues at coordinate 697,612 of VZDJ01000154.1, read as the reverse complement.
GGCCTCCCTGTTAGGCAGGAGTGGTGATAAATGATGGAAGTGGCTCAGTGGGCACTGCCACCAGCTTGCTCAGCCCCCTTGGGTGGATCCCATCCGGCCCCATGGGACTGTGTGTGTGTCTCTGGGGTGCAGCAGGTCACTGATCATTTCCCTGTGGATTATGGGGCTTTATTCTGCTCCCAGTCTCTGTATTCCAGCTCAGGGGCTGGGTCCTCTGAGGACAACGGGTCTTGCTATTAAAGACTGAGGCAAAGAAGGCATTAAGTACCTCAGCCTTTTTCTCGTCCTTTGTCACTGTTTTTCCTCCTGCATCAAATAAAGGACAGAGAGTCTCCTTGGCTCTCCTTTTGCTGCCAGTGTTTTTATAGAAACATTTCTTATTGTCTTTTATGGCAGTAGCCAGATTAAGTTCCAGTTGGGCTTTGGCCCTTCTGATTTTCTCCCTGCATAACCTCACAACATCCTTGTAGTCTGCCTGAGTTGGCTGCCCCTTCTTCCAAAGGTCTAATGCAGAGCATTAGAGCAGATTTATGTTTACTGCTGAGTTAAAGGTCAGGAATGGAGGCTTCCTCCCTTCCCCATCTCTCCCCTCCTCTCTTCCATGAAGAGACTAAGGCTGCATAATCTGCTGCGTTTGTTTTCATACAAGAGCTGCTTTTAAGCACTGCCCTGATGATCGCACAAGGGTAAGCAGATGAAATCCAATAAGTGGCTCTACAGGACAAGACACATGACGAGACAGCCTGCCAGACTCCTGCTCTAATGTACACGCTGAAAAGAAGCTTATGCAGAGCCTGGGTAAAGAATGCTTTGTTAGGGAACACAGGCAGCTCACACTGCAGTGTCTGTTCTCCATTAGCCATCCATTTAAAAACACTTCTGATTATTTTGGAAGTACTCGCATTGCCCTTTCTCGAACTCAATATTTGCAGTTAATTGCATAACTAGTGCACTTGCCTCCAATTTAAAAGCACATTAAACCCAATTTTTATTTAAAACAGCCATGTTTCCACTCAAGCGCTGAAAATAAGGGCAGATCCAGAAGACAGTGTTTAAAGAAGACACCTCAGCTTCTGACAGTATACACGTGCACTTCCCAGTGCCTGAGAGACTGAAATAGGACAGAGGACATGGCAGTACAGACCAGCACCTCCAGGGTTAAAGAGGAAACCAGCCAACACGTGCTCCTGTGCCAAAATCTAATCTAAGGATGCACTGCACAACAACAGTGGGCAAGGGACTGTTCTTTGCTGGATGGAGCTGTCCCTGTGCTCATCTAAGCACCCTCTCACACCTTTTAGGGAAGGCTGTCTCCATCCTGATCCTTTATCCTGCCGGAGGCCAGACAGCAGCCACAGAGAAAAACAGATCAGGGGAAAAGATATTTTTCTTTTTTTGTATTTTTACGTGTCCATTTATATAAAACATAACTATCAAACCTATCATCAGGACTGATGGGGTTTGTTCTTTGCATTTCTGGGAGTGTTTAACATGGGGAAGGCATAACCATGACTCTGACAGAGCCCGTGCCCTCTGCCTGGCACACACCTCTGTCACACCTGGGCACTCACCACTCTGGGCCTTCTAGACCCTCAGACCCCTGCTGTTCATGTGGCCTCTCCTCTCTCCAAGCAGCTCCTCAGCATTCTGCACACACAGTCAGCCACCCCAGCAGTTCCTCCCTGCTGCAGCCTTTGAAAATCACAGCCAAACAAGTTTTATACAAGCATCATCTCAGGAGTCATAAATCTCCCCCTGGAAACTTGACTGAAGTGCTGATGTTACTGGCTCGGTAGAGTGATAAGTTTTGCATTTACTGGTGCCCTGGTCTTTTTCCTTTTAAATAAAAAGTGCCCCAAATGATCAGCTTTCTGCATCTATACCAAGAATTATTTGTTCAGCCAGTTCAAGCTCCCCCAGCCTGTCTAGAAGAACCAGAATTGCATCAAATCTAACAAACACATGCAGGGAGGGCCAGCATCAATGTCAACTGGCAAAGCCTTACCAATGGCACTGCTGCCACCACTCCTGGCACACGAGGGGACCTGAACCCCAAAAATAGAAAAACAGCACCAACACCCACCTCCTGCTCCCCTGTAATATCAGTAGTTAGTACAGTGACTTTGCTTTCTCTAAATACTCCTCAAAAACTTCTGTCATAAATGAGTAGAAATGCTTAATTATGATACTGGATATTTTAATTCCTTTTAGGAAAGAAAGAATAGCCTAGAGAAAGTCCAAGTATTGCATTTCAAAAGGATGCACTCCCATGAACTAATTAAGATTTAAACCATGACAAGCTGCAAGTATCTCAGTGTGCTCTATCCAAATGCAATGCCAGACAGGCAAAGGAGCTAAGAACAATTTGGAAATTACTTCTGGGAATTAAGAGAGTTGCATAATCTGATTTAGTTGTTGCTTTTGTCAATAGAAAGATATGAAATGTCTTGAATTTTCATGAGAGTCTGAGAGGGAGTGGGACGGGGAAAAAAAGAAAAATAATCAATAACCTAATCTATAATTTCATTGATGGTGAGGGTGACAGCTTGTGCAGGGCAGGGGAGGGTTTGTTGTCAGAAGAATGATTTGCTCTTGAGACCCAAGGCTATCTCAATCTAAGTATATAAAGCTCTCAGTCAATGCAGAGAGGCTACGTGTGCCTTACCAGGGCTCAGGCTGATCTCTGATGTCCTGAAAGGATAGATTTGCAATAAAAATATGTGAAAACATTTAGAGACATTAAGTTTACAAGATGACTCTGATCCTGTGGATTAGTGTCGAGTCTGCAAGTGTGCTGAAGCCTGCCAGGGAGAATAAAGTACTCTACTGTCCTTACACTAAGAGCAATTTAATTTGTATGTCCAGATGTTCATTTCAAGATTTTTATCCATTTTGAAGAGTTATATCTCCTTTGCGTTGGAATAAAATCATAATTATGTGCAAGCCATTTACAAGATTCCTGTGGCAAATATTCCTAACCCTGCTGGGTTATTTTAGGGCAGTGAAGCCACGGTTAATACAAGGGAGGAGGAATGTTTGACAGAACTATTGAAATAAATAAAAGGACTCACTCAAAATGCGTGTCAAAGCATGTGAAAACCTGAAGGTTACTGAAGCCCAAGAGATCCCTCCATCTCTTGCCAGGCCCTGAACTGTTGGAAAATGTTTCGAGCAGCAAACTGTCCCACTTTGCATTTCTAAGAGGCTGAATCCCAAGAATAATAATGCAGAGAAAATTGCAGCCCTTGGCTTTCCAGCCAGACAGTAATTCAATGAACAATGCGGCCAGCCCATCAAAACATCCTTGCCAAGTTACACAAGTACCACTTGTAGGAAGAGCTTTCTACTAGAAAAAGAGACAGCAGAGGAGAATGTGCTGGCAGAGAGGGAGCTGATGGGAAGGGCCCACTCCTAATGGGATGGTTAATTACAGCACCTCTCCCGAGGGCAGTGCTGGTGCCCAGGCACACGGCGGATGCGCAGCACAGGCAGGAGCGCTGCTCACACCAGGGATGAAGAGGGATGGAGGGTCCAGGACGTGCCCCACACCGACCCCCTCCTGCCAGGACAGGACTCCTGCCCTCTCCCACCATCCATCCCCATCTCAGAGGGTGGCAGGGTCCTTCGGGACATCACTTTGTCTGCATTCCAGGAGAGCACAGCCAAGCACAGTCCCGCAAAGCACAGAGTAAAAGCCACCCGAAACAAGCTGCAAATTACAGTCCTTTGCTGAAAGTGGAAGGGCTTTGAATAGGCAGGGCACTGATCCAAAGGCTGCGAAGAAGCCTCCCAAGGATACAGGACATATTTCAAAAGGAAACAAAGATAAGCGTTTTCTATTTTAAGTGTCACCTGTCCCATCCTGACCCTTTGGGGTTGTTTTTTTTTTAGCTGAAGGCCTTCCCCCAGCTTCCCTAGATTCTCTCCTCATTTTTGGCTACATAAACGCTGCTCAGAGCAAAACACCTTTGTAATTCTGTAACATTGCTTCCCCACCGCTCCAGAGCTCAGCTCCTAAACCACAGCAGCAAGGGCTCCCTGCTGGATCCAGAGCGCTGGGATGGGGATGTCTGCTCTGCTCCAAGGAGGAGATCAGAAGATCCAGCCCACACAGGGGCATTACCAAGGCCTGTGCCCAGAGCTGGGACAAGGCCATCAGCAGCTCTCCGCCGGCTCCAGGATCACAGAGGGGAGCACAAACACAGCTGGGATCACCTGGCAGGGACAGTTCTCACCACACACCACCCTGGGCTGGGACACCAAGCCCTGCCCAGTGGTCCTGTTCAGCTGGGGTCAGTCAGTGACCCCTACAAAGGGTCCCAGCCCTGGTGCCACCATCCCGGCCATGCTCCAGCTGCTGTATGAACAAGCAAAACGGTTTGCAGCCACTGGTATCACCATTCCCACAGCAAATACTGGAAAGCAATGTTTCTTTTCCCCTAGGAAGGACATCAGTGCCTCATTTGGGTGTTGAAAATTACCCCAGAAATCCACAGCTAAATGCACACAGGCTTGAGCTGGGCTCAAACTGAATCTCCAGAGGCTTTACACTATTTGCTCCAGGATCATACCATTAAGCTTCCCTACAAAGCTCCAAGGGTGTGTATTAATCACCTCTGTCTCTGGCGCTGTTTGGTTAATGACACTTCATGCAATCAGGGCTTCAAGTTGCCCTCACCTCTGGGAAAGGTGTTTATTCTGAAAGACAGCTGGAAAACATGCCAGAAACACCAATTTCTAAACCACACAGTCACCAGGAGAAAGGCAAAGCAAAAGGAAAGGACATTGCATCTGGAATTTAGCAAAGACTGAACAGACCAAAATGCAATAAATATATTGCATTTACTTGCTGTTCCACTTGATTTTGTGCTCACTTTGGCTAAGATGAAAAGAAAATGGGCCCAAATCTCAGCAGCCTTGAGTGGGCTCTGCTGAGCTGAGCTGAATTCCCACATTGGAGTCCTCGAGAGCAAGACATCCTCAGTCCCTCTGCTCTTCCCCCTGGAAATTCCACGCTGTGAGGCAGTACTGAGTGTGCAAGGAGGGCAGAAGCAAGGGAATTTTTTGGTCTCGCATTCAAAACCAAGCAGGCTCAGTGCAGCAGATGTAATGCTATGTCGGCTTGCCCTAGCCATCGGTATTGTGAAGATTTAAATTGGAATCTCAACAAAAAGGGAAATCATCACTTAGGTGTCAAATAGAAGGTTTTTTTCAAGGCAACTACCCCTTTGACATGATAAGGCCAATCCCCAAACAAAAGTGTTCAAAAGGAGCTTCTGAGAAATTCTCTTTCAGAAACATCAGCTGAAAGCAGCAGTGCTTTGATTTCAGGGTCAAATCTGCTTGGATCAAAACAATAAATTAACTCTTGTGCTACGACCAACATCTGAAACACAAAATACATCCTAAAAATGAGCACAGCCTCCTTTAAAGAAAACACAATTGTGCTAAGACAGAAATAAAAATATCTTGGGAAACTGTCAAAGGAGCCATCTGGAGACTCCCACCACAGCAGCAGCAGAAGGCACTGAAAGGTGCCCAACCACCCCCATCCTTACTGCCCTTCTCCAGAGCACTCAGACACAGCGGGCTGAGAACAAACATCAGCACGTTTCTCACGTGGCAGAGGGGAATCTGTGCAATCACACAACACCCAGCTGAACCGCCCTGCACCATCCCTCTTTCCCTCTGGGACCAGGCACACCAGCCACACTCTGATCTCCCACAGGAGCTGGATGCTCCTCCACTGCTGAGCACCAACCCACCCTAACCCCGCACAGCCTCGACGTGCTCAGCTCCCTCCTTCCCCAGCCCTGGGGAAATTGTAAGAGATACAATTAAGCTCAACAGCTGCACTTTACAGCTGTTCCTTTCTAAAACACAGAGGTCTTTCTTTTTTTTTTCTTTTTTTTTTCTTTTTCTCTTTAAGAGTGGGATTGTGGGATTTTTCTTAATAAATATTCAGCATCCTCACCAGAATAAAATGGGAATGAAAGCAAGGCCGCTTGCTTTTGGATGTGCTCCCTGCCTCTATTTTTCTATGTAACCTGCTCTAAAAGTATAATGATCAGCATTAAATCCAAGCTTGAAGGCAGAGTGCTAAAGCCCAGGACAACAGTTACATTTCTGTGAGGATGAAGCATGAAAACTCAGTGACAAATCCATTTTTCTTATGTAGAGTTGTGGCTTCAGAGCATTTGTAAAGACAGAAGAGGCCAGCACTGGGAGGATAATAAAACTATTGGCTACACTTCTCAACCTCTTATAGGTAGTATTCTATCCCCTTTTAAGGAAACAAAACAAAAAGTCCCCCAAACCAGCAGAAACAGATATAAAATACTCCAGCACATTTTCTGCAGAAACACACACAAAGTAATCAAATAATCCACTGCATTCTGTAATCATCTAAACATTAAATCACTACAGAAAATGCCCTGTTGCACAGGAGTTCGGTGGATTCTCACCAGCCAGCTGCCAGGACATATGGCTCAATATGTGGGTGATGGTATGGGAAACCAGGAGGAACCTCAGTCCAGACACCATCACAGGGTTCCTCCAAGAAATAATAAACTTCCTTTGTTGATATTTAACAAGTATTACAGTTTCCTCCTTTCTTCTGTTTCCCCCACGGTGCTGTGGAACCAAAGATATGCAATATTCCCCCTTGAACACTGCACCGGGCCGTGCACCTCTGGTGAACTTGCAGCATGTTAGAAGTACAAGCGAGTCTTCACAGCACATCAGTTCAATGGACCAAATAATTCAATGGCTTTTCTGCTCCTCCAACTACAGAGGTTTAACAAACCCAGAGCACCACAGGGAAGCAAATCCTCACACTTCTCAAACACAGCCTCTAAACCAAACACATCCATTTTGCAGGTGAGACCCCCATCTGACCTTCCTACACAATGCACTCCTGACTCCTCTCTGCTGCACAAAAGCATTTTGGGGAGCACAGCTTCTGAGCCTCATATTGCACCTGATGCCACCCCAAGTCTCACTTGGGCAGCCTGTCCACAGTCAAAGAGGCCCCTAAAGATGCCCCAGGTGTGCCACCAAGAGACACCGGGGCTGTCCATCTCTTGGGTCACACACACACAGTGCAGGAGGATGCTCAAGCAGTTGAGGTCAGGTTTACAGAGATCCAACAGGTAGCCCAGGAATAAAGGCAGACTTAGGAGGTCAGCAAGTCATTTCTCAGCTCTCTTACAGGCTGACTGTGAGGTCTGACAGAAGTTTCATCCTTCTCATTCCTAATGGGGATAACTGTACCACTATGGACACCCTGGGCCGTGAGAGTTTGTAGGTGTGGAGGGAAGGGAGTGTCCCAGTCAGGGAGTTTGTGGACAGTGTCCCAACACAAACACAGCAGCGTGTGCCAGGTGTGCCTGAGCAGGGCCTGGCCTCATCAGAGGGCACATCCGAGAGCTCAGCCCCTTCCACCAAACCAAGCAGCAAATCAACAGCAATCACAGCCACGCCATGGAGGCAGGGTTTGAACACGCTCTTCGTTATCTTTTACAGCTGCCTACAAACTGCAAAGCTGCACAGATACACTGTCTGTGAAAGAACTGAAGCCATACGCCCTTTCAGAAATTTCTGATTACTCACTAATAGAGAGTAAAAAAAAGCATTTAGTGTGAGGAGGAGAAGGAGGGAGTACCCCTAAATGTTACACAAGCCTGAGCCCGCTGGTGTTAATGGAAAAACACTGAATATCATTCAAGGTCAGAAGCTACCTGGAAAAAAACATAATCCCAAGAGAGTCTGGAGAGCATTTTTTTCCTTCTCTTTTCAAGACTTGAGTTGTGCATAGAAAAGCAACCTTTGTGCAAACCACAATGAACATTTGTGCAGCCTGAAACACATCCCACACCCAGGAGCAGCAGCACACTCGCTGCAGGTTTGGCATCCACAGAGAAGCAGAAAGCTGGGGCAGGAGCCAGCAGAAACGGACATCTCTCCTTCCTCACAGACCAAAAAGAGGCTCAGCCTGGTCCTTCATCCATTCTGAAGCACTTTGCTATTCCCTACTTCAGACATCCAAACATGCAGCTTAATATTTAGAGGAAGATCCTACTACAAAATAAGAAGGAAGGAAGACTCTCTACATAGGAATTTATTCTGAAGATTTGTTTATAAATAATTCCACATGCAGATATTGCTCATTGCAGAGAAAAACCAGCTTGTTCTGGTTTAGTTTAACCCATCTTGGAGGTGTGAAACCAAATTCTCCTCTTTTTTTACATTCATTTTATAGTGACATCATTTCAGTGACTGCAGAGTGACTCCTTAAACCAACCCCAGCCCCAGTGGCCCATCTCCAGCTACACCAGAGCTGGCACCAGTGCAGGCACCCAGCACAATCTGCTCCATTTAAATCACTGCTGCTTTTAGCCTGATAGAAATAATCCCCCAACAGAGCTGACTTCACCCCTCAGTCACCCCAGCATCAGCCCAGAGCGTTGTGCTGATGCCAGAGCAGAGTCAGTGCACATTTACAGGCACAGCACCAGGAGGGACCATGCCTGGGAACAGGAGGAGTCAGTCCTGGCCACTCCATGGACCAGGAGAGCCCCGTGGAGCCCCAGGACAGCACAAGGGACAGCGGATGCCACCCAGGTATCTTTGTGCAGCTCACTTAATCCCTGCTGAAATAAGATCACTGTTAAGGCTGGTGAAACAAGGACATCTTAAAGACTTACAGAGCACCTCTGCAGCCTGTCTTAGTGCCTTAATCAGCACACTGAGATCAGGAGACTCTGTTTAAGAGTTACTGTGCTACACTGAAATGTCTGCTCCGCTCTGGAGGGCAGCAAAGGCACCCCGATGCCTCCTGGCAGAAAGTCCTATTTACTTCATGAATTTTTGAAGCTGCCTCATGAATTAATGCACAAGAATAACTTTGACAGAGTCCTCGTTTACAAACGCTCCCTGGAAATGTCGGTATTATTTTAAATACACACCTAAAAATAAAGCAAGTGCATGTTTAAAACTCTTTTGGCAAGGGCCTGGAGGAGGAAGCCCATGCTCACAATGGGGTTCAGCACCACAAGAAGCAATGTGGAGGTGAACAGGAACCCCAAAAGGAGCATGTGGGAGACAAACTCCACAGACCCCAGCTTGCCCACAGGAGTATGGCCCCAAAGGACAAGCTCCATCCTCATCTGATCCCTGTGGATCCTTGCCTCCCTCTGGTAAGGGTCTGCAGAAGTACTGGGCAAGGGCTGCACCTCAGACCTAGGGACCATCAAAAGAACTTTCCTTGGTCATCCCACCTTCTGTGAGACACTTGGAAAACACCAGGTGACCTCAGTCCCTCCTGCTGCAGGAACAGATAAAGCACAAGGCCACCACGTTCTCCACATCTGGTCTTTCAGACTGATCTCAGTTACAAAGTCCAGCCAGCTCTGCACAGGATGAAATATTTGACCAGCTTCCCCAAAACGCCTCTTGCTCAAGACAAAGCCATGTTCAGGTTCATTTGTCCTGCCTGGCTGCCCCACAGCACAACCAGCTCACATTGCTGTGATGAAGCCCTGGGTATTTTAGTCTGTGAGGCACTCTGAGATCCATCGGGATGAAAGGAGCTATATAAATGTAAATCATCCTCATTAATGTAAATTGTGGGACAATGCAATGTTTACAGTGAACAATCCCAGGGCTGAGCTTCAGAGCCTGTTTATGTATCATTTCACCAATGAAGAACAGTCCTCAGTGCCTGGTGGCTGGACACCAGAAAGACTTCCAAGGAGGATCCAGTTGGGAACTATCACACTCAGTGACCAGGTCAGGCTCCAAGGGCAGCACCCATGGCCACAGAACATTCATCTCTCTTGTGTGCTCTTAAAAGACTTTCAAAACCCCTGAGACCTTCTCTTACACAGTTATCCACAGTTGGAGTGTCTCTGTAACTGCAGAAGGTTAATTAGCATTTTTAAGACCACTTCTAAAAACCATGGTGACTCCAAACAACCTGGTTGCTAAAGGGGGGGAATTCACATTCAGGACTGAAATGTGCAGCTACAACTGAAACTCTTGATACATTCTGACTCAGACCCTACTCAGTATCCATGAGATCCTTCAGGAATTATTCTGCAGGTTTGGGGTAGGCTTTGAACCAGTTGGTGTGGTTCAGGCCCTTCTCTGCACCCATTTCCCAGCCTCTCCATGTTAAGAGATGACTCCAGCTCCTGTCCATGTTCCACTCATCCCAAGAGAATACAGTCTTTCCTCCAAACCAGATCATCAAAAATTTGAAGAGACAACTTAATGCACAACCTAATTGCATTCACTGGACACAGGGAATATGACTTGAAGGTCCAGTTGAACCTTTGCTCGGGTCAGAAGGTGTGAAAATCTGCAAGCCATGATGAAGCTGGAGGAGCAGAGCTGTCCCTTGGTTCTGCTGCACACCTTCACCTGCACACTGAAGGCTGCAAGTCTGCACTTAAGGAGGGAGCTGTTCCCCAGGAGACGTGGCCAGCAGCCTGCATGTCTCCTAGGGCACAGCCACAGCTTCTGCAGAGTTTAGAATGGAGTGTGCTTCTGAGCAGGTGGCTGCCACAGCACCTGCAGAGGTGTATTTACCTCAGTGTGGGCCAGTGGCAGGCCAGGTTCAGTTCCCAGGACAGCTCCGGGCCTGTGCTAACCCTGCAGAGTTTTCAGGGGCACAGACACTCACACACGTGCACTGAGGTGCACACAGGACACACACAGCCTAAACGCCTGCACAGACTGAACCACAACAGCTCCAGCTAAATCCCAAACTGAAAAGAAAGAGCAACTCATCAAATTTAAATTTCAGCCTCTTTCTTTTCTGTGCTTTTGTTTCAGTATTTAGAGCTCCAACTAACAAAGCAACAGACACAATGCCGCCTCGTTGGGAAACACATACTCAGCTTCTTCCATCTGCTCCTTCCCCAAGCCCCTTGTTTTCTGCAAAGCAGATTGTGCTGTGAAATATTAATACTTTTCTATCATTATTTCCCACCCTGAATCTCAAGGCTTTTTCCCAGCTTCTCTCTCCCTTAAATTTCTTCCAGGGATCACGGCACTCAATGGGTTATGTCAGTGCACACTGTACCACGTCTGAGTGGAGCTTTCATAAAAAGGTGGAAGCAGTCCAGAAGCAGCTTCTAGGGAGCTTTCCATCTGCAGCAGCATCTTATTTAGACAGCAGAGGGGAAATTAGATCCCTTTGTTGCTGATTGGCTTTGGGGGTTGACTCTTCAGTTCTGTAGGAGGAGCTCATTTACACCACAGCCCCGATCCCGTGCCGGAGCTCCCGTGGGGAACGGGATTGTTCAGTTTCGGGGCAGGGCCGAGTCGCCCTGAGCTCATGTGCTGCTTTTGCTCTACATTTCTCTGAATCTCACTCTGTTCTATTTAATCTGGATTTGTGTTCCATCTGGCTCCTGACTAACCATGCCGATTTATTTCATGTGCTTGCTGAAGTTTTCCTTTAGCATGGGAGAGAGGTTACGACAGCACCATTCAACAAGTCTATTTCAGTCCAGCTCTGAACCCCCTTTCTCCAAATGTTCCAGCAAACATATCTGTGAGCAGGAATTCCTGTGTTTGCAGATAATTCAAATAAAGAGGAGTGCACAGAAGAGGCAACCCTGAACCAGGGTCTCACCTAGTGCAGATCAACTTTGGCACCAGTGGTTGCCGAACTGACACACTGCCCAATAGTGGGGGCACCTTGCTCTTCTCCAAGACTCTAGACTCAAGAACAAAGGACATTTCTTCTTCTGAGTCCCCACCTGAAGCAGAGAGATGGCTATCCAAGCCCAAACCTATTACGTTTTTTAAGACCACATCTAAACAGAGCTGCAAGGATGATTTCTCAGTGCCATTTCCATGACTCGTTGGATCCGGTGCTAAATTAGCCACAGGCTTGCTCTTCTTCTAGGAAAAGAACATTATGGTTACCAAGGCCTTAATCACACCTCACATCAGACAGTTATGCTTCATCTGTCTCCTGCTCAGTTGGGTAGGACAGGCAGCATCTAAAAGGTAACCCCCACAAGAAGATAAGCCTTTCCCTTCTCAGACTGTTGACAAAAGGAGCAGCAAACACCAAGGACAAGAGGCACAGCTCCAGAGCCCTCCATTCCTGCCCTCCCCGGAGACAGGGAGTCCTGAGGCAGAGCTGGAGAGATTCCCTGGAGCAGTGACAGACCTGTGCCACGCAGCAAGGCATCCTGCAGCCTGGCCAGGCTCCACATCAAACACAAGCTGTGAAAGCAAGGGTGGGAGCACAGCTCAGCCTGGGCCATGCACAGGGCTGGCTCAGGTACCACCGCGGAGCCAGCACCCGGCATCCCCAGAGAGATGGAGCTCATCTGCCACCTCTCCTACTTGCCAAACAGGGACGTGGCAAACCCACTCCTGGCCTGCAGCAGTCACAGTTATGGATGTTTATGCTTTTGCACCACCATAAGTCACCTTGGAGTGTCTGGCATTAAGCAGGATAATTTAGCAGGCTTTTCCAACACCTCAGATTCCTCACTGCTGAGGTGTAATGGCCCGAGTCCCTCAATAACTATATTTTTTTCCTATTCACCTAAGGTCAGAGAGGGCCACTTAACCTTATTATTTCAGAAGGCTCAAACCTTTGACAATTATAAGCAGGAGAGTAGAAACAAGAGCTAAATTTGTGTAATAAATTACTTATCCTTCCCCAGCCTCTGTATTCAAGCAGGAAAGGTGAAGATGGCTCTGATACCAACCTCCTTATCTAGGGCCTGGCTTGACTGGGACCTACAGAGCTAACAGTGGGAACAACTGACACCAAAGGCTGCTCCATGATGTGGGTCAAGTGGGTTTGCTCCTACCACGCTTCCAGACTTCTCCTTCCAAGGCAAAGCTGAGGTAATATGGGGAGAAGTGTGCAAATATGTTAACAGAGGAGCAGACACAACATCAGCTGTTGCCGGGTACATTCTCAGTGATCCTTTCCCAAGGGTCCAGCACCTGGCAGCGAGTCTTTGCTGGTTTTGCTGCTGTGGACTCCTCTTGCAGCTGACCACAGATCACATATCCTACAACACTTTCTGCTGCAGCCTCTTCCGATATTTCGTTGCACAGAAAATCCCCAGTCACTGGCAACACTTGCACTGCAATTCAAACCTGAACAGGCTGTGGCACACCCCTCCTGAGCAGCCCTGCACCTGTGTCCAGCCAGTGTCCCTCTCCAGGAAAAGGGGTCCTGCACAGCCCTCAGTTCTGAGGGACAAACAGAATCCCTTTTCCAAAACAGTCAGTGATAAATGCATTTGGACTCGGCCGTGCCCAGCTTACAGAAAGGTAAACAGGAGGAAAAAAAATCACTGCTTGATCTACACGATGAGGAATTTGTAAGATAGGTAATGATTCTAAACCTCCAGCTGCAGAGAGGCACTGCTCAGGTGAAGCAGCACTCGGCTGCATCACCACTGCCTGGGCACAACTTCATGAGCTTCCTTTGCTCTAAAGAGACAGGCAGAACAAATCCCTTCTTAAATGCAATCCTGCAACCCATTTCAATACCTAGTGCTGGAAGATGAAGCTTCCGTCAAGCCAGTCAGGGCTGAAATATTGTTTATTGTACCTGAAAATTAATTTCATACCTTTTGGGGCATCACCAGATTGTTCAATCACTGACTGTGCACATGAACCTGCAAGTTTAGTGGCCAATTTTCTTCAGGCATGCACTAAAGTGCACCCACGTAGTTAAGATCAAATTCAGCCCATGGTGTTGGAACATTATGGTACATAACTCAAAAGAAATGTCAGACCTGTGACTGTTAAAGCATAATATTTACTGTGTACCACCACAAATTTACACAGCACAACACTGCAACCCTGCGTAGGTATACGATGGTCCAGGAAACCAGAAGAATTAATTTTTCATACATTGGATGAGAAGCTGGTGTGAAGTTTTTCCTCTGGATCAGCCATGGGCTGTCAGTGCAAGGAAGATATCCCAGGGTGTACATTTGCTGTTCACAAATCCAGCAGCCCCTGAATTCTGATGTAGGACACGAGGACATCCTGACCAGGCAGCTACAGCAACCCAGGAGAGCTGTACACCACAGAACATCACACATACTTGGCCAAAGTTATAAGTTAAGGCCATATTTATTTGTCAGGAAGACTTGGACTGTCTCCAGTGGTTATAATGGCAGGTAACTGTTGGAGTCCAGGGCATCCCTTTGGTTGCCCTGGAGGGTCACAGACCTTGGCAGAGAGGTCTGAGAGCTGAGCAAAAAAGTTTAAAATCTGTACAGGGGGGTTTGAAATCTGTACAGGGGGGTCTGTCCAGAGGGGTTGTAGTAGACCCTGGCACAGAACCCAGAAAGACACAGGCTTTGACTTCACTCCATTAAAAAAAAACAACCTTCCAACATAGAGAGGAATTACAAGTCACAGAAGTGTGACAGACAGCAGTGTAGTTTATCACCGAGTGGAAAATTTTGTAGTTTTGAAGTTCTTAGAATAGAAGTAAATGAAAAACAAAATAGAAGATTTAGGGCGGTGCCCTGAGTTCTTTTTGTTCTCCTTTAGCAACCATCTTCTGCAGTGACAGGGGCACAAAGTAGTTCAAAAAGATTGAGTCAGAGTAGAAGTAACCCTTTTAATGTAAGTAACAGGCATTGGCACATGATTGTAAATACTAAATACGTAATTTTCTGTATAAGAAGGCAGCGACCTCCCATCAAGGGGGGAGTCGCCCTGTGTCTGAGCACCAGAACAAACCTCGGCTGGGCACAGAGAAACTTGTAAGATAAGAAATAATAAACAACGTGAGAAACCTTGAAAAACAAGACCTTGAAAATCCCGTTTCATTCTCACGTCTGGCTCAGGCCTCTCAGAGGGCAAAAGACTCTCTCAAACCACCACCTGAATGTTGAGTGGAGAAACCCAACCCGGGCATTGGTGTCCTTGGGTGGGCTTTGTCTTGATCCCTCCTGAGGAGGCGAATGCATTGTGTTTGCGGGATGTGCTTTAAAATAAAACTTGTTTATGGGGTTTTTTTGGTTACTGGGATGAGTTAGAAGTTTTAATTTTTTTGGGATGAATTTTTGGGATTGAGGT
The DNA here is from genome assembly GCA_008694505.1 of Cyanoderma ruficeps. Lineage (NCBI taxonomy): Eukaryota > Metazoa > Chordata > Aves > Passeriformes > Timaliidae > Cyanoderma > Cyanoderma ruficeps. Next base: position 682,528 of record VZDJ01000154.1, on the reverse strand, counting down.
GTTGGGGGTTTGGGGCACAGGGAAAAGCTGCTGGCTTTCCTGTGCTTTATTTGGGAGGAGTTGCTGGCTCTCCCTTTTTTTACTTTTAGTAGGAGGTATGAGGCCTGCCTGCTGATGGCAGGCAGAAGAACTTGCTGCTGGCTGCTGGCCAGCACTTACTGTAACCAGGAGGTCATGGTGACTCTGCTGGGTTACAAAGGTCTAGGCAAGAGAGGAGGTCTGACACTCAGCCATAAATCTGTGGTGAACTTACTGACTCCCCATGGTTTCTTCTGGGCAAACATGCTTAAAAGCAGGTGCAAAACTGAGTTTTAAAACTAAATATCAACTATCAGAGTTCACAGACCACAAATTTACCCTGTTTCTTTTAAAGCAAGTTTAAACACTAGAAGTGTTTATTCAGACTTGCTTGCTCACGTGCATCATGAGAAACACTGGGATGTGAGAACTATCAGTGCTGTGGAAACATGCATCCGTGCTTTCTGGGACAACAGACCTGCTGCTTTTCTGCCAAAGCCTTCTGGAAAGCCAGTGAGTCAAGGCATGGAAGCCCCCAGTGAAAAAAGGGATCACTTCAGGGCACCACTGGAAGCCGTCACCTCCAGACACAAGCGTGCCTCAGTGCTACCCCTCAACTCATCCCAATACTGCCAAAATGGAGCTAAATTTCCCCAGAGCAAGGACTTCTGATCCAGCAGTGCACCAGGAATGGGGGGGAGTGCCTGGCCTGAGCAGGCTGATGTACAACCACCTGGTGGCAATGGCTTTGGGTCACTGCAAGCCACAGCAGTGAGAGTGCACATAAATAACACCTGCCCAAATGTGTATTTATACAGAGCAAAGTAATAGCTCCATCAGACCTTTACATTCTATCAGCCAAATAATATGAGTTTTTAAAAGCATTTAGTACTTTTAACAGGCATTTTAACAGCTCTAATAACTCAACTGCATCTTTGCTGTAAATCACTTGACAGTTGAATACTCCACTATATGATCTAATCCCCTTCAGCATCTCAGAAATGAAGAAAAAAACCTTCCTAGGGTTCTTTAGGAAAGCTAGGGGCTTGTAATGGGAGAAAAATCAGCCAGGCAGAGGCCAGTTAAACTCATGTGTCCTGCTTTGTGTGAGCACAGAGGCCAGTTCTGAAAGGTCCAATACCACAGAGGACAGTCCTGCCAAGGAACCTGGCCTACCCCCAGGGACATCCAGCCCAGCAGGAGTAACTCTGAAGGCAGCAGAGAGAAAACAGCTCATGTTTTTCTGTGAGGCTGCCCCCACTGCAGCAGCACCATCCAGGGCTGGTACCAGGGGCCTTTCTCCCCCTGGACTCCCACCGAACACAGGAGCTGGAGGGTCACACACACCTGAGCCACCCCACACAAAACGACAGCAGATCCTGACCCCTGTGAAACCCCTCCCTGCTGCCAGGATCAGCACATTCAGCTTCAACTTGGCACTTGCTGAGGGAGCAGGAGCCCACATCCCCTCTGTGGCAAACACCTCCCAGCTCAGCAAGGACAGAAAGCAGCCCAGGGGAGACACGTCAGACACAGGGAGCAGGAGATGGGAGAACACAGACCCGCTGAGGAGCAGGGGTGTCCATACACACTCACCCATGTGGGCATGGAACACAACACTGGGAGCATCCAGCCTCCATTTCCCCCCACCTCCCTCAGAAATGGTGTCCTAGATCCTGACAGTCCCCATCCTGTCTCCTGCCCCCAGAAGGAAAAAGTCCAGTTCTTGCATTCTCTTACATATTTCCAAGTGCACAGAACAGAAGAGGAGAGGCAATTAAGTCTAGATGTAGGTAGAAAGGAGATCTGCAACAAACCAGTGTTTAAGAAACACTGTCTCAAATCAAACATTTCACTCTGTTTCGCTCTGGCTTTATGATCTACTCTGATGAGCTCTTTAAAAAAACAAATACACACAGACTCTTGCTACATACATATATCTCCATCCAGATGAATGCTTTGGTTCACTTAGCAGAAGTTTTTCTTGGCTGTAAAAGATGGCAGGCTGGGGAGACTAAATGAGCGTGGGGAAGAGCCGAGGCAGCTGGATCCCAGGCGTGTGGAGCCTGGACCAGCTCTGTTGAAAACAAGGACCAAGCCAGAGACAACGCAGAGAGACTGACGTCATGCAGGGCCCTGCACAGACAACCACAATGACACAGTGGGGGTACCACACTGGCCAAATTTCCTGAAATAAATGCTTGGTGAAGCTCCTGCAGGCTTTGAGTGGAGATTTATTCTTCCCCCTCCCCAAAGCACGTAATGCCTAAGAGACAAGGATCTCAGCTGCCTCATTTGTTCACAGCTCGTACCTGCAAACACTTCTCCAGATGCCCAGAACTGCACAGAGTGGAATTTGCTGTGCTGGGACCTCTGCTGCCACGAGCCTGGATGGCAGAGCAGGCAGGAGCTGGCAGTGAGGTGGGGAGGAACAGACTGTGTCCCCATGCCTGGCAGTGCTCCTGGACACTCTGGGACTGCTGGAGCTGCCACCCCACCGTGACATCGTCCGTGCACGGCTTTGGTTCACTGTGTGCCAAAATCATACAGCCAGCCCCATGCTTGCTAAATGACAAACACCCCTGCAGCCACTGACAAATCCTCCTTGCAAACATTTCCTCTAGGCAACTTCTGCCCCAATTCTCCCTGCATATCTGAATAGAACATGGGCAGAACCTTCCAGGCTGGAGAGAACTGGCAGAACCTTTCATCCCTCAGCTTGACCCCAAGCCCCAGTAAACCAGATCATCACATCCTGGTGAACCACGGAGGAAAACAACAGAAAAACAAGCAAGAGAGTCTGCTGGGACGTAACAAGGCCCAGCAGAAAATCTTCCCCAGCAGGCTTTTTCAGGCAAAGGAAGGAGGTGAAATACTAAAGGGTGGAAGCAGGTAAATTATCAGAGTTGAGACATTTCAAATGACTGTTCCCTGCTGCGTTCAGCAGCTTTTCTTGATGGAGTCACTAATCACTGTAGTTTACTGAATGACCTTGTTGTGGCCATCTCATCTTCAGGGGACCACAAACTGCAGCAATCCCTGGTGCAGGGAAATGCCTTTTGGGCTGTGCTAAATCACACTGAATGCTGACCACAGACTGTCACGACAGGGCAGAGGAACAGCCCACTTTGGGGTAAAATATCTCCACGGAGGCATTCATCCTGTCCAGCAGATACAGCAAGCTTTGTACTCCAAAGAGGTGGAGAGACTGGGGCACAAATCCTCCTGTACATACATTTAAAATACTGGCTGCCACAAGCTGGAAAAATGCTATAGAAAAATTAAATATTTACTTCTTCTGTTTTTTAATATCTTTCATTAGTTACTCAGCTGTAACAGTCATTAAAATGCTGAAAGGGAACTTCATGTAAATTCATCACTAGCCTGGGAATACTCCTGCATTTGTGAGCAGGCTGCATGCTGCAGCAGAGCTTGGAGCCTCAATTTCCCTACAGGAAAGGCCAAACGTCTGGTTCACTCACAATTTACAAATGATTATTTTTCTAATTAATCATTCATCAAAAAACACAAATAGCAACAGGGCATGAAAGGCAGTGCTGGCGTTAACAGAAGGCAGAGTCAATCCATCACAGTCTCCCCCTCAGCCTCTCACAGGGGAGACCCTCCAGGGCTGTAACTCCAGTGGCTGCAGGGAAGGAGCTGGGGAAATACCCTCTGCTCTCCCCAGCCACCATAAGGAGAGAGATGATGCATGGTTCTGTTATGCCAAGCCTCATCTGTGTAAACTGGAGCTGCAACAGGTCTGCAAAACATATTGGGAGCTAAACATGATGATGGTCTCCAAGAGGCAGGTTGGGATCTCGGGATGAGGAAAGGAAGAGCAAGGCAGAGTGTGGGACGAGAGAAACTTTGGCAACACAATGCACCGAGGCTGGAGAGACACACAGAAACAACCCTGGGGGAAAAGGCCACAAGAGAGATGGCAGAACAAGGAGTAGGGACTTGTCAAGTATCTTCCCTGGCTCTCTGTAGCAATGACTTGGCTCCAATCAATGCAGCATCCCATGGGACCACCTGGACCCAGAGGAGGTGGGTCCTGTCACCCCTCGTGCCCCCAGAGCACTGCACTATGCCTGCAAGTGCCAACACACTGCTTTTCTGCCTTCGTTTGGATTTAGGACCTCTGAAACCACAAGCAAATCCTCTGACTATGTAATGTGTCTGGATATCACCTCTGCCAGTGTTCAGTTTGACCCTGCATCTCTCTGTGCTGCTCACTTGCCAAACGGCTCGCAGAAGAAGACAACACATCCACATGCCTGGAGTTTGAAAACAAACTGTAAATGCACAAGATTTTCACCTTTCCATACCAATTCTCTGTTCTCATCATAATTAATCCAGGCTAGATATCTCCTGTACTCCAAGGACAGCTGTTTGAAAAGTGTAACTATTTCCAGGACCCCAGACCCTTCCTTGCTTTGGCTCTGCCTTGCTCAGGCTGCTGGCCAACCTCTTGCCAAGACAACAACTCTTCAAAAGGCAGTATGAACTGGTAAAAGCAGGCAGCAGCATGATATTTCAGCCTTGCTATAGTCTCCTGCTGCTTTTTATTACACTTCACAGGGCTAGGCTTGAACCATATAATCACATTTCAAAGAGACTGCAGTATTGTTGGCAGTTGCTTCATTCTTGACCACTGAGATTGTGAGATCTGTCCTTGCTGCTCTGAGAAAGAGAAGATTTCCTCCTTCCAGCTATTAATTAAACAAACTTAAACCCTACAACACAATAACAAAGCCCATCCAAGATAACCAGGACTTTTGCAGGATTGGCTTTTACTGAAACTCTGCCAGTGCAGCCTCTCCATGTGTCGCACAGGGGTGGCAAATTTCCCCAAACAGGGAAATTATTCTGGAGAGCAGAATACCCCATACATCCTAATATACACCATTCCCCAGCACCCTCAGACGAAGCAGTGATCTGTCCTGAGAAGGGAGAGTCTTGAGGAGAGATGTAATGCTAACGAGGCAAGTGGAGAAGAGCCTATAGCCAGTCCCCTGGAGCTCTAGAGGATCTGTCTGAATGGAGTTACCAGGTTCAAAGTGGGTTGTCAGAAGTGCATGGCCAAACCTTGGGCTGTTCCTGACCTAATTCTAACACTCTGCAGAAATCTGCACTGACTCCCTGGATATGCCAGACAAGAGAGTGGGCAGGAGGGATGGTCACCTCCCCACAGGGCAGCATCACAGCCAGAACTTGGGAAGCCTTGGATCAAAACCTCACCACACTGTGAGGTCACTGGTCCCTTCATGTCTCAGATACTCATGTACAGCACTGAGGCCATGAAGTGTTGAAGACACTGGGACAGGAGGATCTCATGAGAATGAAGAATCACACACAGGCTGCTCAGAGAGCCAGGAAAGGATTTCCTTAGGAGACAAAATAGGAAATTCTGAGCTTATCACCAACACATAGAGCACAATACCCAGCAACCTCCCAAGACAGCTTTTTACTTCATGGCACGAACTCAGCAAAGCCAGAGCAGTGACAGTGCCTGAAGGGAAGATGGAGCAGTGGCACACACCCCACGTTGTTCCCACGGCACCTCTGCAAGGGCCCAAATCCACACAGCAGCAGAACCAACCCTGCCTGCAAGTTACTGATGGCACAGGAGGAGCTGCCAGAAACACAAATTCAAGCACAGTGTGAGAAGCAAATACGTGTGCAGCTGTGGAGGTCAGCAAACGCACCTTCTACTGCCCAGTAACAGGGAAACATGGCCTTCAGACTTGCCACGTGGGAGGAGACAATCACTCCAGCATTTCTATCCATTGCTGGACAAGTCAAACAAGAAACTCAATCCAGCCACCAGCATTTCAACACAGAGGTCCTATATTAGCTCATAAGCACTAAATGAGGGTGGAAATCCATATTAACAGAAGCCACCAATAAGAAAGGATCATGGGTTCCAATTTTTTCTGGTGGTTGGCCTCTTCTCTCCAGTACTTGCATTAGTACTTCAGTGAAGCATCCACTGCAGCAACTGTAACTGAATGCATTTCCAGGAGACAGAAAACAATTCAGAATGAAGTAGCTTTTGGCTTCAGATTTGGGGCACTTTTAAAGATTTTATTACTAGGCAGATTTCTCACAGGAAAACTATGACATAAATGACGTGTCTGAGTATTTTTTCTAAGTGAGAGTATTTCCTGACATTATTTTCTTGTGTTTATGTTCTCTCCAGTGCATCCTCTTATAGCAAATCTGTTTGAAAGGGCTCCATTCCTGAAGATGACGCAAGCTCCAGGAATGCCTTCTGCCCAAGCAATATTCCTAAAGAAACCAGTCCTACCACTCGTGTGCTTCATGATAATCAGATGCACAGGGGCACTACATAAGCAAACCAAGAGCACCAACACACTGCAGACTGGGCTATAAATACCCAATTATTTCAGTTTTTGAAGCTACCACTTTTTCTAGCCCATTTAGCAAGATCAGTTTCTGACCCAAGATCTGCATTTACGTAAGAGACACCCCCATCCAAACTCCATGCTCAGGGACAGAGTGCTGAAAACCAAGATGAGTTCTCCATGAACATCTCCAGTGCTCATTCCAGTTCTTCAAAAACACAGCTAACCCACTCCCTGAAGGAGGACATGGCAATCACTCATACCCTTTATTTTTAGCTTTGCTCTTCCTTCAAAGCCCAGCGAGATATGTGGAGTTTTGCGGCGTGCAAAGAATTCCTGCTCATGATTAACATCTATGTGAATAATAGAGCTTTAATCTGGTTTCAGTCAGTTACCTACAGCCTCAGCAGTTTAACATCATGTGGGAGCAAGAGCAGCAAGGGTATCCATCCAGCTTTCATGTAACTCAAAGTAGTACTACAAGGCTTAATTAATTGAGATCACCAGATGAAAAATCTCATCATATATATAAAAGGTAAAACATCTGCTGATGCTCAGGCAGTCCTGAGATGGGATGCTACATGGAAATGTCAGACAAAACTTCAAAAAGAAGGGACTGAGAATCATCTGCCCGTAAGAATTGTGTTCCTCCTGCTCCGGAGTCCCAACCTCAGCTGGGTGATGAGTCTGAATGGCAGGGACACAAGCAAAGTTCAGTGTTTTAATCAGACACCAATTTTCAAGCCAAATCTTCCAGTAAACCCAGCATGGACTGAGCTGCTGCTTTTCAAACAGCACGAGTGTGAAGGCAGCACAGACTGCAGATCCACCTCTCAGACCATGCACGTGCTTTCTGTCATTGCACAGGTGCCCTTGGTGCCACCAGCCCTGGCTGAGCAGAAGCAGAGAGGGAAATGCCATTCATGCAGGCACTGGGATATGGCTGCAACACACTCTCCTGCCATGTGTACCCTTCCTGTATTCAGAGAGGGGCCAATCTGCAGCCAGCCAAAGTCACTGCGAGAGCAAAGCACCAAACCTGGCATCCCAAAGGAAATCAATCCCTGCTGCACCAGTTCCTGCTCTCAGCACAAATCAGGTGAGAGAAAGAGCCAGCTTCTAAAGAGGCTTTGAAAGGGCAGCTTGGTATTTTCCAGGCCTCCTTGGACGTAACTGACCCAGAGAAGGTCCCTGGCTGCACCAGCCAGTTACCCTTTGAGCAGTGACCATCTATCATCCCAAGTCATTCAGCCATGAGTCACAGCTGTGCTCAGACCCTGTTCAGACATCTGCTCTCCTGCTGTCCAGGTTCAGATCCTGCAACAGATCCAGATTCTGCTGGAGTAGTAGGCAGACTGCATAAATCACTTTCAACTCACCCTCCTCATCACATAAGCCAAGTTCTCTTCTCCACTAACTTCTTACTCACCACCTTTTCTCCTCCTCTACGCCCACATCCTCAAGTGCTCAGAGACAGTGATGGCTCCCAGTGAGGCCACTCTGATCCATTTCTGTGAGCCCTGCACAGGCTCCTGGCACTGAACAGGCACCGAGGGCTCCCACAGCTCTCACACCATTCTCACACAGAAATGCCATAACCACCAACAGCAGTGATCACTCACAGGGACACAGCTCCAACGGAGGGCACAGCCCCACAGGCTGGCAGTGCCTCTCTGTGCCACCACAGAGACACAGAAACACTTAGGCTGGAACAGCCCTTTGAGAACATCGAGTCCAACCACTCCCCAGCACTGCCAAGGCCACCACTAACCCATGGCCCAGGTGCCACATCCACACATCTGTTAAATCCCTCCAGAGATGGGGACTCCATCACTGCCCTGGGCAGCTGTGCCAGGGCTGGACAGCCCTTTTGGACCATCTTGACCCCTTGCACTCACCTGCCTGCTCACAGCACCACTGCCCAACACCACTTCCCACACTGGCTCCCAATTAAATCCAGGCAAACCTTTCTAGAGACTGGGCTGGGTGATGTACCTCTATCTACTCTCCAGTTCACAATATAAATGTGATACTGATTTTTTTCTGCCCCAAGTATATATTTAGGCATAATATATTTTAATGGCAAAAAGATGCTTTGTTCCATAGGGGATGTGTGTGTGTGCATTTGATTCCTGTGCTTCAAACAGATCCAGGAATGGAACTTCATACTTTTATAAAATTAGGAACAGATGTTGAGGACTGTTTAAACCAGCAGAGAAATAAGAGAAACACTCCAAGGAAGGTGACACGAAAAAAATGCTGAACATTGCAGGAAAATGGAAATACAATAACGACTGTGGGACTTCTGGGACACACAGGTCCATGCCACAAATCCCTCAGAAAAGACAGCTCCCAGCTCAGGCACATTGAAGTTTCTTCTACATGAGCTAGACAGAGAAAAGTAATAGATAACAGCAGCCAAATATAAAGCACATTTATCTTCCAGTACAACAGAGATGCAGTTCACCTCAAAATATAAATCATGGCACATGCAAAGAGAAATCCTTTCCTTTTCTATCAAGTTTACCTCAAAATATTAAAAGCAATTGAAAGTTGAATTACGTTTGCCTGCTGCTTGTCTCTTTTCTCCTTCCTGACAGGTCCCTTGGCAGGGACAGTGGGGTTTCCTGGGAAGCCGAGGCACCACCAGGCTGCCAGCACCACACCAGGCACTTACATGTTTGTTCAGTGTTCTGCATTTCCATTCCAGCTTTCAAAAGTGATGGAAACTTCTCCTGATGGCTTTCAGTGCCCTGTTTGTTATCACAAGGCTTGCATCTGGGGCTGAGCCCAAGCCAGCATCCTTTTGGAAATGAACTGGTTCGGAATGAATGCCCACACCTCTCTCTCCCACACTGACTCGGGGGATACCTCACCTGGGAGGAATGGTACCACATTTCCATAAGGAAAGGCACTGCTCAGAGTGTCAGGAGTGCTTCCAGCCTCTCTCTCCAGCTCCATACAGCACTGCATGGTGCCACTGGCATTGTCTCCCCCGTTTTGCAGAGCATTGTGCTGAGGTATGGAGGACGTTAAGCAACTTCTGCCTCTGGTCACAGAAATAAGGGCAAGAACGGGACTGGAATTCAGAGCCCGAGCTCAGATCCTGCCTCACACTTCCTGCACACAGAAGAACCCGTATTGGACTTGCAGATCACACATTTGCATTGCAAAGTGAGGAGCAGTGCATAAATGCCTGTATGTACAAGCAGATGTGTATTCAGTAGGCAGATCTTTGGAAATTCACCACATAACATTCTGTCTACAAGTCAAAAGCCATCTCCAATTGCTAAAACTTAAATCAAAACACAAGTTGCTACAATTCATAAGGAGCTTAATATTTATTACCATGTATTGCAAGCGTGCAGCTATGTAGAAAGACTCCCTTACTGTCTCCAGTGATTATTCAAGGGACTGGGAAAAGAAAGAATAGCCTTTGATAGTAACAGAAAAAAGCAAGTGTGGAGAAAGCAATGTATTAAATCCTTTTCACAGCCAAGAGGCCAATGAAAATGCTATATATTTATAAAGGAAATGAAAACCTGTCAGCAACAAAATGAACTGAATAACAGAGCTTGGGCTGAATAAAGATAAGCAAAAACTCAAGAACAAAAACCACCACCAGGGTGGAAAATGCAGCATGCTCTGCATCCTCAGGAGGGCTCTGAAGGGGTGTACAGCCCATCTGGGTACAAGTCAGAGAGGAGTCCCCAGCTACTCCCTTCTTCTGATAATCTGCAGGCAAAGTGAGGTCTGCAGATGTGTTCTTCACAGCATGGATAATACTGAAACAACTGGAGCATCTCCTGTGCCATCCCTGAGCAGGAGTAGAGGAGGAAGAGCAGCCTGCAGCTCCCTGGGGCAGGGGGGTGCCCAGGACATGCCACCAGAGTCTGCAGGGCAGCACTTGAGGAGACACAAATGCCTGGTCCACCGGGGTTTGAGTGAGCTCTGGTTTCACACCCTGCATTTGTCCCCATCCCTCTGCTGAGCCCACCAGGGTGTTCAGGGACACAGCAGCCTTTGGGCAGCAGGGGCACATCAGCTCCCAGCCCCCGAGAGATGAAGCCTTCAGGATACAGAGACAGAAAACTCTAATTGGCCACAAGAAAAATCCCTACAGGCCAAAGACCTGGCCTGTATGGGCTGGTCTGAATTCTAAATCCACTAGTGGAAGAGCTGGCCCATCGTATTTCTAAATTCTTAATGTTAAAAATTTGAAAAATCACTGGGAAATACAATAATTCATGAAAACTCACAAAAATACAATGGTTATAAACCCTGTCTTGATAGAAACAAGGCTTTTTTAGTGTGCAGATTACTTGGATTCAGTTCCTGATATTAAATAATTTAGCTTTATGTATCTAATTGCAGGAAGTTTGTGTGATTTCGAAAATAAACAACATAAGTATTTCATAATTCAGATACTTAATTACTATTACCATATTGATTGCAGGAAATAGGATTAACCACACATGATATATTGTCAGAGGATACTGTCAACAATGTTGAAGTGAGGGCTACCAATGAATTAGCTGGCTGTGCTACATTAAAAACAAAGCACAAACCATGGCCATTGGGAAGGAGAATTCCCAGTAAACTGGCATGTTCATCATTCCACACGGACTTCCCAGTAAATCCAGGAGGGGAGTAGAAACTGTGTAAACATGCAAAGTCAGACTCATGCTCAGGAGGAAGAAAGTTGGAAGGTCTTTATCTCTTGAAGCTTTCCTTTCTTAGATGATTCATCAGAGCAGCCATTAGAGAAGTCCCAAAATGAGTTCTATAAAGAACAGTAATGCTCCTTCTCCCACCGATTCCTACGGAGATGTTTGGTGAACCAGCAGGAAGGATCTGCTTGAGAATACATTCCAAAGGACTCCTGAGGATGCCACAACCTGTGCAGCTCACCAGGTCAGCTCCTCCTCCCTGTGCCCCTGCTCTGCTGGGCTCTGCGGCCGGGGCAGATCAGTCACAAAGGCACAAGGACCTCAGCATTTGCACCAAACTCACCCTGGGTGCTGCCCCTGCTCCCCCTGCCAGCTCCCTCACACAAAGGGGCGTGCCATGGGAAAGCTTCATCCAACACCAACAAGCATTTCCTACCAAACAGAGCTCCCAGAGCAGCTGTTTTCAGTCCCTGCACAGCCATTCTCACCTGCAGCCAGGAAGCCTGAGCTGTGCTGAACCCCCACAGGACACCAGGGAGTACAGCCTGCAGAGTCCACTCCAGTGCTCTCAGCACAGACATGCTGTCACCTCAGATGGCAGCACCAGAGTTGAAGTTGTGCACTAATGAGAAGCACTGCTCTCAAATCTGAAAAGATGCTTTTAAAACCAAAAAAAACCCACAAAAATGCACTGGGTTTGCATCTTCCTCACCACAGACTGCAGTTACCTCTTCTTACAGCAACAGAAGGGAAAGGCCATTTAACAGGAAAGCAGCAGAGGCCTTTCCCTTGTACATGAAAAGCAGGTTGAGAATCTCCACAGAGGCACTCAAACATCTCTTGCTGTATAGAACACAATGCTCTGATACTCCTGTTATTTGCTTTTCATCATCTCGAGGGTTCCACAAATCCTCGAACGCGCTGGGAGCTGTTGGACAGATCCTGCACGGGAAGGTGGCAGTGGGGGAGGGAGGGAGCCTGGCAGCATCCCACTGGTCTGCACAGGCAGGGATGGCCACTCTGACACTGCAAAGTGCATCTCCAGGCATCACAAGCACAGCTTTCAGCAGCCCTGCCTCACTCTTTTCTCCTCACCAGAGGTGCAGGAAGAACACAAACCCCGATTCAGAGCAAAGGCACAAACCTGCTGCAGTCACCCACCCACAGACAAGGAGTCCCCTCAGGGCAGCTCTGTGAGCTGGGCAACAGCTTTGCAAAGGAAATTTCTCAATGCCTTTTAGCCTTGAGAGCAGAGTAAATCCCTTCAACCCTAACTAGCATCCAAATTAGCAGCCGAAGGAATGCCCCCAGAGAAACTGGCTCTGGCAGAAGGAATTAGCACTTTGATCCTCCTCTTCTGGACAGTGGAGCAGCACTCTTTGCACTCACAGCTAACACAGGCAGGACCAAACACGAGATGTTCCTTGAGGGGACAGCCCCTAACAATGCATTCAGGCCACCTGCCTCACCCATGGCTAATGCTGCATTTCCCAGTGATTTGTCCAGGATCTCCCACCAGGGCTTCACACTGGCTGCAGCCCCTACAGAAATCCTGGTGCATTCAGAGCTCACCCTGACTGAAATCAGCACTTACTGCATCTACATGGTTTTTGCTTTGACTCCTTCCATGACGAGGTGGGACTACAGGGAAGTGATATTCATCTTCCCTATACAGAGAAGCCCTGCCTGGTTCCCAAGGTTGGCATCATTGGTACAGCACTTGCAGCCTGACGTGGAGCATCTCCTACAGCCTAAAACAGTGCTCCACAGCAGCCTTACACAAGGATTTAGGAGCCAGGACACCAGGAATTGCATCCACATCTCCCCCAGAGACAGGGCAGGAAAGCAGAGCTGGACTCCTGTGGGGCTGGCAAACCTCCTCGAATCCCCATGTGCACCCCAAAGGTCGATTACTGCAGCATTTTCACATGCAAATACCTCAGAGCTGGCTTCTCAGATTGACTTTTACCAGACTGATCCAGGGCCCACAGGCACTAAACTCAGGCTTTAGCAAGCAAGAGCTGTGGTCTGATTTCCAGCAATGCCTGGTGCCTACAGCAGCAGACAACTCCTGCCACTGCCATGGAAAACTCTGCTCATTATCTTTATAATTTTGTATTACAGGATTCAGCTAAAGATGTCCCATCGGATGTGACAGAAAGAGAAACTGCTGTATTTACATAGAGCAGCACATAGCACATGTTTGTGTGTGTCTACACACCCTCCTTATGTTTTTCCAGGAAGCTACAGGAATCAAAATTCATCTCTATTTGAGTTAGATAACCCTCAGACTTTCTTAAAAATCCCTCAATTTTTCATGTTCTCAGCGTTGCAAGCTTAACCAAATATCCTAAAACTGAAACACAAATGAACACCAATGACTCTGCCCCGACTCCACCTAATTTACACACAGGGAGCATTTATAAACTCATTACCAGCACTGGGAGGATTTCCTTGCCCTCTCTGAAACCCACCAAACCGTGGCCAGCTGCTCAAAGTACCACAAATTTTGATAATTCTAAGCCATATGAAGTTTAAATAGCAATACCAGGAGTAGGTAATGAAAGCAAACAGAGGACACAGCCCTCTGCAGCCACCCTCCCAGCAGGAGAAATTCCCATGTTCCAAAGGGATGGCAGACACTCCTCATGCTCAAGGAGAATCAGAAAGCAAAATACTTTATGGCACATTCAAAGCCCAAATAATGTTGAACTGGAGGTAAGTGCATTTGAACAGAAGTACTTCCAAGAGGACTCAACAGCAGATTTCATGGCAGTGCACAATGTTTTCAGCAAAGTCAGCTGAGGTTTTGGACCTTGCACAGCCAGCACTTCACTTTTGGCATACTGTATGACCGTGGAGGCCACCTACATAAAGACTATTTTCCCAATGCCAGTTCATAAGGGAGCACCAGCAAAATACACAAGGTACCACCAAGAACCCAAGGAGCTCTCCCACATCAGGCAAGGAGCCTCTTTCCCCACAGAAATCCCACAGACTGGGGGCCTGACACCGTGTTTCCCACAGTGGCAACACCAGCCACCTCAAAAACCTAAGGACATCTGAGGAGTTAAATTTAGAAATGAACTCCCAGTCCCACTTAAATGACACTTCTGTGATGACTCAAACAGGGCTGTGAGTTTAGATGACGACTTGGCTGGTTTTTGAAAGGAGGACACCAAGGTGCAGCCCAGCTCCGCAGTCATTTCAGCCAGCACACACGTCTGCCTGCAATATCACACGTCAAAATACTTCCAGCAAAACAGGTAAACTATAAGGATGTGATTACATCCACACCCTGAAGCCACAGTGCCTTATCAGACAGCAGGAGGAGAAGGTCAGGTCTGGGCAGAGAGAGCTGCAGATCTCCCCAGCACATCCCAACCCTGCAAGACACGGCTCCTTTCAGCCCTTGCCCCACTGCTCTGTTAATGTAACACCCTGGAAAGGCAGGGCAAAATGTAAACGTGGAAAGTCCAGATTTCCTGATCAGACAAGGAAATCCACAGTTCATGACACCTCGCACTTCCAAGAATGCCATGGCAGGTCTCCTTGTTGGAGGTGACCTGACCCCCACCAGGCTCTGGCACAGGTAATCAGCTTTTCTGCTGCCCACACCAAACAGCTCCAACTGTTCCATCCCCACTGGAGTCTGGCACTTTGGAGATTTAACAGCTTCTGGCTTTGCAGAGGAGCCACTGTGGGGTGAGCACTGAGGAGGTGAGCATGGCACAGCTTTAGGAGATGCCCACAGCTGCTGCCCCCAAACCTTCATTTCGCTTGTGGGATTTGATGCCCATTTTGCAACAAAATCCCAGTCAGCCTGTGAGAAAAACTGGAGGATTAAAAGGGGATGATCATGGGCTAAAGTTAATAATTATCAGGCTACAGCAACCAGGCAGCATCCCTGATTAGAAAAGATGGAAGGGAGGCTACAGGAGACATTGATAATAGGGTGAGCACCACTGTAAACGTGTCCACGCCTTTGGTATCTCCTGGCTGCAGCTGCTGTGTGGCCACTACTCCAGTCCGTCTGTCACCGTGTCTGTCATCTCCTACTCTGTCCATCGCCTCTCCACTGTGTCCATGCCTGAGCCAGGGGCAGCTCAGAGTGTGGCAGACCTGGCCTTGTGACGCCCACGTGCTTCTCTGGCCCAGCCGAGGCAGGAGAGGCACCCCCAGGACAAAGCCACCCCTGCTGCCTCTGCACTGCCACCCTCCCTGGGGGACAACCCACAACACTGGCCCTCAGTGGAACCAGAGGACCAGGAGTGTTCTGTGCTGCCCTGTCCTCACAATGGAGGGAGGTGTGGAACCTTCTGGAAGGTGCTGCCCAGTTAGGAGCCTCTCACCCAAATGGGGCCACCTGGGGCCACCCTCCCACAAGGCCACTTGCCTCCAGTTTACTGTGAGCTACTCAGAGAACCACAGCACACTCTCCACAGTTAATGTAAAATATTAATGTCTCATTTGTTCAACAATTTTGTGGAAATTAAAACTTTTAGGTTAATCATATACTGAACAATTTTAATTAAAGCAGTTATAAAACAATTAATCCACGAGAGCAGGCTTGGATCCTTGCCAGCCTTATTGGTTTAATACATGTAGGCAAAGCTTATTTCTCCCCGTGTTTGACTTAATGAATGCTAATAAGTGACACAAAATATGCATGCAGCGCTCCTAATATAGTTAGTCCATCTGGTTTCACTTGCATTTTGTATTTGTCATTTTGCTTTGATAGAGGAATTGAAAATGAATTCTCTGTGCTAGAAATTAGAAGAACTTTGTACCCTGCTTAATTTAAAATAATTTTTGCAAACCTTTGGGGGAAAAAGAGACAGCAATTGAGTATAGCACATTAGCCAGCTATCTTTTAGGTTGTTCCAAGGTTGGAAAAGAGCACAAGACAGAAATATAAGACTGTGCCACAGCACGAAGGAACAAACAACATGCACTCAGCTCTTTTTTCCACCAGTATTTCAAAAGATGTTTTTTTGCTTGAATAGATGGTAATATAAAGGCAGGGGATAAAATATGATTTTAAGCATCTGAGACAAATCCTCAACTATTCCAATTTGTTCTGCATTACAACTTGTTTGATCCATTTGGGGATGTACTTGTTTGCCAAAGCAAGCAGAGCTCAACCTCATTGTTGAATATTTCATCTATGCCAAATTTTTTTACCTTTTAGCACTTATGTTTTGAGTTCCACAATCATGTTACTTCCAGTAATGCTCCAGACCATCACTGCTGGATGCAACTACTCAACCTTGCCATGTAACAGCCATGGGCAAAGGCCCTGCAGAGCTGATCTCCTCTGCCTGCAGGTCTAACCACCCTGTGAAGAGCCTCATCTCTCCCAGGGCCGTGCCAAAAAATGAAAAACGGGTTCTTCTTTGCCTAAAATCCAGATAACACAACTCGTGTCACTCTGAGATCATACAGGAAGTGTGGCAGCTATGGGAAGTGGCCTCTATGGAGATTCTAGCACACAACACACCACCAGCATCCCTCTGCAATCCCTTCAGAGGGCCCCAATTGTCCCTGAGCAGTCAGTGAGGGTCTTTCCATTAACACCACTGGGTCTGCACCAGCTCTAGAGCTCTGGACACATCACCTTAAAACCAGAGTGACACAGCAGGAGGCACAGCTGCCCCAGCCTAAACTGTGAGCACTCTCCTCCTTCCCTGCCTAAGGTCACTTCCTATTGCTGCTGCTGAGGTGGTGACAACAGGGAGCCTGTTAGAGATTAAAAACTAGCTCTGCTCCCAGGGTACCAGTGTGCCAAATTCAGGCACATCAGGACAAGCTGGAGGAAGGGAATCATGTGTGTGCCTGTCTTGAAAAGGAAATGAAAGACAGGAGGGCAGAAGAGGAGAGCACCACTGGCCACCAGGACCTGGTGGTGCCCTCAAGGTGATGAAGGGAAAAGCCTCCTTTGTCTCAGTGCCTCAGAACTGCACAAGTGACAATAAATCTGTGCACCAACCACTGGCATTATCTGCTTAACCTGGTAATTGGTTTATGGGCCACCCTTGTGCTCACCTTGATCTACAATTTCTGAGTCACAGTGCTCCTCACTCCTGTCTCCTGGTACTTCCCCCAGGAAAGGTGCTCTGACCTCTGCAGGAAGGAAATGTGGGCACACAGCCTGTGCTCACACTCATCCCACACCTGCCCTGCCCTGTCCAGCAGCATTTAGTCATGGATGGCCCGAAGGCAGAACCCTGGGACACCTCCAGGGTAGAAAACGGAGCCTCAGTCCAGGTTAAATTTCCAGCCTCTCATTAAAAATGCCAGCTCAGCAAGGCAGCACAGGAGGAAGATGGAGTGTACGGAAGGCAAGGAAAAGACAAGGAGGAGGTGAAAAAAATGGGAACAGCTTCAGGTACATGAATAATTGCCTTACAATGAACTTCCTCACTGTTACTGAGCAAAATCTGGAAAATGGTGTGTGAAATGCAGCCCTCTGAGAGCCCAGGGCACTGGGGGAGGGCAGCACAGAGCTGCCCCTTGGCCAGGGCTCAGAGGCCATGTATTTATCAGCCTGGTTAACCCCTCCTGCAGCATGACAGGAGGGGCTGAGCCTCCCTGTGCCTACACCCCACTGGAGATCCCCAGGCCTGGGAGCTCTCTGCACCGTTTGCCAGCTCAGATCTTAGTCACAGTTTATCCCCCAGCAGTCTCTTCAAGGATGATATTGCACTTTTCTGCCAGAAAGGTCCCAAAATAGCTCACGAATCACATGCAGGCTGCTGGAGCCCACGGTGCAGCAGCTCCTGGTGCTGCAGGCAGGGGAGCTGGGGCTCCTGCTGAGGTGATCTTCCAGCAGGTACCACAGAACTGAGGTGATGCCCAGCAGGAACCACAGAACCCTGAGGTGATGTCCCAGCAGGTACCACAGAATCCTGAGGAGATGCCCAGCAGGAACCACAGAACCCTGAGGTGATGTCCCAGCAGGAACCACAGAACCCTGAGGAGATGCCCAGCAGGAACCACAGAACCCTGAGGTGATGTCCCAGCAGGTACCACAGAACCCTGAGGTGATGTCCCAGCAGGAAGCTCAGAACCCTGAGGTGAAGCTGTCACAAAGCAGCACCTCCTGTGCACATCCTGCCCAGCACCATGGGGCTGATGCTCCTGGTGGTGACACCACACCAGACTGATGGGCTGATTCTGTGCAGAGTCTGAGCAGAAAGGGAGACCCAGCACCAAAATGAAATTAAAATGGAGCGCCTGGGTCGCCTCTGCGTCCCTAGAACTGAGAGCTGCCAACAAGCTCTTTGTAAGTGCTAAATACTTTCTCTGTGTGTCACTTAGAAAAAAAGAGATGTGAACCCGGCAGAGCAGCTTTGCTTTTTTTTTTTTTTTTTAAGTGTTTAAACATCCTACAAACACTGTTTAGGGAAGTCAGCAGGAGGTCAAATAGAAGCCTTGTGTCTCAGTGGATAACAATCCTTCTGTGAAATCATTCCAGCACAAATCAAGTCACTCTTACATCTCCCTCTCCACCTTTTTTTTTATTTTATTTTAAAGGCATTTTAGCAAAGCTCACTTTGAAGTTTAAACCTTCTGCAACAACACCGCTTGCCAACAAGATAAAATATTTAGTACTGCTATATACCAAAATCATATCTCTAACAATACCTTCCACGCCTGACATAGCACAAAAGTTAATTCAGCCAACAAAGCAATGCTTGCATTCTGTGTCTCGAGAAGCAGCAATTTATCTTTTTTGTATATATAAATTACATACACTATTGTGCCATTTAAACCTAAAGCCTCCCGTTGTTAAACAGAGAATAGAAAGATCTTTAAATACAGACAAAAAGATCAGAGTTCTAGAAAGAGCTGTGACAAATGCAGGATAATGTTACTAGCCTGGCAAAATAAATGTGAAAATCACGATGCTCCCCAGCAAATCCTCCCTGCCTGAGCTGACACGAGTCCTTCATCTCCTCGGTGGGACTCCCTCCCTCTCTTGGAGGGTCCCTGAGCAGCTGATGGGAAGCACTCACCATCATGGATTGAGGGCTTCAAAGGGAAAACAAAACAGCTGCAGGTGAGCACCAGCAGTGCCTGGGAGTGACAACAGCCTGTGTCACCTCCTGCTCCCACTGCCCCGGAGCAGGCTCACGCAGCAGGGTCAGCCAGGAGAGGACCCCTCTCTGCAGAGACATGTGCTCCCAGCAAAGGCAGGAATGGTGCAAGGGTCAGGGAGGAGAAGGGACACCCACCCTGCAGTCTGACCTTCTGGGTTTGGTGTTCGAGGAAACAATGGAAATGTCGCAATGTCTGCTAAGCTTCCTTGGCAAGGTTGTTTCTCAGTTTTTTCTCCACTCGTGGTCTTCCCTTCTTTAGTCACCTCTTAAAAACAAACTAAAGAACCAATAACTACCTTCCCCCCAAAAAATCTCACCATCTGTTCCCATTTCTGCCCTTGCTTTTAAAAGCTGCTCTTTACCATGCGAAGAGGCATCACCTCAGTGCCTCACGTATCACATCCCCTCTCCCAGCATAATTCAATGCATTTTACTCTCCCACATAAAATTAGCAGGAACAGTCCCAAAACGTCTGTCTTTTCTCATCCCTTTGCTGTACCTAGAGCTGACAAACCTCTCTCCCAGCAATTCAATTCCCCTCTCACATATGCTCAGCACAGATACACTCAGTAATGCCATCTCCACACAACCGGCTCAGGGCTCCCAAACTCAAAAAAGGCAAACTAATTTAAAACAAAACGAAACAAAAAAAAAGCCTTTTCTATCCCTTTTGCCTCCACAGGATGCAAACCACAACAGTGCCAGTGTGAATCAGCCCCCAGTCCCTGTGCCAACCTCTGGAGGTCTCTGGACACGGGATCAGATTGGATCTGCTGGAATGGGATTTGCCTTCCCATCCTTGTGCTCCCTCATCTGGCCCCGCCTTACATTCAAATTTGTCTTCAACCTCCATGTTCATCTCTCAAAGCCTTCCAAGCAGGAGTTTTAAACACGTTTCACATCCTTCCCTGCACTCTGGTGTCTCTCCCTTTGCTGCCCGGAGCCAAACCCTCCCCAGCAGCCCCACAACAGCAGACTGGAGGAGGCCCCACTGGAGGCACGGGGCGGAAAACATCACAGCTGGGGGCTTTTTACAACGTGAGCCAAACAAAACCCAGGCACTGCCAAATAACTGTTACCTGCAGCTTAAATAACTGCTTTCTGTAGGTTTATTATTTTTTAAACAACAGTTTGTGTGTACACATCCATATATGTGCTTTTTTTTAAAACTACAGACAGGATACTCATGTCAGGGATTTTATTTGGCTTTTCTTTGAAATTAAGGGCATAATTCACCAAGTGCAAACTTCTGCTAGGAACAAGCATTTCTAAAAATTCATCCTCTGCTTTCCCATTTAGAATTACACCACGGCAAGAGCCTCGATCTTTATCTCACTTACACGTGATGTAATTCAAAGGCAGAAACAGAAATACTACAAATTTATTCCAGAATAAATGCTGCATTTGTATTCACGACATTCAGATCAATGGCACAGAATCAAGCCCTCCTAACTCAAGTCCAACATCAGGACAGCGGTGCCTAGGGTACCTATCCTAAGCTGCTCTAGGCAAGTATTTAGGCAGAACCTCCAGGTTATTGTTCCCTCCCTGCCTTGTGCCACTGCTGCTGCAACGTTTTCTTTAAAAAATCTGGCTCAGGGATCTGACTGCCAACACAGCGATCTGATGGGCAAGGCAAGAACCAAGGTTCTGCCAGCACGGGAGGCAGAGAAAGGTGGAGGGCAACTTGCCCACCTTGAAGACAATGCCACTGAGCCCTGTCCCTGTGAGAGCAGCCCAAAGCCCTGGGGAGCACTGCTGCCCACACCAGTGACCTCCTTCCTGCATCCCCACGGCAGCCGGGAAACGGGGCTGAGAGATGGAGCTCTGCAAAATGATCTACGGCAAGGAATCAAATAACAGTCATAAAAAAGCACTCCACCTGTGGGTGATCATACTTTTTAAGATGGATTAACAAAATGACTGCTTATTTATTGAAAATAATGAATAGCCTAGTGCTTTTAGTTCGGAAAAGGATGCAGGGGGGAAACCTGCTGCAGCAGGGTTTTAAATAAACTGAAAACTTATGGCAATGGCATGCATGACAGCCAGGAGGGAAATGGGGACTCTGGGGAACATGACTAATGGCAGCTCCTGGAAAGCACACCAGGACTATAAGCAAAGCCAGTAAAAGAGTCAAATGGAGAGAAAGGGAAACGTAGAAAGAAAATGTAGGCTTGCTCAACCTGGCCTGAGATTGATGCTTCAAACCAGGATTTCAAGGAATTCTGAAACAAAGAGAAAGAAATGCCACCTGTGAAGTAACCCTTGCATCAGGTTCTGTCTTGTGTCTCTGGACTCTGGCCAAGCCCACATGCATAAGCACCTCTATTAATACATGAGCTAGAACAGAGGCTGTCTGAAGGGAAGAGGAGCAAAACTCAGCTTGGGCTCCAGGGTCTACCAGACTTCCAGCAGGTCAGCACTAAGCCCTCAGAGCAGATTTCCAGTTCTGGGTATTTTCCCTCTTACCAGACTCTTTAAACACCTAAGTCTTAAAAGCATCTTTCATCACCACTTATTAGTGATGTAGGAAGGGTTCTTTGTTTTACAGAGCAGTGCAGAGCAAGCAAGGGATCAGATTTCTGGGTCTAAATTCCCCTCCCTACACCACAGGCTGTCTTTAGTACACCTTGTCTAGAGATCTTCAGGGTGCTTTGCCACAGGAAGCCTCAGGAGTGAGGATTTAGGCCAGATTCAGCTCCGCTTTACATGACTGCACAAGACCAAGTCCCCTGCCAGAAGAGAAACTGAACTCAAGTTCCCCTGTTGTTCCCTCTCATAACACATCCCCCTTCACCAAAAAGCATTACATCCATCCCTGCTATTTCACAAGTGATGAAAAGCAGGTATCAGCAAAGGTATCGCCAAGATTTTCACCCAAATAATCAGAAGAGCAGTGCAACACCACGAAAGTAAAAATGCCTTTTAGAGGTGAATGCTGCAAACACAAATTTAAATGTTTACTCTTTTCTTGGGATTTCATTAAGCAACAGCAAGAACCAGGCAAAGTGAGTGTGACACTTCACCAGGACCTTCATGACAATGGGATTAGGAACACCCCAAAGGTAGCACAGCATCACCACAGACTCATTTTTTCAGCACTTTGTAACACAGCAGTGTAAGAGGAAAGTGGGGTCATTCAGGACAATGTGATCTCCAGTACACATGGGGGGAAAAGTAAAATGCTTCCCTCTGGATTAGCTTTCTTCCCAACTGTACCCAGCAAATCATGGAAGCAGATTAGTTCTGGGTGTTCATTCCAACCATAATCCTCTCACCCCAGTGCTGCTGCCTTCATGGTGCTAATTCACTGAAACACAAGATCCCTACTAAAGCCCTCATGGCTCATCTCCATTCCCAAGTGAAGGCTGATAAAAAACAGGACCTTATTCAAATTTCAGCTACCACAGTGCAGAAGCACGGAGTACTTTACTTTGACACCAACACTGCTAAACAAAAACTACCTCAAGAATTTACTAATTCCTTTTAAACTAAAAAAATGCACATTCTTGGTTTTTCTGCCTGTCACATTTCTATTTGGACATCCAGGACTTGCACAGCATTGAACAAAAAAATATACTGCTCCTGACAGCTCATTCCTATCCAGGGAAGAGTTAGATGAAAACTGAAACTCAGCATCCAAGCTTTTAAGAAACTAACCTGGCAGATTGCATGCAAACTTCCTTGGCAAACACAAACAACAGGAGCTGAATAATACATAAAAATATATATTGACAGAAGTGCTCCTGTGCACACCACTTTCAACGTATATGATGGAAGCACCAGAGAATCTTTATGGAAAGCCAGCACTGGCTTGGCTTGAAAGGCACCTTAACAAACAAAGGAAGTACATTAAAAAAAATGCAGCGCTAAGACATTATCAAAACATGCATTATAGCTTGTGAAAGGCCACTGCAAGTGAGTGTGTCTGCAGAGGAGTGTGCAGAGCATTGATCTGTCTGTGTTCCGGTGATGCTTTTCGGGTGATGCCTGACCAGAGTTTACAAGGGCAAGCTCAGAGGTCCCCGTTGTTTATTTCTCTGCAGTCTTTTACTTGTCACTGATAATAGTTTTCAAGCCATCCAGCCTGGGAGGATGCAGACAGGGCTTTGCCAGGGGTGAGAGGTCGAAGCAATAATGTGCCGACCAGGGTCAGAAATATTTATCCGCACCAAAATGGTTCTGGATAATCAAGTAGTTAAAAATTAGTTTTGTGACAGGCCTTGTATTATTTGGCTGTTTTCCTTACACAACAGAAATAAGGACCAGGGCCTGTCTCCAAAGGGGAGGACACTCCACCACGTCTGTCTCACCTGCTGCACGGAGAGTTTGAGAATCCTGCTGTGGCTTTTCTCAACCTGCTCCGGCCACCTTGGAAAGGCCCTGCCTGGCCCAGCCCTGCTGAGCTTGCTGTGGGCACAAGGGCTGCAGTCAGAGGCTTCAGGGCACAGGGAGCAGCTGTTCCCAGGCATCAAACATCCCCATGATGACGTTACCGAGCTCCCACACCTCTGGTAAGTGGTACAGGGGGAAGATCAGACACCAAGCTAACAATAAATACTGAAAACAAGATTGCTTCAGAGCTGGCTGAGAGCTAAAATCTTCTGGACAGATAAAATCACTCACAAAAATACACCTGAGTTGTGAGCCCTTCTGCAGATCAGCAGGCACACCAGCACTTGGTATTCTCCATCTCCTTTCTACTCTGCCAGCTGTTTTTCACTTCATGTTTACTGGTAATGCAGTAGAGCATCAGCCCCCTGGATTTCAGTAAAGTATTTACTCACTCTGAAATGGGAAAACATTGCTCTTGTTAAAAATTTCCATCAGACTGAAGCAGATCTGCTCCTCAGATAATATAATGACACTGAGGTCCTCAAGAGAACCCCCTCCAAAGCTAATAAAGTCAAAACAAATCCAGTTACATCAGGTTAATTTAAAGAACTTCTCTTTTTTAAATGTACATGGAGAGAAAATGGAAGAAACCTTCTAAATTAATTCCAGCATTATAAATTTGATCTAGCGAGTGCAGTGTGCACCACTGTGAGAGCAATAACAATATAGGAATGTTTTAAGCAGAGAAAATAAATTATTTCAAAAGGGAGTGGTGAGGGAAGAAACGACAAACGTGTGAGAGAGAACTCACTCCAATATTAATTAGAGATCTGCAGCTCTGTTTGTATTTGGCTTCATTGAGGAACTAGAATTAGCAGAGGCTCCAGACTCAGTGGAGAGAAACAGTTGGAAACTCAGCCAAACCCCTCCAGATGTGCCTGGTTCTTACCCCCAGGCACAGAAGAGCCCTGGGTAGACCAGCTCATGTTCCTGCTGCCATTTTCTGCACACACAAGTGCAAAGGATGAACCCCATCTCTGGGGAGCAGTTGCAGTCCCGGCTACTGCAAAGGAACAAGGGAGACTTCATGCTTCAAATCAATGAGCCTGCCCAAGCTACGGCTCCCAAAGGGGGCTTTAAACCCATCTGAAGTGAGCAGTGATCAAGAACGTGAAGAGCTTCAGCAAGCAAGCAAATGAACTGCAGGTTATACTGCCTAAGTGTGGGAGTGTCCCTGTGCTCCCCATGCCTGCCTCCTCAGGAGCCAGCATGGAGCTGATGTTGGGATGTTCTGGGCACCTCCTGCTGGGACGGAATCTTGGGCAAACCCTGTGCTGGAGCAAGCAAACAGAAAAATGCTGAAGGAGCTGAGAAGAGCAGTCAAGGACAAGCCACCTGTCTCCCAGGATAACACAAACACAGGGAAGCTCCCAGCCAAACAATGCACCTAACCTGTCCCCAGGTAACTCATACAGCAAATTCTTTCATTTTCACAAGAACAGGGATTTTTTTCTCCCACCCCAGGAGATGCTGGCCCAAACCTCATTCCCTTAATGCAACCCCACATCTCCTTGCAAAGCAATTGGCATGTTTTCCTTTGTCCTGGTATCAACCACACTGCCTCTCAAACCCTGGGAGCTGGCAAGCAACTGCTGTGGCTACAAAACTTCCCCCCAGACCAGTGGGAGCCTTGAAAGAACAACAGACCCTTGCCCATCTGTATGTGGATTGCTGGCACTCCTGGAGGAGCCTTGCTGCTGTGGAGGCAACACTGGGGCCCTGCTCCATGCTGAGGGACCAACTCCTCCACCTCCAACACCATATGGAAAAGGGGAAAGCAAACATAGCAGCAATTTAATCCAAAGCAGATAACACCAACCATGGATGTATTCAATAAAAAAAAAAAACCAAAACCCAAAAGACAACACAAGGAACAGCAAATTAATACACAAGCTGAGCTCTTTTTTATATATAACATCTGTCAAAATACTGAAGTGTTTGCTTTTTTTGTACAAGCAGGAGGTTATGATTGTGCAGACAGTCATAAAGCAGAGCAGTATTATAAAAATTAGGGATTTCCTTCATTGTCTCTACCGGTTTGCAGTCACTAATTATGAGACAGCTAAGTGCCAAATGGTCAACAAGCAAATCTAATTGTTATTTAAGTGCAGCCAGCCAGGTTGTAGATACACTCACAATCCACATATGTACATTTAAAACACTGCTGGTTGCATGTGGAGTCGGGTCTAGCAAAGGGAAGACAGCACCACATCTCCCAGCCACATGTTTGGACACACTCTGCCAGAAAGGCACATCAAGGCAGCTGAGAAAGAGGCTCATCTTTTCTGACTTGGGCTCCTTACTGCAGGAACCAAGTAGCAGGAGGCAGAATATAGAATCAGAGAATCAAAGAATGGTTTGGGCTGGAAGGGACCTTGAAAGGTCACACAGTGGACACTTAAACAAGCTCCTCAGAGCTCCATCCAGCCTGACCTTCAGAGTGTCCAGGGATGGGGCATCCACCACCTCTCTGATCAACCTGTGCCAGTGTTCTATCACCCTCACTGTAAAAATTTCTCCCTCATATCTAATTTGAACCAAGCCTCTTAGTTTAAAACCAATTCCCCTGTCCTACAGGCTCTACTAAAAAGTTTCTCCATCTTTCTTACAAGCCCCCTTATGGCATTGAAGGGCTGCAGTAAGGTCTCCCTGGAATACTCCGAATTTCTTTAAAAGTCACAGGAGACATCCATGCAATGCAGAATAGGGACCACAACTGAGTCTTTAACCCCTTATAATGCAAAAATCTGACCCCTTTCCACAGCAGGGTATCAAACTGACTCATTGCATGCACAGGCTGGAAGGGGTGGGAGAGATGGCAATAGGGTAGAGATAACTGGGTACAAATCTTAAATTAACTGTGCCACAGGGCCACGTCAGTCACTTACAAGTCTCCAGAGACGCAGCAGAGTGAGGGTCAGTGCATCACCTCGGGGATGGACAGGGAGAGAGCAGAGACTGGTGTGGTAAGACAGACAGACATCGTGGTAAAGGCAATCTTGCCCCCAATACATTGCAGCTGTGTTAATTACCAGAGAGTGGGAACAGCCTTGCCCTCACTGCTGGGTGTGATAAAAAAGTGAGTTTAGTTGGTAGAGAGTTAGTTGGAGTCTGCTGGTTGTGCTGTGAGGAGGAAGGGACAGGAGGTTGTGTGAGGGACAGACAGGGTGAGGTGGCTGTGCCAGGGACAGGAAGGAGTGAGCCAGAATTGCAGAAGGAAGAGAGAAGGAGAGAAAGAGCCAGAGCTGTATGGAGCTGCCCATAGGATTGCTATGTAGTAAAGCTATGAAAGACATCTAGATAACATGGTGCTGATACTTGAAGCCCTCTGAAGTTTTTACTGAAGCACTCTGAGTGCAGTGGCCATCTTGACTCCAACAGACCGGGACTGCTGCCACCCCACCCGTCACACCCCAGACAGCTGCTGTGTCACAAGGGCAGGTGGGACAGCCACACCAGGACTGGGGAGGAGGAGCTGAGTCAGAGCTGGGTCCATTCCCCCAGGAGCACCCAGTGAAATAACCCACACCTTGGCCATGCACAGCCCAGCACTGAGCCTGAATTACAGCACTGCACCCTCAGAATGGTTCCCAGCTGACAGGGACTGGGTGCTGCTGGGAGTCCAGCACCTGCCTCTGCTCCATCCCTGCTTCCCAAAAAAGCTAGTGCTCAGTCACCATGTCCTGGGCCTGGCAGTACACACCAAACTGAGCAAAGCAAGGAGGGCAGACCAGCTCACCTAAGCCTCTGGCACTGAGGTAAATTGATCCTTTCTCCAGGCCCCAGTTCCCCAGAGAACCCTGGGTCAAAATGAGAGGATCTCATGTATTTGACCACCACCCCAGAGACAGAAAGAGTCAGCTGAAAAGGAGACATTGAGGATCCAAAGGAATGAATGAAGCAATTCTTCCCAAGTGGCACAAACAAAATACAGCATGATAATGAGCAAAATACCTTTTGTTTTTATCAATTTGCAATGCAGCTATCTCAGATTTGCAGCTCTACTTCACCCTGCCAGCTTCTGAGTTATTGTAGAGTTTGGGTCAGCCTTTTAAGTTCAATTTTTCTTTTTTAACTGCATTGTTCTCCTGAACTTTTCTGGGGCACTGAATTATAATGGACTCCACAGAGCTGGTGTATGACAGTTCTCCGTTAAAGGATTAGGCAACCATAGAAAGTATTATAGCAATGCAGTTTATGTAGACCTGGAATGTATTCTCCAATGAGATTAACCTATCTAATAGGATTTGGGGAAGCTTTCAGGGCCATTAGGATGCCCCCTACATGCTAAAGGCTCCAGATGCTGTAACCATTTGATTTAATCTAATCAAGTCTGACTAGGTGTATTTTGTCAGTGGATGTTTCTGTCATTTTCATATCACATCTCAATAGACAACTTCCATCCAAGTTCCATTGTGTACAAACAGGCAGACACATTTGAGGCTGATTTTCAATTATAAGAGACACTAATTATTAAAGCCTGGGTTTATAGTCTAATCCTGCAGGGTATGGAGCATTCCCCTAATGCTGCTGAAGGGACGCTCTATGGACCCACTTTCCTTTACCTGAAAACCCATTCTACTCTGTGTCCATTTGTCAAACCCATTCTACCCCATGTCTATTTGTCACCCATCCTCAGGAAGAGCCTTCAGTGCTCCTGGGTGCCAGGTGCTGTGCACAGCAGCACTGAGGATCAAAAGGAAATACAATCACTCTTATCCCAGAGCTCTGGCTGTGCAGACACACACAGCTGGACACAGCTGTAGGCCAGCAGGGCGTGTGGCTGGGAAGGGAGACGGAGGGGCCTCTGCAGACATCTGCTTTGATAAGCAAAGATGGTGCCATAAATCGCACTGATGAGCACTTACCCTCTGCAAGTGAGCAAGGGCCCTGGGAGGGATGAGCAAGTGCAGGAGTTACCATCTCCTCAGGGGCTTTTAGCCCTAACAAAAACATTTCCTTTCTCCACAGGCTGAACAGAGATCCTCAGGACACATTCTTTAAATCCCAGCCTGGAGAGGAAAGCAAAGGTCAGCTCCCAGGTGGGCACTGCTGGCTGACAGAGACACAGAGAAGTGTCCTGCTTTCCCAAAAAAATCCACACATCAAGTGAAGCCAACTCTGCACACACAGCTCCCACCAGGCAAGGAAAGCATCTGTGAGTGAGAGGGGCTGGACCAACATCTGGAGCATCCAGGTGTGACTTCTGCAGTTATCTGCTCATTTGTCATCTATGTCCTTGCAAGTATAAAGCAAACACTGATCTTTAGGATTCAGGAGGTTGCACTGGAGAAAGTCCTGAGTGCCACATTCACCTGAGGTGTGACTGTGACTGTCACACATCCATCTGTGTCATTTTAAGCTCACAAGGAGCAGCTGTAGTGCCAAAGTGACTTTAACCTGAACCGGGCAGGCTCAGCAATGCTGCAGATCTATTCAAGCCCTCCTTTATGCTTATTTTCAAGGACTAGTTCAGGCATCTCTTCCTCAGTGATATTCATCAGAGGAAAGGAGCAAAGATGAAAGCCTGGAGCAGCCTCTGGGCAGGATTTGTCCAACCCTGTAATTCAGCCCTCCCAACAGACCAAAATTTGAGAGGTAAGGGCACATCAGGAAACATGAACCATTTGAGCTGATCCTGACTTACCAGACAGTGAGGAAGGGATTCCTCATTCCCCAAACACCTTCTCATGTCACTTTTTTCTTAAATGAGTATTTTTCCCTTTTTTTTTTTTAGTGGAAACAATTATTTTTAGAATCAAGGCTGAAAGGCCCACTGTTGGTTACTGACAACTCAGAAACACAATGTTCCTCCAAAAGCCTTCAACCCTGCCCCTACAGCAATCCCAGTGTCAGCAGCTTGGCCCTCCTGGATTGCCTGTGCTGCAGAACAAACACCATCACTCATCCCATCCAGCTTGTGCAAAATCAAAATACACCACAGGCACAGCACAGGGTATATTTTTGTTTTAGGGACTGGCTCATATATAGCAATTTGTGGTTGTGAACAGTGAGTGGAGGTTACAGAACCAGCATTTCAGGAGATACCAAAACAAAGTGAAGATGGATGGCAGGCAGCAGACGCTCAGCTCTGTAATGCAGAGGACCTCCATTGATTTCAGCAGCTTTATACTCAGGTGGAACCATCACCACTTTCTGGCCTAGTGCATGGTGCCAAATACTAGGTGCTCTCCAGTCCCATGCCAAGGCACAGGAGACCTCTGAGCAAGTCAAGTGAAATCTAACACTGGCATATACTAATAACCTCACATGCAAATTGACTGACTCACTGCAAATCTTTTCCCTTTGGTATTCATGAGAAAAGCCAGGTTTAGCTCTCAAATTCCCTCCAAAGGCTTAAACACTGCACTTGTTTTAAAATGAGAATTAAATCTGCATTCAGGAAGTTACTTTGGATGTAGGCTGCTGCTAATTCAAATTAAATTACAGTTCCATTTTCTTAAACAAAAAGTTTTGTCACTTCTAGAAGCCCTGCCAGAAACAAGTGGCCCCACTGCTTAATTAAATCCACGGAGTCCAGTCATGCAGATGTGAGTCTGGCTCTGGCACAGATACTGCAGGTGACCTAAAGCAAGTCACTTACCAGTCCCCAGGCTGCCCTGTCCCACAGGAGAGCACTCCACGATAATTCATTTGTGCTCAGCAAGTGCTGTTAAGTCTTCGGGAAGAAAAGACTGAAGAAATGCAAATAACCTCATGCTCATTCTCCCTGCTGCACTCCAATACTCCTTTTTGCCCTAGTGGTTTTGTAATGCTATTTTATTTCCTTTTGGCCTTCCTGTGCACAGGGTGCTTGTGTAACAAAAGCAGTACGAGCTGATAGAGGTTCTGCCTCGATTCCTTTGGGTCTCTCCAGTTTAACATTTCCCTCTTCCACAGAGCTGCTCTGGCTCGGACAGGAGGGAGCTGGGAGAGACTGAGGCTCAGGACAGATCCCCCATTTTGATGGACACTAATGACAAATCCCTGACCCACCATTTGGTCACAAATTAAAAGCCATCCCAAAAGTCTGTAACACCTTGGGAAAATTGCCTAAATTCATTGCAACTGAATGCAACTCCTGTATCAAATCCTGCTGCTGCTTTAAAAAAAAAAATAAAACAGTAATAACAAAAAAATCTTACAAGCCCTGCACAGCCCCATCAGTGACTACAGAGGGATCAAGCACAAACACAGAAATACAGGAAACAATCTCTGAAAATGAGTGAGAATAGGCATAAATTGAATGGATGACCACTGCTGGTTTAGACATTAAAAATCTTCCTTTTCTTCTTTTATGTCAACTTTGCAGATTCTCCTCTTTAACAAAGCTGAGATAAAAAAAAGGAAGCTATATCTGATCTCATCAGCCATTCTGTCTTTAAAGCATTTGACTACAATCCGCACCAGACATACTTAGCAAACTTTAAAATACAGCCTCTCAACATTGTTACAATTAAGTCACTCTGAAATGTCATGAAAAGCAATCTAGTCCCATTAAAATCTTCACACTCATTAAAAAAGCACTTACAGACTCGAAAATGTTCCTAATACATTATTTAAAGACACAAGATGTACAGTGACTAAAAACCTTGTACAGAAAGAGAATAGCAACAGTCTGCTTTAAAAAACCCTGTGTGCAAATGTGTGTTATAATTAGCTAATTGGGAAACTGCAGGTAAAGGCAGTTTGTCATCTACTGGGTTTTGTCTAGGGGGTTTATTTATTTCACTCTCTTTTTATTAAAGAAAGGAGGAAAAGGGTGCTTTCTTTTTATGGAAGGGAAAAAAAAATCCCATTGTAGGCAATTTATGATCATTATGTAGATGACATGTGCCAAAGCCACCTCTTTTCCTGGAAGGGGTAGGGAAAACCACAGACATCCTCCCAACACCAGGCAGACAAACAAAGAAGGGGTCAGTGGAAGTTGTGCCTGTGAGGACCAGAATCCCAGAACAAAGACAAACGAGCTCAGGCTGTGACACAGCCACTGTCCTATAACGCTGCATCTTTTTTTTTGATGTTAATAGAAGATGAAGGTATAAAAATTTGCATCTTTATTGAACCCACTGCTAGATGACCCATGTCTCCACAGAGCCCCAGAGCAATAGAACAACAGTGGATGCTTCTTCCAGGGAAGGCTCTCACTTCTTCCTGCACCTCACCCCATTTAAGTACTTGGACTTTACTGAGTTTTTTCACAATTCTGACCAGTGCAAGAAGGAATTCAGGCTGCAGAAAGGCATTCAGCCATCATTTGAAGGAGTTGGAAGGACAAGAAAGAATGGGGAAAAATGGATCATTGTGAGAGGGATCTCCCTGTTTTCAGCAACACCAGGAAAAGCAGTAATTTAAAAACAAATTTGGAGAAGAGGACAAAGAAAAGTAGTATTTACTTCCAGAGAATGAGAGGCAAGAGCTCCTTGGCATCCTACAGAAACTTCCAAACAATCAACAAAAAAAAAAGAATGAAGAATCCAATCTAAGTCAAGTTTGTGAGCATCCTCCTTCTCCCCAAACCCCGACCCTCTGGAGAGCAGAGTAGTTCAGGGAGAGCACGGGGGCTCAGCCCAGCCTGCCAGGTGCTTCCAACTACTCCTGTGCTTTTCCCCAGGAAAACACAGGCATCACACTGACCCAGTCGGGGCAGCCACCTCGCTGGGTGCTCTGCCAACAGCCAGCTGAAAGCCTGAGGAAGATCAGGACAGGCTCAGAGCATAATGAGTCCACCCAGAATAATCAGCCACCTGCACAAGTTGTGACTAGGGATCTCCTGAGTCATGCTCTTTAGCAGCCGTGCTCTGCGTCTCTTCCACAAATGCCTCCAGCACATTTCCAAACCCACATCAGTTTCTCACACCCACCCAGAGGTGATGATTTCCACAGCTTGCTGCCTGCTTGCAGGAAGAAATATCTTCTTTTGAGCCTCCACACTTCATCTGCCACCTCGAGGTCTGGTATGAAGAAGAACTTGAACAGTCACTCTCCATCTACTTTATTCATGACTGTATCAGTGTTTATCACACTCCTGCTTAATCATCCCGTTTCCAGAGTAGAGCTCTCCTCCGTTCACCCACTCTGTACACGGAAGGTTTTTTCTCTCCCTCTGATCACCATCTTCACAGCCCATCCCTGTACCTCTTCCAGTTTTATTATACCCACTAGAGACAGGGAGCACATTCCAGACACGGCAATCCATGGATGTCTACAGCACTATGATGGCTCTTCTTTTCCTCTGGTATTTCTGCTCAACAAGTCCTGGTACCCCATTTGTTCTGTGAATGCTCTGAACTGGTTATTTCTTTAGGACTGTCCTCAGAGGGCAGGGCAGGAGCTGTGTGCAGGTTGTGTGTCAAGCCAGGGAGTGCCCTTCCTCTGCTCCTCCACGGTCCAGGAGTGCTCAGGCTCGTGGCCTGGGGACAGAGCAGGTGTGGGTGGGACACAGCAGGCACATACCCAGACAGGGCTGGGATCCACCACACACTGCTCTTCCAGCCTTAACCAAGCTGGGTGAAGACATTACAGCTGAAACACACTGAAGCACAACAGATAGGTCACAGGGATTTGTTATTCCAAATCTCCAATGAACACGCTCAAGGGACGGCCAAAAACTTCATGACTGTAGGCGCCGAGAAAGTGTCTGCAAACCCCAGAACCATAATGCTCATTAGAAAACTATCAATACATAGCTAAAGTGCCAGAATAAGAGTCTCTATTTGATACACTCGGGAGTGGGCTACGAAAAGTGATGAGCAGACTACGTGAATGAGTTTATCTTGGAGAATAATGAGTTTATCTTTAAAGAAAAGCCCATTGTAGGCAATTTATGACAGTTTTACAGCTTAGAGAAGGGGGGAAGCATGGCAGAAAAGGAGATGAAAGAGAGAAGCAAGAGCATCTTTTACAAATGCCAAAGACCTGAAATAATGTCACTTTAACTGCCAAATGCACTTCAGCTTTCAGGCAAATCAGTCACGAGGACGAGCAACTTCCCAAATCATAGCACAGATGCTTCTCAAAACAGCTCCCCTTAGCTCCAGCCTTCTCCCTGCAAAACCTGCTCTCAAACATCCCAGGCCCCCTCTGAACAAAAGCCACCAATTAAAGGGACACCAAGATCCCATTCTGACATAGAACATTACCCACTAGGGACCCAGTCCACAGCACCAACTGTTTGCACTTGTGAAATGGCTCAATCTGAATTTGGGCCTCTGGAAGCACAAGTCTCACAGATCTTCACCTGTGAATGCTCCAGCCCCTGCAAAGCTCCTGCAGCTATTCTCCCTGGAAAGCCAAAGGAAGGTTTCTACAGAATGACTGTCCTTGTGTAAGGTTTATTTTCTGACAACATCCTTCCCAGTCACACTGCTGCCAGTAAAAAATTCTGCCTGCACAACTCCATCCTCTCTCACACTGCCCCATTCAGGTTTGGTTCTTTTGGTAGACCTTAATAGTTGATGCAAATAGTAGAATGTTACAGGGCATAAAATAGCAAGAACAATCTGGACATATTTTATTACAGTGCTTTATCATTTAACACACAATGGGGGCACGTATTATGAAATACCACACCACTGAAGGTGAGATATTCTATTTTAATACAACTCTACAGCTTCCACAGGAGGACAGATTGTTTTAACCTCAGCTCCAGTAATTTCCAAATATGCAAAGATAAATGCTAGTCCTTGTACAAAATGTGCTATTGTGAATATTGAACAAAGTCACTGCTCAGTGAGAATGCAGGGAACTAATTATAGTTCTCACATGGCTCCAGTACCTGAACTTGACTCTCCAAACAAAAAGGCAGGGGTTGGTAAACACACAGCTGTTTCTGTTTCTCTGCTACAGCCCTCCCAGAGCTGGGGGATTCCCACAGCTCTGAGATTAATGCTCTGAAAATGGCTCTAAAGCCAAGGCAAAGGTTTAGCTAATCGAGGCAAGGGAGCACCCCACCAGTGTGCAAAAACATGAACTGCATCCCTCAGCAAAGCCTACACTCACCCAGGCTGAGTGAGGATTTGGGGGCTCAGAGAGTGCCAGCACCTGCAGGGGGCTCAGGCTGGAGCCAAAAACCACTGGGAACTGAGCATGGAGCTGCCACTCCAGGGAAAGCCCCAGCCCAGGGTCACCTGGAACTACCCCCACCCCTGCACACCTACAGGGAGGTTAAAACCTGCCTGCCACAGACAGTCTACCTGCAGGATGCAATCATACACATATTTTTAAAAACATCCATTAGTTAACAAGCACCGTCAACAGAACAGGGACTTTGTGCCAAGCAGCCATTTGCACTGAGCCCATCCTGTATGTGCAGGATAAAATCACACATTTTCTGCAAATCAGATAAGTATGAAACAGAAGGAAAAAAAAAAACCCTGAACAACATATCAGTAATGTTTGGCCTCATTCTGCTCCCCATTTCCCCCTTCTCCCAACACGTTTAGTCTCTTGCTTTTGTTCTGCTCCTCTGTACTAGAATTAAAAGAACATCCATCTTTAGTGCCCAGAAGAGGACAAATCAGGCTGTCCACAGCAGGAGACAGCCTGCAGCCTCTTCCAGAGACAGCAGGAAATGGCTCTGCTGTCTGAACAGGCCATTGCAATCAGACTTGATAAAAACATCCAAAAAAACCCACACAGAATTTGGGGAGAGCTCCTTCCTGAGCTCACTGTGAGCAAACTACACATGGAAACCCCAGCACTGAAAGGGAAGAGCTCCTGTTGCTGCACAGAAACAGCTGGGTGAAGAGGCTGGGAGTCAAAGTAAGACGTGGACATTGCCTGGGGTTCCACTCCACCACTCAGAGCCCTGCTGTGCTGCCAGCCCAGCTCATCCAGGGCTTGCAGCACCCCTCCTTCCCTCTCAAAGCACCTCCTCAGGCAAAGGCACCGTCTTCTCCCACTGCTTCCCTCACCTGGGGACTCACTGTTTAGAGCTGGGGGAATCCCTTCAAAACCACAGCAGGGAAGAGCCCAGACATCAATTTGTGCTTTCGCCCAGCCCATATAAAAGTGATTTGTTACATTTATTATTCTTATTCCTTAGATCCCTTCAATTTTAAGCACTGCTAGAGCCTCCCCTTCCTATTGGGACCCTTTGACGAGCAGCCAGCACAGAGGTGAGCTCTCAGCAGTGCTCACAGGTGATGCAGCACCTCCACATCCCACTGGGCTGCCAGCTCATCTGGGGGGACAGGGACAAGGACAAAGGGGTCTGATCACACAGCAGTGAAGGCAGCACAGATACTGCCTGTGACTGCACAGAGCAGGGCTGGCCACCAACAACTCATTCATCTCTCAAATATCACCAAGGACTGGGCTTCAGCCTGTACAGCAGGAACAAAGCTATCATACTGAAGGGAAGCCTTGCTCCAAAGGGAACACCTGTCCCCAAAGGAATCCTCACTCCCTGAGACTGTCCATGCTCTGCAGTACTGGAAGAAACACCGAGGACACAGAGTATTTGTGTGTCCTCACACCCCAGGGGTGGATCCTAGCACAGGAGGCTTTGCTGAGGTAAAACCAGAGAGTAAAGCAAACACAGTAAAGCCCAAGACTGAACAAGGCAGGAGGAAATGCTGGGAGTAGCATTTACACCTGTGTGGAGGTGGAAGTGCAGCTCTCCTATTCCTATTGCCACCCATGTCCATCTCCTCTCCCCCCAGCCTCGCCCCCAGTCGTTCATTCCCCACACTCCCGTTTACACCAACAGATGAATTTGCATTCTGTCTCAAATAATTTATTTTTATGTGCTTTTAAATCTCTCATGCTACTAAAATACTTGCTTTGTACATGTGTCTTTTGCAGGAAAGCAAGGTGAGAGCAGGTCCGTACAGCCCCAAAGGCACCTGCCAGTGGAGCACCATCTCCAGCTCAGCAATGTGTCCCACCAGAGCAGGGGTTGCTCCAAGAGCTGGCTGGCACATCCAGAGGGCAGATATCTGCCTGGGTCAGTGCCATGGGAGATCCTGTTTCATGGCAAAACAATTGCTCATAAAAATTCCATTTAAGTTAC
Organism: Cyanoderma ruficeps; assembly: GCA_008694505.1. Classification (NCBI taxonomy): domain Eukaryota; kingdom Metazoa; phylum Chordata; class Aves; order Passeriformes; family Timaliidae; genus Cyanoderma; species Cyanoderma ruficeps. The sequence goes on along the minus strand of VZDJ01000154.1, from coordinate 645,954 downwards.
TATAACTTAACATTGTCCAAATGAAAACCCAGAGGCTACAGCTGAACCCCGGGTGACTCTATTGAGTTGAAGGGCACTTTTTGTATTTTTTGTCTTGCCTTTTTTTTTAATATTCATTGATCTGAACAAACATAATAATCGCCATCTGCTGTGAACACAGTTGGAATGGAAAAAAACCCACACAAAACAAAGAAAAAAAAAAAAGGAGGATCACATACAAGACTGGTGTAAACCAGCGTAATTCCTCTGACCCCAGCAGATCCATCAACAATCAGGTGAAGTCTTTCATTCAATTTCTGTCTGAAATTGCTCATAACATTAAAAATATACTTTAGCCGGAGGGGTTTTGGTTTGGTTTCTTTTGTGATGCAGGGCTGCTTTCTGTTTCCTTTTGTTCTAATGCTCTTGTACACTAAGTGGAAAAGGATCTCAGATCTTGACATCCCACTTCACTAGAAAGATGTCACAGGCAGCAACATCCCTGCCTCTGCCTGCCGAGTCAAGCACCTCCTCAGCCCCTGCATTACCGGACTGAGACGTTGAATAAATTCCCTCTGCTCCTACACAGAGTAAAAACAACAAAACCCTGGCAGAAGTGTTTAATGACTCAGTGCCACAGAAAATAAATGGCTTAAAAAACATAAGTGCTTTTTGGGAAAGCAAGCTCTCCAGTGCTGGAGAGGAGCTGAAGCTGACTGGATCCTTTCATCACCGCAGGTGCCCTCACCACCACGTGTCCAGCACCCCCACCACGGAGATGTCCCAAGTGGTTGTGATCCCAGTCCCTTCCCCAGGCACCTGCTGGGTCCTCTTGCTGAGCTGGGGGAGCACCAGGGACCCTGCTCTGGGTTATTTTTGCACATGCCCGGGGTGCAGGCAGCTGGAGACAAGGTGGCCTCGAGGGTGGAGGGCGAGCAGGACACACCACGCTCATGGTCACTGGCAGCAATGTAACCAGTGTCACTGAAGCCACAGGTTTACCCAAAATCCAAACAGTCCTGGCCCATGGGCACATGAGGGGAGGCATGGACCAATTCACAGCACTCAAGGATAAATCAGGGAAGGAGGCTTTGAAAAAGAAGCCCTGTCCCCATGTGTTATGTATTCCTCTGCTTAGCACCTTGCAAAATGCTCAGAAAACCCCAGCGCTGCCCATGTGAGCAGTGGGGCTGGAGAGAGACAGGACAGGCTGGGTGTGGGTGTCAGGAACAGCCCCAGCAGCCCTGAACACAGCACTGGACAAGGCCCTGGGCAGAATCTGTGGCAGCTCCACACCTTTTACACAGCTCAGACACCCAACACACTGCAGAACCTGCACACCCTGTTAACAATACAGGGGAAAAGCAGCAAAAATACAGGTGAGATTTTCCATCACTCACATGATTATCCATCACTCACATCACTCACAAAATCATGATGGAGTGATTTTCCATCATTCACTTGGCAACAGATTAACAAGAGCTGGATATTAAGCAGTCACCAGTGCTTTTAAAAAAAACCAAACCCACACCTCTAGCCTCCCAAGTGCCACCTTACTTCTGTTCCCATTTCAGTGGAACCTCTGCAGCCAGAATCCTGATGGCACTAGAGAATGGTACAGACCACCCAGATCCAGGATTAAACCCTTCAGATAGTTGGAGGAATTGATTCTGAGCAATATGGGAATTTTTGCTGGATTTGGAGTATTTTTCTGGGTTCTGGCGAAAGCCAGCACTAATATGATGCTAGATTTGAAGTGGGAAGGGATCTCATATCACTGGAGCAGGAAACAAACCGTGGAAAAGCTCAGACATGATGTAGGATGAAAAGCAATTGGTTTCTATCTCTGGTGACTTGCAAATTTATTACTGTATTCCTTCTAAAGCATCTCACACTGATCTCAAACCTGCACGTTGTCACGAGTTTCCTGGACAAGCAGGATTATTTTGGTATTAATCCTCTGCTAGATTTAGCAGTGCCTCAGACACTGAAACTCCACATGAGAGCCAATTTCCCTGATTTCTCCACCTGACTTCTCCTGGCTCCCTCTATGAGCACTGGTAAGTATTTCTAAGCCCCTGGCATCACTCAGCCCAGGACAATTAGCATTATTTTGTCAAAAAGGGCTTAGAGTGCATGCAACTGTACCACACCACCATTCACACTGCACTCATCAGGCTGGCAGGCGGGGGTTACATTACCTACTACTTTATAATACAACTATTATACACATTTTTCCTGGATAACACTGAGCCTGAGTCTTTTGCAGTCCTCAGGGAGCCTTCTCACTGATGAGGTGGATCTGGCTGTAAAAGGCAGAGTGACCTAAAATCGGAGGCTTAAAGAGTTGTGTAACCTTTGAAAGAAAAAAAAAATTACAAATTAAATTTCCAAATAAACCAGAACCCCAAGGGAAGAGTTTCAGCTTAGTATTTGGGAGCCGTTAGCCACATGTTTCCAGCTAACATTTAATGTAGCTGGAAGGGTAAATCCCTCTCTCAAGGAAGAATATGGCCTTTAGGTTTCCCATCCCAAGGGATTAAGAATGGAGAAGAGGGTTATTTGCATTTACATTTGAAAAATGCATATTGCCAGAACTGAAAGAAAAAAAATAACTGTATAGTAATGTTTGCCCTCAACTGTACCTTGCAAAATCAAGAAAGTGGACAGGCTAAACAGCCATCCAGATAAATCATTCAACACTTCAGAAAAAAATCCATCACAAAATCAACCCCAAATTTCCTTGTTTGATGTTTTCATACCACATCCAGGATGTAACAGTAGGTACAACAAGGCTTCCTGCAACCCAACAACATCAACCATGTGGGCAAAACCTATTTTCTTCATTTGATGGGCCAGGTTACTTCCTGGCATCCAGCAGCAATGCCAAAACAGAGGTTTCCCCACCGCTTTTGTCACAACCCAACAAAATCCCAAACATCACCAGGTCAGGAGAGCATTACAGCCTGGTTTGGGGTTGATTTGGGAGCTTATTTGCTCTCTGCTCTCTCTAGAAAAGGGGCAAAGGAATTCACAATGGTGTGTTGTCTTTGTGCACTGGGAAAATTAAAATCCCCAGTGCATCTGACACACGAGTTTGCTTATGTCTCTGCATAGTAACAAAAAGTGAACTTTTCCCTGTACAAAAGATGAGCACAAAAGCAAAATTCACTTCAAGCTCTCTGTTTTCACAGGGATATTAAGAATAAATATACAAACAACCCAGAAAGAAACAGGGCTGACCTGTCCCTTAGACCCTCTTCAAACTAACTTCATCCAGGCTCTTGGCACTGCAGACCTTTATCAGCAGCACATCTGCCCTATCCAGGGCACCACATCGATATCAGGTCTAAATCCAGGGGCAGATTAAAAAAGGCTCTTGGAAACACTGCTCCCCCTCTGCATGTATGGGCTGAGCAAGACAGTGAGCCCCAGCCCCAGGGAGGGCTTCCATCAGCTCGGGGCAATGGTGCAACAGCACAAAAGCCAAAAATGAGACTTTACATACACGTACCCACACCCACAGACACACAGGGAAAATTGCTATCAATTATGATAGTTAATTATACATTATAATAGAATTAGAGTAAACCCTCCTCATTATCTCCTGCTTCAGCCCCTGCTCCTCAGCGAGCTGACCACATGCTGCACTAATGCCAATAGCCCTTCACATTAACCTTTATCTGTGCCTCGCAGCTTCGCTGTTTGCTCTGCGTATGGCGCTTGTTTTGACCTTGTTTCTGGCTGACCTTTCATTGAAATCTAACATTTGTAGCAGTCCTGGAGACCGGCTCATCTCCCGTGGCCTTGCAACCACGATACATTTTTGTACAGGATCTAAAACACAGGACGCCTTGTTTTCCCTGATCCCGGGATCCTCGCCTGCCCTTCGTCTTTCTCAGAGCGGCTGTGACATTACCAAGACAGTTTACAACGGCTGCTGTGTGTTCAGTTATTAAAAGGAAACCCTGAGGGGCATTTCATAATAATAATAATAATNTACTATTGCTGTTTTGCACAGAGGCTGTCCAGGAGGGATGATCGCAGCCATGCCTGTGAGCAGAGCACCGAGCGCCCTGGCTGTGAGATGCACAGCCAGGGCACTGAACCCCCCAAACCAGCCTGCAGCCCCCAAACTGTGACTGCAGCAGATCCAAGGGGCCTTTCAGCACTGTGATTCACTGCTGGAGGAAGCAGTTTGCTGCTGGATATTCAGAGTGAGGGTGTTTAAGGCAGATGCCTGTGTGGGATCCTGGGCACATCCTTAAGCATCGCTGCCAAGTCCTGATTCCACAGACATGCACTACGGGGACAAAATCATCTTCATGCACAGGAGGAAGCTGTGACCTGCATAATATTTTCTCTGCAAGGTAAACCTGCTGTATTTTATTTTTTTTAAAAGAAAAAAATAGAGAAATGAACCCAGAATAAAGTTTTCCTTTGAAGGATTACAGAAAAATCCATCAGGAGGAGGAAGCATCTTTCCAAAAAGGGCAAAGTCCCAACTGCCACATAAGTGATTTGACACAGCAGTGCAGCGAAGACAGTAATTTATACTCCCAGGAGCACAGGGAGTGCAGTTTAACAGAGTTTCCTCTTTTTTCCCTACAGTAATAACAGAAAGTGGCAAACAGCTTCCTGGTTTCAATCTCTGCTGTGCATTCCCTATGACCTTCCCCACCGACTTTCATGGGGGCTCGGGTGTCAGAGATAAAACCTGAAATTCCCATTTGTGAGGGAAGGTCCATGCAAGATTATGCTAGGAAAAAAAAGGTAAAAAGACAAGATGAATAAAAAAAGACTCAATGAAGATTTAGCTCAAAAATGGTTGAAGCTTCCAACTTGGCAAAAGGAGGTATTAATAAAAAACCTAATAATCCCCTAAGGAAGATCATAAAAATGATTAAGCTAAATTCACAAATAAAAGGCACAGAAAAATTTGGTTCTGTGAACTTACTCCGCAAACACACTGGACATGGGATAGAACCAATGTGGCTACTGAGAGGGTGTTGGTAGCTGAGGATGACACACACCAAGTGCCTCAGGAACAGAGGAATTTGCCCTCAGCAGAGACACAAACCCCATTGCTGGGGGCTTGTGACACGCCAGGACTGGGAGGAACCTCCACGTGTCTCCACCTGTCCCCAAACACCCACCAAGGGCACAAGGTCCATGCAGAGCCCTCCCAGCCCCTGCACACACACACCAGTAAAGGCCACTGCCAAGAAATGCTCTGCTGACAGGGAAAAAGATTTGGGTTTATGTTTTTTTTTCCTCTGACCCATACTTCTCCCGAGATACGAAGCTTAAACAACTCAACATTTAAGGATCATCAACAAAAGTCACAAATAGCTGTATTTTAAAAAATTGCTTTAACATTTTAAACCCTCAAATGTCATGCAAAATAACTGTGTTCAGCTTGAAAATATGGTATTTTTCACTTTGCAGATGTCCAGTGCAGGGTTTATGTGTCTCTTTCTTTGCAGATGTCCAGTGCAGGGGTTTTGTCTCCCTTTCAAACAGCATCATTTCAGCCTTGCAATAGAAACTTCTTTCTTAAGAGAGGCTTAGTGACTGCGGAGAAAAAGATGCTCTGAGCACAAGGAAACTGAAAGCCATGGCATCCTGTCCTTACGGCCAGGCAGCCCTAGAAAGAACCTCTGGGTGACAGAGGGACACTTCCAGCGGTAGCAGAAGGAATGAACACAACCCCATGTGGAAGGGCAGTGAACCTGCTGATGTGGTGTGCCCTGCTCCTGCTGCTGCACCCCCTCCTAGAAGTGAGATAATGTGGCCTTTAATAGGGTTCACAGCACCTGACCCCAAACCTGCCAAGCCAGGGACAGCAGGGTCAGCAGGACGTGTGCCAGGTGTTGGGGTGAGATGTCCTTCCAATACCTGCCAGCTTTGGAAAAGGCTTTTTATGTGTTAGATCCACCCCTTTTTTAATACCGTGAGGACAAAACTGCACTTACGAGGGAAAGGAGCATAAAAAAGGTAATAAACATTTAATGATCCAATAATTGGTTATATCAGAGTAATCACTGTTCAGTAATTAACTCCCATTCCTGCTTGCTCATTTGATATCTTCTGTACCCTTTGATAGGTTCCTGTGAATATCAGCATTCCTTAGAAACTCTTACACTGAAACCTTTTGATGAAGCTAAAAAGCAACGACACCATTAATCACTGCACACATCCCAGTGGCTTTCAGACTCCATCTGAGACAGGGCCTTTCCTCCCTGCACATCACTCCTCAGCTGCCTTTAGCACAGCCCCCTGGCCCTACAATTTGAGATTTTCTCCCTTGCTTCTTCATGTTCCCAGAAAAATGAATTAGCTGCACATTTTCTGTGCCAAAGGGTTAGTGGGAAAGCACACCAACATAAAATTACATCTTGAAAGATAACAAAAAAATAATTACATTGCAGTGTCACAGAAGAATACGGGGAACAGCTGGCATGTTGTTGCAATGTAAAACTGGAATTAAACTCAGGTTAGTGTCACTTCCAACTAACTGCCCACGGTAAGCAAGAGCAGACAGGCACTGGGCTTCTGCCACAGCCTTCCAAGGCCAGTTCCCTCTCAGCCCCAGCCAACAAAGCTCCCTCTCCCTGGGGAGAGCAGAGTGTGCTGGCACAGCTTCATTTCTACCATGGCAATCCCAACACAGCTCAGGCAACAGGGCTGTCCCTGACACACTGCCCAGATGATCAGCTTTATCCCAACTCCTCCAGCCCTGCTCCTAAATCTAAACAAACGTGGCAAGTATTTTAAGAAAAACTCATATAATGAAAGGAGGCTTCATTTATGGTCTTTAAACTTCAAAAAATGTATTACACAATTTACTTCTCTAGAGTAACAGCTCAGTGATTTAACTGCTCTAAGTTTGTTTAAGAAAAATGATGCTGTAGAAATGCTGACTCCAGTTTTTTTCCAAAGTAATAGATATCATTGCCTGCGGGGGGGTGAAGAAAAAGCAGCTAAATTTGAGTTACTCTCTTTGGGGTGGATTTTTATCTCCATTACATCAATGCAGAACCAAAGTAAATCCATGGTATTTCCTTATAGTCCACATTCATTGCAGCAAGACATTTGTTCAATCAAAAGTTCTTTCCTGAGACAAGTATCTACTGAACTTAAAACTAGTCGAGCTATTTTCCCCCTTTACCCTGTATTTATGAATCCTTTACCCCATATTTATTTTCAGATGCCATCATTTTATACCAAATCAGATCTGCTGCTTGCAGTGGAGCTGCCTTTGGCTGACAGGCTCGGAGAATGAGGTGCTTTTCTTCCAAAACATACACACACCTCTATCAGCACAAACCACAGAGCAGTAACTTCTGCCTCAAAGATTTTAAAAATCAGGGGGCACAGAAGAGCACAGAAGAAAAAAGATGTTCTTCTGAAGTCAAATATTCTGCCCCAATTGTCAATATTACGCAAAATGCTGGTATTGCAAAATTGTATTTTTAACTGCTGCTATATAAATTAATGGAGGTCAGTTAGCTCAAGGAATGCTGATACTGAACATGAAATATCAAGTTAAACGAAACCACATGCATGGAACAGCCAGCCCTGCCCTGCATGGGCCAGGGGGATTTCCCAAAGCACAGTGAGTTGGAGCCACAGCATTTGCAGATCTGAACCAGAGGGACTGTGAGCTCTTTGTATGTTACTCATGCACTTCAAGGCATTAGTAGTGATGGGAAGGGAGGGAGACAGGGAAACAGATTGAAAGGGGCAGGAAAATTAGAGAGAGCTCCTTGCCATTAATGGAAAAATAACTACAGTGTTGTAACAGATTTCTCCTCTTTTGTATGCATAGGAATATTTATTTAATCAATGTTCTGTAACAAAACAGGCCTCTGGTGAGCTATTGTGGAGAGCTAACTCCATTCAGAGAGTGCTGATTTGAATCTCGCCACCTGTTTAGCTGGTACTGGAGAAAGCGACAATATGTGGTGGGATGGGAAGGTGTCTGCCCGGGGAGAGGAGGAAGCGCCCTGCAGAAGCTTTCCAAAGTAATTACCCAAAGGAATGCCACTTGCCAGGGAAATCCTGATGACTCCTCACTACCAGGACTTCTGCAAGCAAAGCTGCAAAGTTCACCATTTCTCTTAGGGAGGGCCAAAATTCAATCCCATACAGCAGAAACTTCTGATGCTGTGTGTTACTTCCAGACCCAAACCTGTGCTTGAACCCAAACTCATGCACCTAAGGGACAGAAAAAAGCTTTTGACAAATACAGGCTAATGCCAGTGAGTTATTTCAGTCCCACTGTGGTCTCCAGCCAAGCTCTCTGATGGGCTTTTCCAGCATGGCCAGGGATGCTCCAGCACGTGGCCACATCCTGCATCCCACGGGATGATGCTGAGCTACATCACCAGGCAGACTTCGGAACATGCCTGGGCCCTGCAGCTCCAGGAGCTGTCCCACCAGACTCAATCTCCTGAAGGCCCAAAAACAAAACAATCCCAGGCCTGTCTCCCAAGCTTCCCCTCAAAATAAACTATTATTTAAAATCCAGCCACTGTTAAGAGCTTCATATGAAATGTATGTTTCTGTACACACCTTATAACATCCTGCTCCTGACTGCACCTCACCACGTCCTGATTACAAGGGCACTGTGCTGTGGTTTTTAACATATTCAAACACTTTCTTAAAGAGGGACTGATTTAAACATCTGCATAACTGAGTCCTTAAATAAAGCCCTGACAAAGGCCCACAGCAAAACCTGGGGATATCAGTGGCAGATTCTCACTAGACTGTTTCTTCCTCCCTTCTGCACTGTTTGCAGCAAAAACACACCACATACATGAACTTTGTGTTCACCTTACACAAACCTTATTTTGGTAAAGCAGCTTTGCTCTTAAATTTGCTACACCAGGATTAAAACCCCCTGTATTTATTTATTTTTACAGGCCAGTTAGTACCAGAGATAGACCAGTTTTATGGCATATTATACCTGCAGACCCTGGCATTAATGACAGACCTAATTTGCTTATCATCATCACAGCTGCCAGAGTCAGTAATACATCCTTTAACATTTCTTGTAGGCAGAATGAGAGTTTCTTCCCTATTCTGCAATGGATTTAAGGGACGATATTACCATAAATAGCCATGACACCCACCACAGCTAGGACATGTAATGATGTAAGTGATTTAAAACTGAAGCAAGCCATAACTAAGCAACACCAACTTTTACACACTTAATAATCGTAACAGTCTAAAGAAAGATAAAGCATTAATCAGAATTCCACTGTGTTACCCTTCACATCCGATTTCCTTGATGAAGTTGGCTGTTGTCAGCAACTTTAAGGCAAAATTATAGCTTTATTTTAAAAGGTGGTTGACAATAAAAAAGTGCTTTCAGTTATTTAAATAAGTGTTCTAGGCAGGTCCCTGTTACATGTGTACAGGCCCTGGTGCTTTATTGTCCTACAGTAAAATTATGTAGATATTTTATGTTAACCACTTACTATTTGAGCACCCTGCAGATGCTAATTAAATAGCCAGGCAAACTCAGAAGAGGGACAGTATTATTAAACCTATTTTGTGGACAGAAAACCTCAGCTACAGCAAAACTAACACTCTAGCTCAAGGTGATCCCTAAGCACATATTTGGACTTCACACTAAATACTACCTCACACATCAGCACTGTCCCTGCACGCCTGCTCTTCTCAGTCAAGAAACCCAAATCTACAGCCTGGATGCAGCCAGTCCCCTGAGATACAAACGGATCCATTCCCAAATCCATCCCTACTCAGCACAGCCCCAGAGCAGGTGCTGAAATGGGAAGGGAGTGACTGCTTCAAGGTCACCAAGGATGACTCTGCCCCCACAGAAACCAGCCATGTCTCTGAAGGACCAGCTCAGCATCTTCATTAAAAGAATGTCTTTGTTTGAGGGAAAAGAGGTGTCAAAGAGTTGTTCTGGAAGTGACCTATGCAAACCCAAACACAACAGTGTGCACGTGGGGAAGGTGGCCATGAGCCAAACAAGCCCCATCTGCTTCAGAGAGAGCACCCAACGGAGCAGGCTGCAAAAAGTAAGACAAAAACAGTAATCAAACTAAAAAAAAGCATCTTCTTTATGTGTATTATCCCTTCCACTCTCTCGCTTTCCTCTTTAGAGGGTGTAAAGAGCATGAGCATCACTCCAGGCTGGGACAGGCTGTGTGCCATGTCTACGCCATGTGCATCCCATGATGAGAATGCTGCACAGGCCTTTGCTGACAGAGGCACTGCAGACCTCCAGCCACCCCAGAAAAACCACACCTCAAACTGTGAAGACAGAAAAAGAGGTAAAAGCTGAACAGATTGCCCAGTACTTCAAAATGTGCAGATCTGTGCAGTGTAAAATGAACACAAAACAAATACACAAAATGTTCAGTGTAGCAGCCCAGCATGGAGGACTTAAAAAAAAAAAAAAGCCCTTAAATTTTCAAAGCCAATTTTGTGGGGTTTACATTCTGTGTGTTTTTCCATGATGTAAATGGCATTCCCTGATGAGATGTCTTGTCAGTGTGGATGGTGAGCCCTGCCCAAGGCCATGCAGGGTGAGGTGGGGCCACGGCCCTCGGACAGAGCTGCAGCTCATACCATGAACCAGAGACACCAGAGACACGTCCTTCCCCATGTATTTGAAAGGATCCTATAGCAGATATTTTCAATAAATAAACAAACCCTTCCCTAACCTGTAACATAAACCAACACACTGCAGTGCTGCCTATCCCCACAAAAACATGGTGACCCACACTCTAACACTGTAATCTAATCCTTGAACTAAAGACAGTTTAATGCCTTTACAAATCCATATGTTTTCTAATACCACCATTGCTGTCAGCAGACTACAGGAGCGCCTCTTTGAAGATGGAAGGAAAATGACAAAGCACATCATTGTGAAGGCAATTATATGCTGCAGTAACCATTTTACAATGGCCCATATGGGCTGTATTTCAACAACGCAATTTCCAAATCTGCCTTAGCAAACATATATCTCCGTCCCAATCCCAGGTAGATTTTGCAAAACAAAATAAGACTGCAGCCAGAACAAATCGAAAATATGGATAACAGATGTAAAAATATGCCAACAAGGACACCAAAGCAATTTTTTGTCAGAGAACCAAACAAAGAGAGCAGCCACAGCAGACCTCACGAGGCCATTCACAGCAAAGCTGCCCATTCAAGGGACTTAGAGACCTGGGTTTATCAGAAATCTGATTATACACTCGTGTGCTGTCCTATGCAGCTGCCCAATTCACTGCTCCAGTCACCAGCCCATCCACCTCCCCAGGGACCACAGGGCAGGGGAGCTGCAATCCCAGTTTAGAAGCTAAAATCAGACATGAACCAAGGCTGTCCATGCTTACTCCAAATCCTCTCTGACATCCAGGATCCGGGCCTAAAGAAAGAGAAACAAGAAAAAAGAAAAAAAAAAAAAAGCAAAAAACACCTCTCTTCTCCTTACCCTTGTGATAGCAGTTTCAGAGGCCTGCTGTGTTTATCTTGCTGCCTGAGCCCTGCTGTGGTAGCTGGGGCCATGCCACCATCCCAGCATCACTGCCAGCAGCCCCAGGGCTGCTCTCTGCCTGGCTCCTTAGGAGGCAGAGCAGTGAAGCTGCAGCTCCAGCCCAAAATCTCCTTCCTGTTGATGGAGAAGCAGGAGCCAGGCTTCAAAGGGCAAAATTATGCCAAAGCTGTACTCTAGTGAAAAAGGGGTTTAATTGTGCTTCTTTCCAGTAGTCCTCTGCAGTGGCTCACTGCTTTTGAAGGCTCTGCAATGGGTACCTGTTTTGGGATATCTCTGCACCAGTGCCACAATTTTCTAGGGGCTCTGGGGCCACACACTGGCCCTGCAGGCAGGACACCAGTTGGACAGTCCTGCATATATTAGTAGCAGCAATAAAGACAGGAACAGACATGAACATCTTTCTCCCAGAAGTGAAATACTAATAAAAAATGCCTTAAGCTGCCTGTAACAAAGACGGGAATGGTAAAGGTGAAAACTTACAAGTTCATTGCTAATTCATTAACAACAAACTCTCTGCATCAAATATCTTACATTTCAATGCCAAGGGCAACAAGCAAAGCAATGCATGCACAGCATGGAGCGAAAAATCACCAGCACAAGGGAAACATGGAACTGGGTGTTCAGTAGCCAGGTCCTCCAAAGTACATGATCCAGTTCTTATCACTGTTAGCTCCTCAAAATGATCTAGTGAATCTAGGCAAAAGCATTTCAAAGACTTTAATCCATGTGAAATATTACTTCCTGGCACCGGAAATTCAATCCCTAGCAATGAAAACAAAAGCACACTCATAAATGCACCTTTCAACTCAGCCAATATAGCCATATTTAGGCTCATGCTCTCTCAAAAAAATCCTTTACTCATTAATATAGAGTAAACTTGAAATGATTGCTATAATTGCAGCTAAAAAATTAATCATGTTTTGAGATAAATGCAGATAAAAGCATGTTTTACTAATTATCTTTTGAAGCTTTCGCTCATGAAAGATTAAAGGTGGAAGAAAAGTTGTTGAAATATTGAAGACAAAAAATCCTACCATTTGAAATCACTTTGAAGCCATGTGCCTTATATGAGTGATCCTTAATGTCCAGATGTACTAAAAAGGAGTCTCTTTAATTCAGAAGTCTAACAAAACATGCCAATTGGAGTTTTTATGCTGTCAGCTCCCTGGAAATTGGTGCATTTAGCAGCCCCTGCTCTGCAGAACTCCAGCCCATAGTGGGATTTTCTTGTGGTTCATCCCTGACTTGGGACAAAAAACTTCAAGCCCGAATTGGAAACTGAGTTCGGGAATTTCAGGCTTCGTTGAGCTCTCCAGAGCTCCCACAGTATCAACCTGCTTATAACTAGTTTTACATACCCAAGTAACCATCTGAGGAACCCACAGAACATTCCACTTTTCCCACTCAGGGAGGAGCAGCTGGAGGCACAGACATCAGGGTTTTAACAGAGGACCCTCATCACCAGCCACAGGGTTTGTTTCTGTCCCCAGGCCACTTAAAGGAATTTAGGTTATCTGGGGTGCAAATGACCCAAAATCAAGGCTGGCATTTCCAGTCACAGCCCTGGAACTAACAAGGCAAATAATTCCCTTCCTGCTCCATCCCACCAACCTATTTGACATCAGCAGTTTGCAGACTGAGCGTTAATTAGGAGAGCAGATCTATTGATCACAGGCTGAAATGGATGTCCACAACTCCACTGGAAATGTTTTAGGCTTCTGCAAATTGAAACAACTTGAAAAATACTCTTAGGTAAAATTTCTAAGCAACTTCATAGTCATTTCACAGACCTAGTAACGATTTCCATCAGATCTGAATTGGTGCAAAAGTATAATTTTTAGAAGTTTGCACCTGCAGCATGACAAGAACCAAAGCCTGTTCTTACAGGGCAGTTTTCAAGAGCATTGAACTGTGCTCAAAAGCTGCAGAGTGTCAATGTCAAGGACTCTTCAGTGCTCTGGAGTTTCAAGAGTCAGGGCAGATGTGAAATGGAGCAGCTGACACGGCTTTGCTAAGGGAAGGGTCGCAGTGTTCTTCCCCAGCAGCCCCCTGGGCTGTATTTCGCTTTGCTCCTTTCCCCTCACCCTGTAGCCTTTAACCCCTCTGCCCATCACAAAGCATGGTGACACCAAATTATTAAATTCTACCCTTGCTGGAAACCTGAGCAGGGCTAGGTAAATGATCACATAGTTGGGTTTTTCATAACCACACATCCAAGGAAATTTGCCAATGTCTTTTTATTTGCATATCTGGCAGACTGCCCCAGACAACTAATACATAAGTGACAGCGTACAGGTGTATTAGTTTGGAGTTTGCCTTTAATCTAGAGGTGTCAATTTGCTTCTGTTTTAATTACATCCATCTTGATATGTTATTACAACCTCATGAAACTTCTTCATTATGTGAATGGCTATAAATACATACGCATGACAAACAGTTGTTATAAATTTTCTGGTTCAGCAGTGGAGGCACAGTATCTTAGCCCACACATCATGCTCATTTAAAATTGCAGTTCTCCCTCTCCCCTCTACCTCACTCCATTCTCTTCCTTCTCTTTTCTTTAATCCAGCACCAAAATATTTTCCTCCCTGCATTTAATGGATTCTCTAATATTTACTAGTAGCAGCATCCCAATACAAATACTCTCAGCTCAGGGAGCTGCTTCAGCCCATGTGTGTCCTGGGCTGTGCCTCTGTGAGATGTCTGTTTGTCATTAGGCAAATATAAGGAGATTGCACTGAGGCCTTATAAATGTGCAAAGATCCACTTTTGTAGCTACATAATTCACTGAGTTTTTCAATACACATTCTGAGGTTGAAAACTTGGCTAATCCATCCACCAGATGTATCTTTATGATCCCAGAACTCATTAAAATTTACTTTTTTCCCCTCTTTTTTTAAAAGTCCAGCAGACTCAGCTGTTGAGCCACATTAATTGCATTTTTTTTCCATAGTTAAAATGACTAATGCTAGCAGAGTCACTGCCTACAAGCACAATAGCTAGACAGTAAAAATTAGTAGGACTTCTAATCGTTCAGTAATATTCAAATCCCATAAAATTAAGAGAGGCAATTTGGTCCTCTCAAAACAGATGGTTTTGATTTTCAGTATTTATTTTGAATTTTCTTTAAGGAGAAGAAAAGAGAGGAGAAAAGACACAAATTCACACCAAAAAGATTCCATTCAAAGGTCAAAGTGCCCTTGACATGCATTAAACTCCACAACACCAACAGAGTCACAACATAAATCCTCCCCAACAGCAGCACTTCTTCCTTTCCCTTCACACCACACAGACCCCTCAGAGGTCAAAAACTACTTTCACTGCCTCAGCCCTCCATCAGTGCCCTCTCTGATGGATGTCACACCGTGCCAGCCATTCCAGACAACCTGCAGCAAGCTGGAGAGTGTGTGTTACCCTGCTCCTGCAACAGCAGCACCTCCCAGCTCCTTCCCCGGGGCATTCTGGAAGCTGGGAAACAGATCCCAGTTGCTGGGGGACCCCATGAAGACACTTATGGTACCCTCTGGAGGCAGGTGGCTGTGCAGGAGACACGAGGAACGTGACAGAAGTTGTCAGGAGCCAGGTGAAGAACAAAGCTCCATTCCGGGCAACAAGTCAGGTCCTTCGGCCGCCTCTCTACCACTCCCACCACCCATGTAAGCAAGGAGACAGGTCCTTCAGCCACCCATCCTTTATTTCCACTTTCCACAGAAGTAGATGTCTCAAAAAACAAACAAACAAAAGAAATTAACCAGATTCTCAGACTGAAAGGTCTCAGGTCACTTAGGACTTCCAGAGGGAAAATAAACAAAAATCAGTGCCAAGAGCAATTATCACCATGTTTGTAACTCATCTCAGTCTCAGAAAAACGGAATGGTGTGCAAACAACAAAACATGGGCAGTCAGAATTTGCCAGGAGGGAGAAGTTTCACCACACAGGTTTCCTACCCTGCTCTCCTGTACACACGAGCCACTCAAGTGCAGCCCTGGAGAAGTCAGTGGCAACAATTTCTGCCTCATTGGTTCCACTTCACAGGCAAAGTGACTAAAATGCCTTTACTGCACCAGGAGGCTGAGTTAGGAGCAGCTGTAGGACACTCTAGAGCAACCTGCAAGAGGGTCCCCAAGTATGGGTCGCCTGGGACATGCTAACCCATGCCTGCACCTACGGAAACAGGCAACAGTGGCTCTGGATTTCACTGACAGGTAGAGGGTATCTGCACCAGGTATTATCACTGTTACACACTCCTCTAAAGCATTGTTCCTCTCACTGGCAGCCTATGACAGAAAAAGGCTTCTCACAAACTTATTGAATTTGGTATGGATCTGACCACTACTTAATTTCATGGGAGTGTAAAACATGTTTTAAGGTCTGATACAACTGTTAGCATTACTCCACAACACACAAGCACCTCTTCAGAATTTCAGCCACCCAAACACTGATTAAACCTAGAACCTCCTGGTGCCTACCTCTGTCTGCTTCTGGTGTTCATTGTCATCCTGCACCATCCACAAACCTGCTCCAAGTGGCTTCACACAAATGATGCTTGGCACAGGGCTTGTCCCAAAGGCTGAAAATGTTTGCCTCTTTTCATGAGCTCATCCAACAAAGCACAAGTCCAGACTTGTGTCTGGATGGGGGAGGATAGGTTGACAGCAGTTTTATTCTCAAACCATTAAGTCTCCTTTAGTACCAAATAAAAGTATGAAAAGAGACAATTTGTAAGAGCACTGATTGTAGAGGAGAAGCAACTTCCACTTTAGGAAGCCGGCAAACACGTCAGACAGATTAAAGGGCGATCATTCCTGGAAAGACCACGGAGCTGAACTCCTGCATGGCTCTGAGTAACTATTCCTATGTGCAGTTGGTACATTAATCATATCAGTAATATGTGCATCAGCCAGCATTACACAACCACAAGTTCAGCCAGCCAGGAACTTGGGCACATCAGATATCAGCACACCTCTACACATCCCCCATGCCTTTATCTCTGGACATTTTAAAAACAGCAGGACTGAGATGCACACCAAATACCAAGTAAATTCACATGTAGTATATGCATCGTGACCACATGAAACCCCACGAGTAGAACCTCACAAACAGAATAGTATGTGCAGAGCCAAGGGATAATCCACTTCTTTTGCTGACTTATTCCATCAGAATACTGCACAGAGGGTGACAGAACCAAAACTTCTGCCTATAGCATTTACCAGACTGAAGACACACAACCTTTTGGTTCAAACCCCTCTCCACCACATGAGTGTGTGAACTTCAATAGCAGTGTTGCCAAGATACAAGGAGAAAAATCTCAAGACATTAAGGTAACACACTATTTAAAGGCAAATAGTACAGCAGAGCTGAGCTGGGGATCTGACAAATTGCCACTGCACGTTCTGCTGTTACAGCAAAACAAATCCCTACCTGCATTAGCCATTCCTCATTACTTACAAAGTGGATTTTCATATCCATTTTACAACAAAGGAGTTTAGAGAACTATGATGTTCTGAAGTGGTCTTCACCATGGCTTGGCATCGAGTCAAAATGACAACAAACTGACTACACAAAAAATGCACGCAGCTGGTAATTTGTGGCACATACAGAGCCAACCCCAACAGGAACACAAGATACTGAACTGATAAATTATAAGGATTATGTACAAAAAGACAGAGAAATGTTGGAACATTTTTCTCTCGCAGAACCAAGGCAACACCACAGTTCAAGTGTAGGAAAACTGAGAGTTAAAGATTTCCACATTTCAGCCTGCAACTTCCTAACTCCATTACCTTTTTATTAATTGCATTTGAGACTTCACTAAACTTCAGCTTGGGCTATTTTTAAAACCTATCTGACTCAACTTATTGTTGCTCAGAACAAAGATTAAACTTCTAATTTAGCTGCAGATAATTACAAGGCTGCAGATCAGACCCCCAGTGTAATGTGGTAGGGTGTCCCAGTCAAACTGATAGGTGTTCAAAAAAACCCCAAAAAAACAATAGTAGCAGAGGTGGGGGAAAGAGGGGATCACCTTCAGTGAGAGAGGAATCTTTTCTGCCTTCCTCCCAGCTGAGCTCACCTAGATTAATGACTCCTTAAGTAGGGACAGATTTGGCTGAGTGTCTCCCCTTGGTACTGACTGCAGGGCTCTCACCAAGGAGCATTTCTGTACACAGCAATGGATCTTTCCTGCAACTCCCACTTTTGGTAACAACATCCCCCTCTGGTTCTCTGTGTTCCTATAAAGTCCCTGCTATTTCTCTATTGATCTCAGTGCTGTAAGTCAATCTTTCAATTACTCAGACCCTTGATGTCTTTCTGACGATTTTTTTTGCCGTTCCCTAATGATCATTTTCCTTCCAAGTTCCTGATCCTTTACCCTTATTTTATAAATCATAGAATCATATAACTGTTTGGGTTGGAAAAGGCCTCTAAGATCAGAGAGTCCAACCATTAACGCAGCACAGCCAGCCCCACTGCTAACCATGTGTCCAAGCGCCACATCTACGCTCCTTTTAACTCTCTCCAGGGATGGTGACCACCACTGCCCTGCATTTTACACTCCTTCAATGCCAGCAAAGGCCCCAGATATTTAATCAGAAAGGGCTTACTTACACCCCCAAACAGCAGGGAAAAAAGATGCCAAGATAAGGGAGGATAAGGGTGTCTTTTGTCTTTTGATGTGCGGCATATTTCTCATTAATGCTAATCTTAAAGAGTGGTGCTAGTGGAGATTAATTGAATCACATTCATCTAAAAGAACTTGTGCTTATAGTTTAAACTCTTCCTTCTTCAACTCAAAGCTGTTGTGCCTCCTGCTACTACCACCTGTGGGAA
This sequence comes from Cyanoderma ruficeps, assembly GCA_008694505.1. NCBI lineage: Eukaryota > Metazoa > Chordata > Aves > Passeriformes > Timaliidae > Cyanoderma > Cyanoderma ruficeps. The sequence continues at coordinate 627,604 of VZDJ01000154.1, read as the reverse complement.
TGGCAAAAATCCCCACCTTCACTGCATGGTTACCTTCAGGAGCTTAAAAGAATCTTTATGCAACAATTTCAATCCTTGGTCAATATCTGCCAAAGAGACAGCTTCACCTCTCCAACAGCTACTGAAATCAACTGGAGATAAGAGTGCTTTGCCTCCCAGAAAGGTACCAGGCTTTTCAAAATAATTTTAAAGTATTTTTAAAGTATTCAGGTACCCAAATGATAGCAACATATGTTTCAAATATCACCCTAGACATTCCTTTTGTGGAACATGCATCCTGCTGTTTTCAGTCCCACTTTCAGTTTGAGTTGCTGTTTTTACAGGTCTTTCATCAAGACAGTCAGCTGCTCTATCAAGGCTGTCTCAAAATTTAATCTCAGGTCAGTTTACTGTTTCCTCTAAATACGCAGTGAAAATAATAAACGCATCACTTCGTGTGATATCCCAGTGTCACACAAAGCTTAATGCCTCTCCTCATCCCCAGATATCTTCATTTACTTACTCCCTTCTTTTCTCTGCTGGTCTAAATCTGCAGACTTGCATGTGCAAACAGAGACTGGGACAAACACCTAAGCATCTAAGCAGTCAATAAACACAAGAAGGGCCACCAAGATTTGCTGACAGCACTAAACAAACACCTGATGTTATGATGCTGCTGTGGTAAGGCAGGAAGATCAAATTCCTTTTGAAATATGAAGGGATAGAGACAAGGCAGAACAAACTTGCTTGAAATCTCAGAGAAATTTAAGCAAACAGGCTAATCAGGCCAGCTAGAAGACTGGTGAGAAGAGAATGATTTGGGGAGGAAAAGCACACAGCAAGCCAGCCATTCTGGTGTCCAGCTCAAAGCTCTTGCTGTCACACAGCCAAGCTATTTCTATTTTCAGTGGGCCGTGCCTAGAGATGAGTATCACACACCAGTTATTAAAGCAAATTCCTGCATTCAGATGCATCCACAGAGCCACACTGTCAGTGCACACAGACACACAACTGAGACCACAGGATCTTCAAAACCTTCCTGCCACTCACACATTTTGTCTCTGTAGTGTCTCTCTTCTAAAGCCCAGATCAGCTGTTAGGCTTTACTCCATCTAGTCTCATACTATCCGTGCAACTTGTAAAAGTGCTGCAGCTAACATCTGCCTAAACCACACAAACATCGTGGAACAATTGCTTAAAAATTATTTACACTAGGTGGATGGAATCATCTGACATAGAATTGGAAGCTCATTAAACAGCTCCTTGACAAATATTTGTCAGCATTTCTCATTTGTAATTAATTATATTGGGCTTTACCTGACGATAATTTAGCATGGTCTCAAAACAGACTAATGCCTGCGTGCTGAACAGAAATTAGCTCAGCAAATGCACAGTGAGAAATTGCGACAGTTTTATGAAACAAGAATCCCCATTTAAATGTGAGTCCCCCGCTTCCCACCCCACTTCTATCTGTGCTTTATAAATATCTGTGTCCCATTTCAGGCTTGTCAGATGAGCTGCCTGAGTTGAAGCTAAACAAACATCCGCAGAAAAAACTCATTACCTTACTCAGTGTTCAGAAAACCTGAAACCAACTGCTTACTCCATAGGGATGGTCAGAGCTGACTCAGGAAACATAAAGTACTTCCCAGGCTTTAAGCCATCTTAACATTCAGGTCAGATTTCCTTTCTCATCACAGCAAACCATCTTCACCACGGCATGTCAACAGCCATGTCACGTCAGTCTCCTGCCCAGACACCTCTGCACCAGGGGGTAGGAGGGAGACAAAGATCTTCCTGAAATCTCACCTCACCAGAGAGCTCTGCGGAAGCCTCCTTTCCAGCATTGCCAGAGAACATCATGGAGAAAGTCACTCCAACGGATTGATTTATCACATTCTGAGAAATGACCTTTCCCTGTCAGCCTGGTGTCTAAAATGCCCACCTGGGTTTGGATTATTGCTGGTAACAAACACACGAGCAGTGCAGCACAGGCTCCTCCAAGCTGGGAAAAGCAGTCAGCTCAACAAGCCACCGGTCCCACTCACACAGGGATAGAGTTGTCTGTGCCTTCCTGCTTTTCCAGGCTGGGACATTTGGGGAGGTCAGGGCAGCAACGTGTGAAAAACTGCTCCGGGGTGAACCACAGAGCTTGCGGCTGTCAGTCCCAGCAAGGCCACTCACGGGAGAATCTGGTCAATCACATCAAATTGTAGGACCACATCTCAGCTGCTTTACTACAGATTAAGGACTGGTTTCTGAAGGCCAAGGTTCCAAACTGCTCCCCAGTGTAGGGAACAGGCCCATATTGCACACAGTTACATTGAAGTCTTGCAAGGCCAGGAAAGGATCAGTCCGACCACATCTGCAATGACACTGGAATTGCTCAACTGTCACTCCAAGAAGGAAAAAATCCACAGTCAGATCCCTCTGTGTTCATTTAATTCCCCCTTCCTGTGTATTCCCCACACAAACATTAGAGACATCAAGGTATGGGGTGCCATCAATGCCGAGACAGATAACCAGAAGCACATGGCCTCTATTTCAACACCGAACAATTTACACTGGAGAAGTATGAGAAGGCTACTGACACCTGGACAGAAAAGCAGTTCCCAGAGTGGGAGCTGGTTAAAGTTCTGCTTCAAGGGAAGGGAATTTTTATCAATGTAACCATAACAGATTGGGTGACTCCTCCTGAAGTTACAGTGGCATGGGGTCAGTGTTCTTGTGCAGCAACTGTGTCTCTTTGCCATCTACAAGCTTCACAACCTGGTATTTTGCACAGCTTTGGCTTTTTCAGTCACCCCAACAAAACGCAAAAGCATTTAGTAAAAGACAGGTGAAATCAAGCTGTGTGGAAGTTCCTGCTCCTTTTTTTTTTGCAACTTGATACATAAGAAAGTCCTGGGGTGACACCTCACACCCAGCCAACCCACACCCCTACAGCTGCTAGGATGTCCCCAGGAGCAATGAGTTCAGCCTCGTCCCTCCATGGTGGCTGTCCCCTCCTGCATGAGCCACCACCCACTACTTCTGAACCATGGGCTTAGATCCTCCAGTGGGTGAAACGTTCTGCACTTTCCCTCTCACGGTTTTTCACACCAAGCAGACAAAGCAGTGTCTCTGCACCCTTCCAGCTGTGCTGGGCCTGAGAAAAGGCTGAAGTTCAAGCACAAGGCAGGGGCTTGGAAAGTCTTGTCTACATGCTGGGCACAATTGTCTTCTGGAACCTTGGAAACACCTCCATGGCCTCCAACAAGCTGGGGCAGACCCATAGCACAAGGAGTATGAATACCAGGACACCTCTGCACAGCACCCAAAGCCTCTTGACTCAACACAAACACATTAACACCTAAGCATCTCACCGAGGCTGAGGTATCTTACTCCACCAGCCACTCACAACCTCCTCACTAACACCAGAATCACAATAAAAAACTCCAGGCTGCTACATGCAACACACAGAGCAATTCCTGCCACACTGGGCTTGTGCCTTAGACACCTTCATCTCCCTCTGATCTTCAGAAACAACTTTCTCAGCGTACATAGGGAGCTGCAGGGAAAAGCACCTAACAATGATTTTGTGACATTATTTCTTAACGCAGCATGAAATCGTTAGGTCAAAACGTGCCACCTATCACATGAACATTAAAAGTATGTCAAGTCTCAGTGTGCAAGCTATTGTTTTATCTGAGCGTGATACTAGCTGGCAGAACTGGGTAATGTATCTGTGCTCCTTTTTAGTGATACAGGATTACAAGAGGATGCAAGTAGTAGCCATGCTTGGCTTGGCAAAGAGAAGAGAGCACAGCAATTATTTTCAAGTTGAAAACAAACAAATAAGAAGTGAAACAGAATAAAGACATTTTCTAAAATGCCCTACCAAGTTCTAAACTTGCTCTTCACTTCCTCTCCAAAAAGGACTACAGCCAAATTCTCGAGTCCTTATTCGCATAAAAATGCTTAATGACACAAAGTAGGGCTTTGTTTGAGGAAAAACCGAATTTTGTCTGAAAGAGAAGCATACAGATTTCTCTCCTGGCAATAAACACGTATTCACACTTCTGGTCTCTCTGGTTTGAGCAGAGTACTCGTGGATGGGCTCACCAGGTGAGAAATGGTGGATAAATTCAGTCTGGACATTACCTCAGCATTTGTTCCTTATTGCTTACATGGGTCTAACACCAACCATGTGGAGGTTTGTTGGAGCGAACAAATCCTCCCTTAATTACACCACAGTAAGTTCTGTTGCAGGCATAGTGTAGATGGATACAGGTGTAACCAAGGACAAAATCTGGCTACAAATCAAGAAATAAAATAAACCAAAAAAAACCTGGAAAATGCCACGAAGTATTCCCGGCTAAACATTTAAACATTTTAAAAGCTACACAGATTTTTGTTGTTGTTGTTGTTAAACAATCAGCTTCACCTCCACATTTATTTTGACAGTTCATCATCGTTCCAGTTCTGACTCCAGTGCACGCAAACCCAAATAAATCTGCTTTTCACCACAGCAAACTTCTCCAGCTCAGAACTTACAAACAACAAAGCCCTTTAAACACACAGGCTGGAGGTCCCCTTCCATGGCAGCATCACCACCGCGATCCTGGCTGGGCTGACAGCGGTTCCACGATCGCGAGTGAGTGGATGGAGAGCACACGGAGAGGCGAGGCCGGGCCGGGCGGAGGGAAGCGACGCCCGGGAAGCCCCGCGGGGCTTCGCTTCTCTCCGCCCGGCCCGGCCTGGGCTCTCCCAACCCGTTCGTTCGCACCGGGGGATGGCTGGAGCCGCCCACCGCGGGGCCCACTCGTGACACGCCGGCAGGGAGCGCGGCAGGCCGGGCGCCCCCCGCCCGCCCGCAGCAGCACCGCCAGCGCCAGCAGAAACACGCGCGGCCGCCCCTCCCGCGGCCCCGCGGACACGAGTGGGCGGCCCCGCCGGGCCACGGCGGCGCGAGAAAAGTTTGATCCGTGGGAGGGGAGGGGAAGGGAAGCGCCGCCGGGGGACCGCACAACTCCCCGCTCCCCGGGGATGGCCCCGGCCCCGCCGCCCGCCGGGAGCGGCGCGCCGGGCTGCAGGTGTCGGCGGCAGGAGGGAGAAGAGAGGGCAGCGGGGCACCCCGGGGACGGGGAGGGGGCGGCGGGACCGCCCCCGCGGGCACCCCCGGCGGGCCGGCCCGGGGAGCGGGGTCAGGGGCGGGGAGGTGTCCGGGGGGGGGGGGGCTCCGCGGGGGCTCCCCCGCCGCTGCCCCCACACAATGAGGCGCACACAAAGCGCCGCCGCTCCTACCTCCAGCGCCTCGAAAGTGACGAAGCTGGACATCGCGAAACCGTCGATAATGTCCTCTTCGGCCGAGGAGGACTCCCGCCGCTTCCTCCGGGGGGGCCGCGGCCGGGACGGCGGCGGGGGCCCATTGTCTTCCTTCTCCGAGCCCGAGGAGGAGAGCGCGGCGGCCCCGGGGCCGGCGGCCCCGCCGGCGGCACAGCCGCGCCGCCCGCCTTTGGCTCGCCGCTCCCGGTCGCGCTGGGACCGCGATCGCCGCTTCTTCCGAAGCCCGTTGCATCGCGCCGGGCCATCCATGTCTCTCGCCGGCTCTCCCTCTCGCTCTCGTCCCCCCCCGCCCCACCGCAGCCACAAATCCGGCTCCCCCGGCGGAATAACGGGGGAG